>JANRMT010062794.1:13175806-13223719 GCA_026402145.1 Polypterus bichir lapradei | reverse complement strand
GGAAACTATTCCAACAGTACGTTGTAGATGCATATGTTAAAACAGAGGGCACGTGTCTCAACTATCTCAGATTAGATCAACAAGATATGCGCGTGGAACAATACAAAGGACTGTCAGACGCACAGCAAGCAAACGCTGAAAATAACGTAGCGTGTAGGCAAAATGATCGTGTTACCGTCCACATTTCCAGGAAGTCCAAAATACATGCAACAAAACTAGCAGGATGCCATGGCCATAGTACGTAAATTCGGACAGCCTCATTTATCACTTTCACATGTAATCCTGCTTGGCCGGAAATTCTACATGCACTGTCAGATACCCAAAGACCGGAGCACAGACCTGATATTGTAGTGCGAGTCTTTTGGATTAAGCTGCAGGAATTACTTAGAGACATTCTACAAAAACATCTTTTTGGGGTTGTTATTGATTATATTTACGCAATCGAATGTCAGAAGCGCGGTCTTCCTCATATCCACATGCTGTTTACTCTTCACAATAATTCTAACAGCCAGTCTTCAGCCACGGTCAGTTGTACATGGCTTTTTCTAGGGTTAGATCTTTTGACTCATTATCTGTCATCTCCACCAAAACACCTATTCACAACTGCATCTTTCAAAAAGTATTTATTTCTTCTTGATTTCTGAATTCCTTTCTCACCGTTTTCTGTTCCTATTCTTATACCACCGTATGCGATGGCGGGTGTGGACTAGTTCTTTATGTTTGAGCTGCACCATGCCCCTGTTGCTTTTGAAATTAAATAGAGTTCTACGCATGCAAGTGTGTCGGTGTCTGGCCCGCAAGTGAGACGTAGAGTCGGGGTGAGGGCTCCAGCTCCGAGGATACGCAAGCGAGGCCAGCACACCGGCCAAAGGAAACCTCCTAAGAAAGGCAGTCGCTCAGCTGCTAATGCACAAACGATGCGAGCACGTCACCAACATGAATCCTCATAGCAGAGAGATGCCCATAGTAGTTCTGACGATTTCAATACTTTCTAGGATCGGCTTACACAGTTAGTATATAGCAGGCGACTGCCAGCATTCTTTATGTTTTAAGCAGCACCTCGCCCCTGTTGCTTTTCAAATTAAATAGAGTTGGCCGATTCCGAACGTCAGCTGGATGATAACATGCAAGACCGCAAGACAAGGACATTAGTGAGTCTTTATTGTTTGTTAATTTATTTTTATTTTTAAAGTTGTTTTTTTTTATTATGTTTTTCTCAAACAATTAAAAAAACACTTTATTTTCCTCCCGGGCAACGCTGGGTATTTCAGGTAGTAGTCATGATAAAGTTCAGTAGTGGATTCTTCACTTTACAGATCAACTTAAATTAACAACTGTTTGTAACATGCTATCGTGCCAATCTATAATCTTTTCATTTCTTTCCATGACTCATCACAATACTCATTAAACTGGGATTTACTTGGTCAGACCCCAACTCTTTCTGATTTGTTCTTGTAAATGTGCTTTGCACCTGTTACAAATACTTCATCATATGATCTCTCAGAGTGTCTGTATATTTACTGATTCTTACCTTGCACTTTAATAGAATCAGAAAATGGAAGAAAAAATGTGTCCACATATATTGTATCTTTATGTAGTTTGAATTTTTGGTGCTATTTTTCTTGTGTAGCAGAAGTCAGGTACCCAATAACTAGAGAGAATTGTTGGGGCTTTGCAGAAACTCTGGATGTAGCAACTACTAATTAGCTTAGGTTCTGGAGAGTTTATATGTCAGGTTGTCTCATTGTTTGATGGTACAGTTCTTGGAATAGTTATGTTTTGATTTTCTTTGCCATAGATTTCCATTTTTTCCCATGGATCCAAAATAGGCACCCCATTATGATGTTACATAAAAATTAGCACATGACTCAATGGTCAGGATTGCTTGGTGGATGTGTTGTGTCATGAAGGCAAGGTCATTACTTCTTGGTGGACATTTTGGGATGATATAAATGGTGAAACTGAACCATGTTCAGGTCTTCAGCGCTTTTGGGGTTTTACACAGGTTAAAAGGCAAGTTAATGAGAAACTAGTTTTGCTCGAGCTTTTCTTACAGCTTAAACAAATAAGGATTTGACTTCTTAATTTTCTTAATGGTCACTCATGTGTAAAAGCATCTACTTTAAAAATATGTGTCACTCACTCAGATATTTATTTATATAATGTTACTTTTATATCCAAACACTGGCCCTAAACATGTTTTATTAGCAATTTTGAAGTGTTGGAAATGGTAATTCAAGCTAAATTTAACATTTCAATAGAGCACCTTTAATTAAAAATCTATAAAAGAACTTGTGTTCAAGCATACAATTCCAACATTTTCATAATGTATTTGCTTCTTTTAGTCTAATTTCTATAGCTAGTTAAATATATTCTCTACTAGGATCCATTACTTACAAGTGTGTCTTATGAAAAATTAAATAATATTATCCCTATGTATAATATGTGCATTTGTCTAGCTGGCAATATTTCAGCCAATTATGCCACTATGAAAAAAAAAACAGGAACAAGCTGCTCCCTCTCTCTTTCCTGCTGTAGAAGATTACTCATTGTATTAAGCACTGAAAAACAGGCTATGTGGATTCAGAATTCCCACACATGCGGGTATAGAGAAATGAAGGGATGTAGAATGCAATTTCTATATAATCCCGTGGAAAATTACTGGTTTTCATTAAATTATTTTGTGGAAAGATTGAATCACATTTTATAATGTGTAAAGTTAAAGACCTCCTTTTTTAATTATTATTGTAGCTTACTTCTCCCGCAGTAGTGAACTGACAACAGACAAGAATGGATTCTTAGGACATACTATAAGTGAAGTGCTCCTTTTATCACCATGCCACACCTGCAGAGTTCCTCATAGTTATGAGCCAGAAAATCCTTACAGGCAAATTTGAATCTAAATTTTTAAAACCCTTTATTACTATTGATTTTAAGTAAAAAAAAAAAGTGTCACTTTATATCTAAAAATTGTTTTTAGCTGTAGTCAGACAATCAAGTCTCTTGAGGATGCAGTTAAGTATACCATGCTCTGAAGACTTTTATATTACTCATCTGTACTGATTTTGAAATTTAAGGGTTTTTTCAAGACTTGGAAACATCTATAAGAAGGGTTGTTTAGAAACTATTCCTCTGAAGCAAACATGGTGAAAATACATATTGTTCAATATTCAGTTGATGACTACTGTTTCTGTCATTTATCTGTTTCGTATGTTAATGGAAAAAGTTAGACATGTCAACCATATTTACCATGTTAATTGGTTCTAGTCGGGGAAATTCTAATCTGTTGTTCTGATGGGATAAAAGGCTATGCTGGACAGGCTCTACAGAGTTATTACTAACAAAATGCTTCCTAATGTCATCTTCTAAACAGACAGTGAATCTAGCTTCTTCCACATCCAATAGAACTATGCTTTAAGTGCGTAACTGGCATGAAAGTCTGACTGGTATATTACAGTTTTGGTATTGAATGTTCACTTTGAGCTCCCAGCTGTCATTTTCTGTGTGGTATATGGTTTGACAGAAAGTTAACAGGCAAATATGGAATTCAAACTTTACACACTGGAACTGATTTGGTGAACAAACATCAGGCTAGCTAAACTGCAGAAAATTGAACCATTAATTAAACTGTAGTTAACATGCATTTTCAATATGTATGTAGCAATTATATGTGATATTTTATATATATATTTATATAGCCATTTTTCTAGTACATTTCGAAAGCACTGGGCAAAAGGTCACAGTACACAAGTGCACAAACCACCACACCCAAGCCAATTTAGAATTGCAATGGAGAATATGTGAGAAACATTTCAGTACCATAGCACATTTAAAAAAATAATAATAATAAAGAACTGGACATGCAATAAATGCAGAAAATGCTAGTTAACCTCCTCTCTGCAAAATTCTGCTGAGGTGAGCAATAATTAGATACACTTATTGAATTTGTCATTGAAAAATCATGATTTTTATTAATATACATTTCTACTGTGGTTGAATTGCAGTATTTAGGTTATTTCATATTTATTTTAAATATAGTGTATATTATGGAAGCTGAGAGAGGACGTGCAATATCTTTAGTTTTTTAAATTGCTTCCTCGAGATTATGGACTAATTTTATCAAGATTTTGAGAAAATGAACTTTGTTTTCTTGAGATAATGGACTCATTTTATTGAGATCTCGATAAAACAAAAGGTCTTGTTTTCTCGAAATTATGAAATAATTGTATCTAACGTTTAATGTTTAGCTTATTGAAGCCACACCCTGTTTGAAATGGCAGAAGAGCAGAACTGTATTGATCAGCTTGTCACATTTTTGTTCAATCAAGGGCTGACGCAGGCTGAAATATGTTTATGCTTTAGTTTAGAAAATAATAACGTTACTGTCTGTCGTTTAAGATGACGGTTAGCAAGGCTTCAGCTGTAGGTGTTGCAATCTCAGCGAGCCTAATGCCAGGAGCAAAGGTTAAGTTTCGTTTTCTCGAGATCGCGATAAAATTATTCCATTATCTCAAGAAAACAAATTTTCGTTTTCTCGAGATCTCGATAAAATTAGTCTGTTATTTCAAGGAGACAATTTAAAAAAATAACGATATTGTACATCCTCTCTCAGCTTCCATAGTATATCATACTCTACATACAATTATTTATTTCAGTTTATATGGATGTAAATCCTGAAATTTAAGATGCTGCAGATGTTCTACCAGACGGTTGTGGCAAGTGCCATCTTCTATGCGGTGGTGTGCTGGGGAGGCAGCATAAAGATGAAGGACGCCTCACTCCTGGACAAACTTGTTAGGAAGGCAGGCTCTATTGTAGGAATGAAGCTGGACAGTTTAACATCTGTGGCAGAGCGACGGGTGCTAAGCAAGCACCTGCCAATCATGGAGAATCCACTGCATCCACTAAACAGTGTCATCTCCAGGCAGAGGAGTAGCTTCAGTGACAGACTGCTGTCACTGTCCTGCTCCACTGACAGACTGAGGAGATCATTCCTTCCCCACACTATGCGACTCTTCAATTCCACCCGGGGGGGGGTAAACACTAACATTATTCAAAGTTATTGTCTGTTTTTACATGCATTTTTATTACTCTTTAATTAATATTGCTTTTTGTATCAGTATACTGCTGCTGGATTATGTGAATTTCCCCTTGGGATTAATAAATCTATCTATCTATCTATATGTTATTTCAAAACGTTTTCACCTTTAATAAGATCTTTTATCCAACAATATTTATAGGAGATAAATATAAAACTTGATATCAGGAGCTTTATTATTCATCTATGGACATTTTCCCCATTATATTATTAAATTAAATAATGCTTCTTGATTATTTTAAGAGCTTTTTAGTGATGTCACTGCATTACTATTTTGTGGTTTTATTTTTCTCTCACCCTTTCGTGCATTTTCCACATGTTGTGGACATTTTGCTGTCAGGAATGGCATCTTTTTTGTGACCACCAATATTGTGAAGTGTGATGTTGTTATGTGATCCCTATGTAAGATGATGCAGTGGTAAGAATAACATTCTAGCTTTGTAATGAATTTTAAAACCCCTCATAAACAAGCAAGATTTTATTTAGGAGAACTCCTAAAAAAAACACCTAATGCAATATCTGTCTGTTTGTCTGCCTATCTGACCACATGAAACAACTCTGCTCCCAGTGGACTCATTTTGTTGAAATCTGGCAAAGTCTGTCTCACATTAAATAGCATTCGGCAAAATTGCAAATTCATCTGCTATAAAACAGAGAAACATTTTTTGCGACCTCAACTACAAATCAATTATTATATATATTTTTTGTGTTTCGTTCATTTGACAGCTGCTCATAAAGGTGAATCACTTGAAGTAACACCTTGCGATGGGACACAGAATGGGGCAGGGTAAGATGTGGATGGTGTAGGACGTCCCATTATCTCTCTATATAATCTTCATTTGGATCTTGATCTTTGTTTGTCCGCGAATGAATTAGAAGAAGAAGCACTAGATGGCAGTAGAGGGACAGCTAGGGTTACCACTTTTAATACAAAAAAATAAGGGACGCATACTGCAGCGGGGGCCACATCCCTTGGGGGCCAAGACCACAAATACGGGACGATTCCGTATTTTAAAGGACGGGTGGCAACCCTAGGGACAGCTAAAACATAGGCATTGCATTAAGAATCTCCTCCAGGCTTATACTACTGAAGACTGTAGTACTCCAGTCACACCTCAAAACACAGACATTCAAACTAAACAAATTGTTGTGCTTTAAATTAACTAAAGAGATCTTCATTTAGATCTTGCGTAGACCACCTTCCAGTTTAGTACGTTGTTGTTACTCATGGATGTCAACAATGTGCCGGAATAACGAAAGGGGTGGTGGACAGTGTTACGCTGGTTAGCTCCTGAGGCCTGGTTAGAGAATGAGATTGCCGAAGATAAAAGGTACATGCCTACGTAGCATATGAATGAAAGAAAGACTGTGGGTAAAATGAATGACAACATAACAGCACGTCCCGGAAATTATTATTGTTACGTTGTAGCCGGTGAGTGCTGCACATCTCACAGTTGTACCATGCCTTGCTCACATGTCAGTGAAGTGAGCCCTATTTATGCTTTAAAGAGCCTGGATACCTATGTGTCCCCCTTTTATAACCATTGCTCCGTGTATATTGCCTTATTCTTTGGATTGCCACAAAGTAACCTGCGAGATTGGAGAAAGGTTGAGAAGACATCGTGAGAGGAAACGATAACGTCGTGAAAACGAGACGGACTGTGAACGGACAGAAGCAGAAATACTCCTACACCACCACATAATTACTATTCGGACAGTGATTCCGAGTAGGCCGTTCCTTTCGAATCAATGTCCAAGGGTTTTCTTTTGTAATTTTGTTTCCCTTATAAAAAATCATAATGCTGTGTGACGAAGGGCCCAGTTTACGACTGGCAACCGTGTTTAAACAGGGAGCCCTTCACAGACAACTTTAACACGCACAACGTAGTTGGGCGCACATATAAAAAAGATATAATGTTACGTATCTATATATTTTATTAACTAATAATGATATTCTTTATTTAATATGGTAGTAGCAGTATTGTTTTTTTATTCATTACCTTTCAAGTCAAGGTTCCATCCCATACTGTAACAGAATGCAGGGTTTGGTCTTGTTCTATACTGTCTACCTTCTGCCTCCACTCCATCTCATGCTTGTCTCTGTGGTTGTGCACTGTCTTACGCTAAACTCAATCAGGGCAGCTCACTTCTCCTGCTCCTTGTAACCAAAACAGGAAAGTGATATGATCTTTATGTCCATACAAGTAAAAAAAATAAAATCAAGTATGTTACACTAAAAGCAACCTCACAACTGCATTATCTAATGATTCAATATTTTTGATACTATAATTTATTGACAAATCACCACAATGGTCCACTAATATATGTTTAGAGACTTCAGCACAGGGTTTACATCTCTACTGGGTGCTTTTATATTTAGGAAATTTGGAAAAATGCAACTAGCCACAGAACCTCCACATCGAGCAACAACTACCATTAGCACATTGATCTTTGCATCACTTTAGTTGGAATCTGCTGTCTATGAAAGCAACTTCAGCAACATGATATTGTAAAATGTTTTTTAAAAACACATTTTATGTTCAGTATATATAATTATATAACATAAAAAAACAAACAAGAGGAGATCATTCAGTCCATCATTCCTGTTTGTTTACCTAAGCTGTCCCAATATCTCATCCAGATACTTCTTAAATGTTGTCAAGGTTTTTGCTTCATCCTTAATATGTGTTCACTGTTGTTTTTAAATCAATATAAGTTGCTGTTACAAAAATATTCAATAAACAAAATTGTGATAACAAAGATTAAGTGGCAAGAAAATTAAAAAAAATGCTCTAACTTTCAAACCAGCTAAACAAGCTTCCAAACACAGCCTGACGCCACGCGTACATTTTCTTACATCTTCAGTTTGGTTACTACAACATTTGGCTTTGACACAAGTATTTTTTTTTTGTCTTCCTCATTTCAAACCACTACTTGTTTACTTAACCATTTGAGTGCTTGTTTCTTTTTGATCTTAATGTTCCTGTCGTCTTCATTCAAATTCAACTTGGACACTTTCCTTTCAAGGTACTCTAGATATTTAATGCACTACTTCAAAGCTGTTGCAATTTTTGGTCAACATGAGTATGTCACCTCTTTCTAAAAATAGTCTACAGTGTATTTGAAGTGTGGTAGGCCCTGTAGGTAATTTTTACTTGAATGCAAGATTGCAGGTTTTACTATGTAACTCTATAGCACATCCAGCATACAAATTAAAGATGCAACCTCACTATCTGATTTACCATGCATAACACTATCTGATTCTTTCTTTATTATCCTTTTGCTCTCATCACTGTGCTGTTTTGAGAAGTATAGGAGAGTAAGAGGTAATCTTTGAGTTCATTAGCATTGAAAATATTATGTATGTTATATAAAGCCAAACCATATTGACAAAAAAAGCTAAATAACATTTTATTTATACTTTACACCTCCAAAATTTGCTGGGGTTACGTACCTAGAGCACCTGCAAATTGTGAAAAACCGTGAATATTGGATGTGGTTAAAAAATGCATATTTTCATAGCTTAAACCCTAAATATGCCCCCAAAACACTTTAATTTCAAACCTAGCTTAATACATTACCTAAAAATAATGTAAAGGTAAACCTGTATACTGTACTGCTATGTCTCCCGCAGTGCTAGAATGTAAAATACCAATGTTACCGCTATATGTGCTGTAATTCATGCAAGCGCATTTTCATTGCCAGAAGCCTTAGACAGTGCAGCTCGTTTCTGCGGCATCTTGAGGCTTAAACCCTTAAACTGCCACATACTTGGGGGTTAATGCATCCCTGGACACCAAATACTTTTTTGCTGCACTTTAAGTTAACATCACAATTCACAAAGAAAAAGTGAAATTTTAATGGAACACATTTTTTTCATGCAAAGAGCTTCACAAGTACTGCAACACTGATCATTTTACACACTGCTAACGAACTGTAAAAACTATTTAAAAAACTACTGGAACAATATGCACAAAGTGCAACTGACACCATGGATGAAACTCAGTAAATCACTAAGCCAACTGCTCTTGAACTGGCTGCACGCAAGCACACAGAGGTAAGCACTGATGCTGGCAGGCTAGTCTAGTGCAGCGGCTGAATCCTAGTGGGCAGTGAGGCAGCAGTGCTGCAGAGTGTCACGCTTGGGTCACAAAATTGCACAGAAAACACAGGAGATTGTAGAGGAAGGAACTTTATTCAAACACTTCAAACAAACATGTCTCTTTCAGAAGTAAAAAGAGCTCAGTATGCAGTTAGTTATCGATTAAAGAATAGACAAACATCATAGGGTAGCACAACCCCCAACAGGAGTAGAGAATGTCTGGGGGAGTAGAGATAAACAAAGCAATCAGCCAAAAAGGACAGGTACCCTTCAGGCTTCTAAGTAAGCATAATGTCGCGGGAGAAGCATTTTACGCAACAGAGCTGCCGCAAGCAAGCCCAGCAAGTAAGGGAGCAATGTGAAGGTAATCTATCAGTGTTTTTTAAGAGGGAGTTTTTGAGGAGCGTCTGTGTCTTCTGCTCACAAGGGGCTGCCGCTTGACGGTGATTTATTTATTTTTATGGTGGAGATTCCAGAGATGCACCCAGCCTTGACCCGATTAGCGCGCACTTACAAACAGAGACAAAAACAAAGCAAACCGGTAATCAAACAGCAAATAAAGAATGTAATGAAAACAAATGAAATAAGAAAACAACGATACCACCACTGTTCCCCTTACAGCGATTACGCATTAAATACAACAAAGCACAAACAAAACACACACACAGTAAATCATGAAAAAGTTCATGAAAAACGGCAACGGATGAAATGTAATGATGAAAATAGACGGTCCAGAGATCCGCATGTTGAATGGGAATGTACAGATAGTCCTACCGGTAGTTCCTGAAATGGTGAAGATGGGCGGACGGGTTCAGGAGCGTTCCTTTCTTTACAGGATGGCAATGAATCCACTTGCAGTCCTCATGTACACAGGGAGACGGCAGACAATCCAGACGCATGAAACGATCCAGGACCAAATGAATAAGTACAGGTAACCGGCCCCCTTTTTAAAAGAAGCGCTGACATCCTTTGACCTCAACAGTCCCATCACCCTCAGCAGAAGACCAATCAGAGCCACTGACTGCTGGGAGTTGCAGTTTCAAATTCTATTGACTACTTTCACCATCCCAATGTGCGGTTCTCTCTATAGTACAGTATTGCAATGAAAAAAGCCATAAAAATTGTGGAGGATATTTGCTGTTTCCACTGACAATTATTAGTTAGGTTCTAAGGAAAAATCCGCGAATGACTGAGGACACGAACTCTGAACTGCAACTTCGCGGGGGTCTACTGTATATGGTTTGAGGACCAAAGGCTAGCCTCTTAATCTCCACTTCCTCTACCACCACCCTATGAGAAAGGTTTAGAAGTATCCTGACTCTACCTAATTTAATATCAGCTAGTGATAAGTATAGCATATTTTGTATATCTTTTGTCCATGATGTTGGCCAGAAACTATTGCATATTTGAGCCAAAAATTTATTATTTTAGTATATTTAATCTTCTATAGAGGGGAAGTGGTGTTTATTTCAATTCACTAAAACTGGCAGCAATTTTAAAATGCTTTTGGATATTTTTACCACCTTGCGTAATATTTTAATTGTATATATGAACATTTTTTAAATAGTTTTGCCTAATTAATATGCTTTTTATTTTATCCTTTAGAATTTTGTTTTTCAGAAGTACACATTTAAATTGTTGCATAATAATGCATTTCCCCCACTGGCCAGACTTACTTAGACTACATACATCTCAAGAGCTTTGGTGTAGGAGTGGAGAGTAGGGAGAAAGGATCAGAGCAGATTATTTTATGTTCTTATTTACATCTGCAGAAGTGAGTTAGACAGGTGAGTCATTGAAGGAATGTTTTTTTCAGCTTTACTTGAAATGAACGCGGTAAGGTTACTGTCAGTTCTATGACAGCTACTGAAACATTCTGTTTCTAATTTTTTCATCATAGAATTAACTTATCTGTTTTTCTGCATTAGCAGATGGACATTGACGCAGCCTGTCTCTGCCATGTTCACACTATAGCTGAAAGTATTTGTCATAAATTCCTTTTTTCTAAACTAAAACTTTTTTTTGGATTGTCTCAAAGGCATTTTCTATGATAATACCATTTAGCCCACTACAGATTTTTAATTTATACTGGAACAGATTTTAGCTACTTAACTAAGTCCTTGGGGGAGCCACAATAAATGTAAGCTTGCATTCCTGTCATTTTTTACTTTTAACTAGACTCTTAATTAAAATGCTATTATTTTCTAGTATTTACTTTTTATTGGGTAATACAAAATTCCCAACAGAATACTCCATCCATCCATCCATCCTCTTCCACTTATCCGAGGTCGGGTCGCGGGGGCAGCAGCTTGAGCAGAGAGGCCCAGACTTCCCTCTCCCCTGCCACTTCTTCTAGCTCTTCCGGGAGAATCCCAAGGCATTCCCAGGCCAGCCGGGAGTTATAGTCCCTCCAGCATTTCCTGGGTCTTCCCAGGGCCTCATGAGGGAGGCGTCCAGGAGGCATCCTGATCAGATGCCTGAGCCACCTCATCTGACTCCTCTCGATGCGGAGGAGCAGCGGCTCTACTCTGAGCTCCTCCCATCACTGTCTGTGCTCCTTTTGTTTTTGCCGGTTTGACAGGGGATAGCAGGGCCTGCATGATAAGGCCAGTTGACTGCTCCATCATTGGCTGTCCCTGATACTCCTCCTCTAGTGTGAGCATCGACAGCAGATACTGCACCCCGAGCAATCAGTCATCACAGCTTTGTCTCGTGTTGGACTCCATACTACTCAACCCTCCTCAGTACACTCCAGGGTCAATTCGTACTGAGTCTCCTTTTCCTGTACAGTACCTGTACCACTGAATCAACCTGGAAAGGGAGTCGGCTTTCCAGTCACTTCAGGTATTTGTCTGCCGTCCCCAGTGGCAACCTGAACGTCTTCTCCACTTTCAAAAAACATCTTTATTTTTTAGGCTTTCAAAAATCTGTGAAACAACGCAAGGGCTGGAGGACTCTCTTTGGATCCTGCACCTCAAAATTATTAATTGAATCGGCCAACAACAGGACCGGATCTTCATAAGTCGCGGTTGCTAGCCTGGAGCTGGTGAGCAAGTGCCTGTCCTGCATATGCCCCGTTGGGTTTTGTGAAGGCATATGGGAGATGGAGATGCGGGGCGTTGCCAATAGCTGACTGGACTCTGCCTGTGTAATACCCTCAATGGGAGCTCTCAGCCCACCCCCATCAATCCTTACCTTTTCCGGAGGTGGGGCATCCGTCACCCATGAATCCTTCCCCATCTCTTCTGGAAAGCCGGTGTCCAGTGGGCTTCAGTCCAGGCAGTCAGAGGACCCTTGTTGTCATCTCTGTTGTCCCGGGAAAGGTATTGCCTCATTCAAGCTCCTTCCATTACAAAGGCGTCCTAGCTGGGTAAGAGTTCCGGCTGTCCATCGCACCATATATAAAAAAATCCCCACGCAAGACAGTTGTGCAGATCTTAGATCCCAGATTTAAGTGCAGGTGACTTCTGTTATGGTAGATCAGACCAGGTTGTTTTTACAAAGACGAAAAAGTCCTTCAAAGTGTCTACAGTAATGACCTAATGTAATCAGCTTGATAGGTTTAAGGTAGATATGATTTAGATATTTAACAGCATTTGAAAAATCAGCACAAGTTAACTGATGATTTTTTGTTGTTTTGGATGGATCAGATATTTGGGATTGCTCAATGTATTTGGTGGATTGTGTGGGAAAACATGAGGAAGGATTGTGACAAGGAATGAATATTTTGGAAGTGAAGGACAAATTAACTGAAAGATTTTAGCAGGGTATCTAAGGAAGAAGGGAAGTGCATGAGAAAAGCCTGGTTTTAAATGCTGAACATCTCCCTAATGCAGAACATTTGCTCCCTCTGCTTTGCTAACCACCAGGCATTTCTTTCATGCATACTTTTTTTTTCTTGACTTCAGTTAGTTTGCCTGCTTTCTTCCTGGTCTACCAAGCTGCTGAATTATTTGCTATCATAGGAAACTATTTACTCTTTCATGACTGTCATACCACTATGTACAGTATGCTGATTCAAAAAATGCCTTTGGTATTGTTCATGATGTTGGCATTCTCTGCACATCCAGGGATTCATTTCATTCTATCAAAAATGATTACTTAATGACTAATATTTTTATCTTTTACCACCTTTTCTAGCTATTGGGAAATATTTACTTCACACTGGTAGAGCTGATGACATCTCAAAACAGAAAGCTTTGGCTAATTACTATGCCAAGCAGGCGGCTGTACCTATGACTAGGCATATCATCTTATCTGGTCTGGCTGCCAACTCCCCCATCATTCACCTCACTCGCTTTGCTGCTCCAGGAAGTTGCATCCTCCTCAGTAAAACAGCTGTGGAATTCTCCTGGCTGTTAATTTGATGATGTCTATAAACTGTGGTGCTCACCTGGCTGCCCCAGCCTCTACTTCCATAACTTCAAACATCTGCTGATGAGATTTCTCATGTTTCAAATCAGAAAAATAATGAACATTACTGGTACCGGGGCAAATCACCCTGGCACAACAGGTTTTCAAAACAATGTGTGACATGCCAGTTATTTAATGTAATACTTTTAAAACATGTGCCTACAGCAGACTTTTTTAAACCATGGGGATCATTTTATACTTATGAAATCACATTTATCTAATTACCTAACCAAATGCAGTACCATTATCTGTCTGAATATTGGTTGTAAACATACTGGCCTTCTTCTGCAGAACAGCCACTGCAGAAACTGTGGCCAAAATAAGTAATTCTGTGCTTTGTGATCTTTTGTACTTTAGCTAAGTGAGAGAATTACATATTTTCTTAAAACAATCATTTAGTGTGTGTGCAAGGGACTAAATCTACTGGCTCCTTTACTGTACTAACCATCCATATTTAGCAGGCCTGGTAGAATGAAGAAAATCTACTTTCAAAAGCAAAGTGGGAAAGTTCTGCAGTGAAACAGGACTGACTTATGTCAGCCAGGATGAGACCTGCCTGAAAGACCTAGCTGTCAGATTATGAGATTATTATGAGGCAACCCAATTCAGTGTGCAGCCTTAGCCCCATTAACAGCTGAACTACTGTAAGTGAAAGAATGCAATCTTATTGTATTATTTTAACTAGACTACTAATCTCTGTTCACTTTGTGCCATGTGAGTCCCTGTCTTGAACCCAAAAACACAAGGCTGATTCTCAGTACTTTAGCAAAACCAGCTTTATTCCACTTGAAACAGGAACATCACGGTTATTTATTATAGCGGGATCTACCGCTCTCTCATACACAGACACAGCAATCAGGCAGGGTTCCTTGCATCACCCATTGACAACAAGCGCTTATAGTGTGACCACGGTCGGTTCGGATTTGCTTTCGTGGCGAGCTGCTGCAGCACTGGAAGCCTGCGTTTGCCCTGGCAATGGATAAACTGCCTTCCACTGACACTTCCATAGCCAGTCAAGACTTTATAAAATATAGGTGCACCAAAAATATTATCCCTTGCCTCTTGTTGAAAGGAACCTTTCCAAGTGGGCATCACTCATACTGCTGTAAAATACCAAAGGCAACCGTCCCGATTCCAAGCTTCTGACTGGAGTCTTTCATCTCATTCAGATATTTCCGTATGATAGCCATTTTCCTGACCCCCCATCATCCAGACCTTACCGGGGCATCATGAACAATGGCCCAGAAGCAGATGACATCACCAAGGTCACATTGCTGAGCAGATCTCGTGACAAACGTGCTTTTCTAATCATCACTTTCATCCACCTCCCTATGGTGAATGTGATTTAAAGCAAATATCACTACTGGGCCACTAACACTTCCATCATACAAGGTTAATTTCTGGCTCCTGCAAGGACAAAAACATCCTAGTCTCAGAGCCCTATTTATCAGTAAACTACAAGGACATAAGAATTCATCACGTGCTTCTCCAATTAGCCGAGTGTCTCAGATGTGTTATCAACAACTATGATTCAGTCACTTTATTACCTGAACTACATAGCTCAATGCATGTGAAATAAAGGCTTTTTCTTCCATCCTGAGAACCACTCTGTGAATTTATCTTTGCTAGTCTGCCACTGGCAGAAGGTTCCTACCTCACCCACTCACCCACTCACCTTACCTGACCTTACCTTGATAAGGTAAGACAGTATTTTTTGTCAATTTTATGTGATGACTGGGTAGGTATGACCTACATTAACCATTTCCAGGATGAGAAAATGCTTGTCTCTTTTTGATCTGGATCACCTGCAATTCCTGGTGCCATGATAGAAAAGAAAAGAAAGTGAATGAGAAAGATAAAGTAATTGATGGAAGAGTAAATAGATGAGAAGGAGGCAGAGAAATGTAGAAAAGTATGTAACTTTTTGATACTTACTTTGATGTTATCAGCTTATATTAGTCAAGTTATTTAACACTAGAATTGCCAAAGCCTACAAAAAAAACTCGATCTAGACAAACAGCAAGCATCCTGCTAATTCATTACCCCCGACCGCCGCAGAACGAGCACAAAGTTCTCCCAGCTCCAGTCTTGATTATCTGGGAGTCAGGTACCTAAAGTTGTACAGGGAAATAATAGATTGTTATTTGGAACACATGCATTTCATGTGTGTTCCGTTTCCACAATAATCTGTGTAAACACATCGTTAAAGCAGAAATGTTTTTTATATTTTAGTAATAAATGACAAAATGTACAAATAAACTATATAATGTGTGAAGCCTAAAGTCCAAAGATCAAATAAACACTTTTACAAAAAGTTCAAGAATGATATAACAGCTTCCATGGCGCAGCGGTAAGAATTGCTGACTTGTAATCAAGAGTCCCCTGGTTCGATCCTGACTGCCTTGTTTATTTACCATTTTGAGTAGTGGGCTGCTGTTATTGTTATTATATAATAAACACAAACATTTGGTTTGCGTCTGTAACAGCCGGTGTGAATTTATAGTACTTGTAAAAGTTAGCGTTTTTTTTTTCCACTTTTATTCTCTCAGTCACTATCACGATACATACTACCGCCCCCCAAGGGATCTGATGCTGTTAGCTTTTATTTGAAACTGGGAATAACTGTAGATGTGAGTGGTGTTTTGAGACAATGGAACTGGAAATTGATCTGGATTAATAAAAGCTGACACACAGATGCTGGTGAATCTGCCTTATTCATATTTGATTGTCACTTTAATTTTTTTATTCAGTTTAACATTAAAAAAAAAAAGTTTCTGCTTTAACAATGTGTTTACACAGATTACTGTAGAAACGGAACAGACATGAAATGCATGTGTTCCAAACAACGATCTATTATTTCCACTCTAAAACTCCACTTCACTCCCAGAAAATAAATCAAGGCATGAGCTGGGAGAAGTTTGTGCACATTCTAAGTCGGTGGGGGGAAGGAATAGCCGGCTGCTTGCATCCTGAGTTTATCAGCACATTTAGAGGACAAAGGATGCTGGAGGAGAGGTGTGAAGGGATTTAAGAAGCGGTTTAAGGTGGGACGGATCTACGAGTTTTTTCGTAGGCTCTGGTAATTCTAGTGTTAACCATTGGGATGATTCCACAATGCAAAGGGTTTTTTTCCCCAAGTACAGCAGTGTACAGCCTGTACTTTTTCAACTTCAATTTAGGTGTTTTACTATGGAAGGGCTCCAATTCCACTTCAGGGTTGAGAAACAATGGAGTGTAGAGAGTGTACCTCTTTTTAAATTTGGAATTGTTAAAACCTGATACAGATATTTTTCATTCTCAGATCCATGAAGTGAGTGCATATTGGAATTCAGAACATTAACTTTTCCATAATGAGATTCATAGTCTTCATCAATACAAGGACTCTGTTTAACCAGTCGTGAGTATCTTTCTGGCTTCTGAACAGATTCAGTGGATTCACTGAGACATCTAGTGCTGCAGCTGGGTAAGTAGAATTGAAGAAAAATCAAACATGATAGTCAGGAGTAACAGATATAAAACTGGAAGGGACAAAGCTTGTGGGGCAGTCAGAGCTGGAATTTATGTCTGCCACCACTGACAAGGCATTACGCAATTCTCTTTCCCATGTTATTATTTTTTTTTTGAACATGTTATTCTATAAAGTTAATTTGTTGCTTTGAAACCTAAAACACCAGGATGTCCAGAACGGTTTTCTGAAATGTTTTGATATTTTTACTTAGTGTCATAGATCCAAGGACTCCTCACATTTTACATAGTTACACATTTGTTTCTCATAAGGTGCTAATAGATCTAGGTGGTAAGGTGGTAATGGCTTAGCTACAGCTTTAGCAGTCTTTTTCTAATGTTTTCTGCTACTATTGATTACTGTATATTTCTTACACAAAGGGTTTTTCTTTACAGTAATGCAGTTGACATTTTGCACCATTATTCATATTTTACTCTGTGTGAAAGAAATGTGAAGTCAAAAGCAGGTGAGTTGTTTCAAAGACTTATAAAATGAAGAAGTTCAAAACTTTATCAAAAGATGGCTGCTAACTCAAAATTGAAGCTAAAGTGAATTAAATACAAAGTTTTCTATTAAATATGTGAAACTATCCAAACATCATAAACATTTTTAAGGAATAGCTCATAACAAATTAAAAGGACCTTTATAGGCTAAAGTACAAAATCACTCTGGACAGCTACATTTTGGAGTGAAATAATTCAGCAACTGAAACAGACTACTTCTTTAGAGACTTAAACAGATGCAGAAACTGAATTTGAGTAGTCAGTCTTGTAAGCAGCACCAGATACTGTGCAATTGTTTTCTCCAGAAATCCCTCTACAAAGCAACTTAAATAGATTGAATTAGTGAGATACTGAATCTTCTCCAGACAAACAGGCAATGAATCACTTTTCTCATCTTTTAGGACTATCATCCTGCTGTGCTTACAGCAACAAAGTTAAGAAAAACAAAGGAAGGGATTGAGGATAAAGCTAGGTGTATGCCATAACTGTCCGATTGCTCCAGTTCAAAAGCTGTAAACCAGGGGTGTCTAGCTCCGGTCCTGGTGGGCTGCAGTGGCTGCATGTTTTCATTCTAGCCATCTTCTTAATTAGTGAGCAGGTTTTGGTGCTGATTAACTTGTTTTGCCTTTGTTTTAATTGACGTGACTCAGACCCCTTAAGTTGTTTCTTTTTCCTTAATAAGCAGCCAAATAATAATGAGACAAAAAACAAGCCACCACATGACCAGCTAACCTGAAAATAAAGAAAGGTGAAGAAATCTTTAATGTTGGTCTGTTCGTGACGGTGGTTTTAGAAAAAACAGAAAATCAACAGACTGCTGTGGGAAAATGAGAGCAGCAAGAAGTCATGATATTCAATAATGGCTTTAATTATCAGCAAGAACTGGCTTCTCTTTAAGAAACTGGTTGGAGTGAAATTGGCTGGAGTTTGACATTCCAATTTAGCTGATTATCTGTTGGCTCATTTTACATCTCATTTCTGTTTGGCTGTCATTTAATGAAGAGATGAATCAAGTCAGAGGACTGAAGCCTTAAAAACAGGGCTATTAAACTGAAGGAAAAGGAGTTAATTAGCAGTGAAAACTGCTTGCTGATTAGGAAAAGGGTTAGAATGAAAACCTGCAGCCACTACGGCTGTTCTGTGTTTGGTGATAGATAATTAATGAAAGGAGCTTAAATAGGTTGACATGATTTGTGCTGCGTAAAAGATAATCTTTTCACTGACAGCTGAGCACTGCACAACTCTTGAACAATGTTATAAATTAGGATGTCCATTAACAACCCAAGCCAATTCCATTCCTGTCAATGTAAAACAAATAGGGCCTCAATGCTAATGGATCAATGAGAATACGGAGAAAAACACCAAGAGGTGTCATAAATGAAGGTTCATGTTGGCAGTATAGAAGAGGGAAGTTAGTTTTCATGAAGCATTTTACAGTCATATGAAAAAGTTTGGGAACCCCTCTTATTTCTTTGGATTTTTGTTTATCTTTGGCTGAGCTTTCAAAGTACCAACTTCCTTTTAATATATGACATGCCTTATGGAAACAGTAGTATTTCAGCAGTGACATTAAGTTTATTGGATTAACAGAAAATATGCAATATGCATCATAACAAAATTAGACAGGTGCATAAATTTGGATACCCCAACAGAGATATTACATCAATACTTAGTTGAGTATCTAGATGCCTCCTATAGCCTTTGATGAGTGTCTGGATTCTGGATTGAGGTATTTTTGACCATTCTTCCATACAAAATCTCTCCAGTTCAGTTAAATTTGATGGCTGCCAGGCATGGACAGCCTGCTTTAAATCATCCCATAGATTTTCAGGGGACTGTGACAGCCATTCCAGAACTCCGTCTGCATGAATGCATTTGTAGATTTCAAACTGTGTTTTGGGTCATTGTCTCGTTGGAATATCCAACCCTTGCATAACTTCAACTTTTTGACTGATGCTTGAACATTATCCTGAAGAATTTGTTGATATTGGGTTGAATTCACCCGACCCTCGACTTTAACAATGCCCCCATCCTTGAACTAGCCACGCAGCCCCACAGCATGATGGAAGCTCCACCAAATTTGACAGTAGGTAGCAGGTATTTTTCTTGGAATGCGGTGTTCTTCTTCCGCCATGCCAAGTTGTTTTTGTTATGACCAAATAACTCAATTTTTTGTCTCATCAGTCCGAAGCACTTTGTTCCAAAATGAATCTGGCTTGTCTAAATGAGCATTTGCATATAACATGCAACTCTGTTTGTGACGTGAATGCAGAAAGGGCTTCTCATCACCCTGCCATACAGATGTTCTTTGTGCAAATTACGCTGAATTGTAGAACAATGTACAGATATGCCATCTGCAGAAAGATGTTCTTGCAGGTCTTTGGAGGTGGTCTGTGAGTTGTCTGTAACCATTTGCACAATCCTGCACATATGCTGCTCCTGTATTTTTCTTGGCCTGCCAGACCTGGGTTTAACAGCAACTGTGCCTGTGGCCTTCCATTCCTTACAGTTGAAACTGACAGTTTAAACCTCTGAGATAGCTTTTTGTAGCCTTCTCCTAAACCATGAGACTGAACAATCTTTGTTTTCAGATCTTTTGAGAGTTGCTTTGAGGAGCCCATGCTGTCACTCTACAGAGGAGAGATAAAGGGAAGCACAACTTGCAATTGACCACCTTAAATACCTTTTCTCATGATTGGACACACCTGTCTATGAAGTTCAAGGCTTAACGAGCTAATCCAACCAATTTGGTGTTGCAAGTAATCAGTATTGAGCAGCTATTTGCATTCAAATCAGCAAAATTACAAGGGTATCCAAATTTTTGCACAGACAGTTTTTCACATTTGATTTAATTTCATACAACTAAATGCTGCTTCACTAAAAACACCCCAATATTCAGATGTTCCTAGGAAATGAAAGACATACCACTGTTATCGTTTTTGTTGAAAGTAGAGTAAATTATTATGCAGGCTGATAGGGGTTCCCAAACTTTTTCTTATGACTGTATGTCCACTGATTTAAGCAGAATAACACTTGATTGCCAAATAATAACAACATTACTGCCATAAAGGGATGTACCTGTTGTATAACAATGCTTCAATCTATGGTTGAACTTTTGCAGCAGGATAATGTTCTATACCAGTTGGCTTGTTATGTTCTTGAATTATTTGAGGAATATGACAGTGATCTCTCCCTATCCAAACTAACATCTTTGGGGAAAAAATGAAAGAAGTTAGATTCTGAGCAGAGATTGTTGCCAGTATTTCCTGGTATCCTTGTACTGCACACTACATGCTTTGTTAAGTCCATTCCTTGATTAATTCAGGCTTTCTATGGATTAATCGATATTAGGTTGTTGTACAGTACCTAAAAGATAAGTTCTGCATTTTTTAAGTCAAAGTTATTTCTTCACAATCATGGAATATATTAGTTTGACAAATGAAATTGTAATCTAAAGTGAAGTATAATAAATAAAAAAAAATAACTAGCCTGTTCTTGCATTTTATAATGGAGTTAAAGGTTACCAGAGTCACAGTATGATGAAAAGCCTTAAAGCTTTCCGAATACATTCACTTTCAAGTAGCAAAGGTTTTGACATAGAAAACATGCTGCCTGCATTTTTGAGGGATGCTTGCAACAAAATTAAAATGGAAATAATACCTTTTATCACAGAGTCCTGTTTTGTTGAGGTATGGATGAATTTCCCGCTACCTTCTTTGCTTGCAGCAGCCATCATGCAACCTGTGGCATGGCGTACCATGTGCACACATGATAAAAAAATTCAGAAAATGAAAAAGGCAGAGTGCCACAAACCAATTATCAAATCGTTTAATGCATGATGAGTTGCGCTTGCCAAGTATATGGTGATAAAAGAACTAAGGACAACATTTTTGAGTAAAAACTCTCTGACATTCACTAATAACAATCAATCTGTAAATACACGGCGAAAACCTGCATACTCCATGAAGAACCTGGCACTATGTCAATAACAGCACTTGGTAACATATTCTGATGTGAATCGCCCTGAAACTTGTCACGGAGGAAGATGACCATGGCAAACTCAAGTGCACAGCTGGTCTTCCTTTAAAATGTCTAAATTTCACAACAATGGTTTGCTATGTACTTTTTTTAACCCTCCTTAAAATGACATGAATATGTTTTGGAATATGTGTGCAATCTCAAGGTGCGGTACAACAGTGAATAACATTTTTGACTTGAAAAATTTAGTAAGTTTTATTTGGTAAGTTTTGAGGCTTTTAATCACAATTTGCTTCAGTTCAAAATGACATTTCAAATGGCAAACTAATAAATACTGTATATACACCATGAATGTGAAGAAATAACTGACTTGAACAATACTTAACTTATCCTTTAAAAAGGTTCTCATTCAGTTTACATAGATACTGTGCAAAAGTCTTAGTTACATGCAAAAAAAAAAATATAGAGCAAAGATATTTGAAAAATAAACTTTTTTTAAACATCATCAAAAATTCACTATAAAGAGCAGTAAACAGTAAAAAAAAATAATTTCTGAGATCATACTTTGCCTTTAAAATTGCAGGATTTCTCTATAATGCATTTTTAAGAAAATCAGCCTATAGTTTGTTCTAGGTACCTCGCAGAACTTGCCCCAGTTGTCCTGTATACTTTGATCTCTGATCCTTCTGTCTATTCAGGTTTTCCCAGCCAGCCTTAATGATGTTGAGATAAGAACTCTAAGGAGGCCATACAATTTGTTGAAGATTGCTCTTTATGACCATTGCCATTTGTTTGGAGTCATAGTCCTGCTGTAGAATAAATATGGGTTGCCACACTGGCAGTAATGTGTGGTGGATGAGAATCTTGCCTGTACTTCCCATTATAAAGAGTCCCATTAATTCTGATCAGATTACCAACTTTTGCAGACGTGTATCAACAACCCTGCAAGGAACCCCCCATGTGCTTCACTGTTGCCTATAGACACTCATCCATGTAGTGCTCTTGAGTTCTTCCATGGACAAACTGCTTCCTGTTTAAGCCAAAGTTTGATTTGTTAGGCCAGAGCACTTGTTGCCATTGTTCAGCGAGCCAGTCTTGCATTTTTGGGTGTAGGTGTGTGTCTTGTCTTTATTTTCACTATGGAGGAACGGCGATTTGGGAGAAACTCTTCTGTGAAGGCAACTTTTTATGAGACTTCTCTGGACTTTTGAGAAATGTATCAGTGTCCCAGTTGTTTAGGTGTGTACAGAGCTGATAGCAGTATTCTAATTTCAAAGCGATGTCAGTTTGATGTGACACTTGTCTGTTGCACCCAGTTTCCATGGCCACAGACTGTGCTTCATTGATCTTTATCCTTGTCCATTTCTTTGTGAGTCTTTGTAAAACTTGGGACAGCATATTCTGAGGGTTCTTTTTGCCACAAAAACTCTACTTGGGTGAGACCTTACTGCTGCAGGATGACCACTCTTGCCGTAATGTCCAAGAATTGATTATTTGAATGTCCAAATTTCACTCTTTACCACAGCCTCACCTTTTAGTTTGGTTGTCCTTTGCCCACTTTGACTGCTTCTATACCCATTACTGTTTGAATTAATCAGTTTGACTCAATCATTTTTTTGTAATTTTTGTAAAAAGAAAGGTTAGGAAATCTGAAATTTACTCTAATGCAGAAGACAAAAACATGGAAAAATCTAAGAGAAAACGTATATAAAATTTCTTAAGCTATGTATATGTATGTGTGTGTATATATATATATATATATATATATGTGTGTGTGTGCGTATATATATATGTGTGTGTATATATATATGTGTATATGTATGTATATATATATTGTGAAAAATGAGTCACAAAACAATTATAAAGGTTTGGGGAATGGCCCCGTATAATGTTTTGTCGGTCAAGTTGATAAGTAAAATTATTATCAGACATTCAACATTAATGGTTTGGTTCAGTTGGCTTTTTTATAAGATGGCTACAGGAAATGATGGAAGCAGGAGGTAATGTCATCTGCAAGAGCCGGAAGTGACGTCATCATGGTGGAGCCGGAAGTGACGTCATCATGGTGGAGCCGGAAGTGACACCATTCTCTGGAGCCGGAGGTGACGTCATCATGGTGAAGCCGGAAATGACGTCATTCTCTGGAGCCGGAAGTGACGTCATCATGGTGGAGCCGAAAGTGATGTCATCTGTGGGTACCAGAAGTGACGTCATCATAGTGGGAATCTGGAGTGTATGGTGAACCGTTTGAAATATGGGTTGTTGTGGGTATGAAATGATTATTTTTCCTCCTTAGTTCTGCAGGTTCAGAAAGAGAGGCATTAGCACCATCATACCACCCCCCCATCTTGTAGCCATTCACTCACCTCTGGACCTGTTGATTGCCTCCTACTTGCACGTGTGTGACAATATATATAATGTGTGTGTATATATTTATATATATATATATATATATATAGTGGAATATTTGGACCCAGACACAAACAGGCAGACACAGAATGTCTCAAAGCACACACGTTTTATTGTGCAACACAATAAACCCCACAACCAGTGCACCAACCGCCAATAATGTACATTGTACATGTATACACATAAACATACACATATATACACACTTTCGCGCACGTGTGCATGGGAGACCATTTAAGGGCTCAGGTGATGGTAATTCACCACCAATCCAGTGGGTGGTGCTGTGTCATAACACTCTCCCTTTTCCTCCCTCTGTAGACTGTAAGACTGACAGCTTTTCTCCAATGATGTCACTTTTAGTGTCCGCTCACGTGGACTTCCTGCCTGGCACCCATATGACTAGAAGAACCGCCATCTTGGACAGTCTGAACATGACTCCAGTTTGAGAAAACTCAATTTTGCATTTTCACACACTTTATTTTTGAACAAACCTTATTTCAATTATATAGTTATTTTTCCCACTTTCACTGTCTCTTTTGATCTTATTACAATCCATATATACAAACACACACACATAATGTAAACATGTATATATATCCAGGGTGATGGAAGATCTGGCAAAGAACATGCATAAAAAAACTCAACTGTGGGTGAAGTTTAGGCATTTGGGGAAGGGCATTACTTCTGGTGGAACAACCAAATGCTAAAATCAATAGTTGATTTTTTTTCAGGAAGGGGATAAGGGACAGTAAAAGTAAAAAAAAAAATGTATCCTCAAGAAAACAGATACCTTTTGTTTAAGATGGATAGCAGCTTAAACAGAAAAATGGGCATTGCCCGTCTGGCCTTTTACTGTATCATCAGAAAGGAACTAGGTGATATCAGTTGACCTGGAAATGGAACTGAAAATTTCATCACACATCACTCAGATATCTTTGAAGGTCGACATCATCCTGATCTCAAAAACATTGAGACAGCTCATCTTACTAGAGCTTACTGTTCCAGGGGAGGAGAGGATAGAAAATGCCCATCCAAGCTGGTTGATGTTTGCCATAAATATGGGTGGAGGTAAATGTGCATGCCCATGAAAGTTGTAAGCAAAGGCTTCATAGTGCAGTTGCTTAACAAAGCATATGGAGCCTTGGGTATTGTGGGACTAAAGCAGTAAAAGCCATCAGGTCTAACAAAAAGCCTTGAGGTTGCTCTGGCTGAAAAAGGTTTAAAAGTGGTAAAGGAGTTTGCTATTTGCACCCAGGTTGAGAGTTGATCAGCCTTATTTGGATTACCTGAAAGAGAGAGTATGATGTTTGAAAGTCCCGAAATACCAGAGACTTCAGGAAACATCTTTTATGATGTGCCCAGGTTTGCACATCATTTTATGCATTCTTGCACACTGGGTATTCTGAAATTACAATCTTTAACACTAGTTTAAGAGCCATTACCTAGGAGACTAACAAAAAGCTTTTTCTGTTCCTCCAGATGTGACAGGTTGAATGAATTCCTGTTGTTTAAAGTATTGATCCAAAAGCCTGTCAGTTCTTAGATATTACCTTTTAAATAACAAACCTGCATTGGTCTGTTCAATATCTATACGCAGGGGTATATCAGAACAAGGAGCTATCAGTGTCATTGTGATATGATGATCCCAGACCTCTGCAAGCCATCACATGACCACTGAAGCAACTTTATGGTTAACATTGACACCCCTCGAGTTGGTTAGAAATGCTATGAGTTTAAAGAGGAAGGTAGAAGTAAGGTGGTAAGCTGTGCAAGCAACAATACACACTGTTTAATAAGAAAACAGCACAAGGAGAGATCAATCAGCATCTATTGTTTTGCTTGCTTGTGTTTTCTTTTCATTTGTTAACTCTTTGCTATAATTATATAAAAGCCTTTTCAATTAGAATTTTATTTCATTTTTGTAAGCTCTAAAAGCCACGTGAACATGACCACATTACAATCAACAGTAGAGCTACACGATATGTCATTGCCAAAGAAAAATCAAAGCAGCACTCCTCCCAGTCTTCTAAAATGTTTTATTATGCTAGTACCCTCATGATAATACATAAAATGACTATAGCTAATAATTATTCACTTCGTTGTTTCTTAAGTAATACCATAGTTAGTCTTGGTCTTTTTCAGGTCAAGAGTCCAAGGCTTGACTTGTATGTTGATAGACAGACAGACAGACACTTTATTAATCCCCAAGGGATTAATACCCCAGCAGCAGCATACTGATAAAAACAATATTAATTAAATAAAAATGCAGTGCAAGTTAAAAAATGCAAGGTGGAGAGTGCGAGGCAGGTATAACAGACAATAACATTGTATAATGTTAACATTTACCCCCCAATGGTGGAACTGAAGAGTCGCATAGTGTGGGGGAGGATTGATCTCCTCAGTCTGTCAGTGGAGCAGGACAGTGACAGCAGTCTGTCGCTGAAGCTGCTCCTCTGTCTGGAGATGATCCTGTTCAGTGGATGTAGTGGATTCTCCATGATTGACAGGAGCCTGCTCAGTGCCCGTCGCTCTGCCACGGATGTCAAACTGTCCAGCTCCGTGCCTACAATAGAGCCTGCCTTCCTCACCAGTTTGTCCAGGAGTGAGGCGTCCTTCTTCTTTATCCTGCTTCCCCAGCACACCACTGTGTAGAACAGGACACTCACCACAACCGTCTGATAGAACATCTGCAGCATCTTATTGCAGATGTTGAAGGACGCCAGCCTTCTAATGAAGTATAGTTGGCTCTGTCCTATCTTGCACAGAGCATCAGTATTGGCAGTCCAGTCCAATTTATCATCCAGCTGCACTCCTAGGTATTTATAGGTCTGCACTTTCTGCACACAGTCACCTGTGATGATCACGGGGTCCATGAGGGGCCAGGGTCTCCTAAAATCCACCACTAGCTTCTTGGTTTTGCTGGTGTTCAGTTGTAAGTGGTTTGAGTTGCCCAATTTAACAAAGTCCTTAATTAGGTTCCTATACTCCTCCTCCTGCCCACTCCTGATGCAGCCCATGTCAGTGCCGCAGTGTCATCAGCGAACTTTTGCACGTGGCAGGACTCCAAGTTGTATTGGAAGTCCAAAGTATATAGGCTGAACAGGACCGGAGAAAGTACAGTCCCCTGCGGTGCTCCTGTGTTGCTGACCACAATGTCAGACCTGCAGTTCTCGAGACACACATACTGAGGTCTGTCTGTAAGATTGTCCACGATCCATGCCACCAGGTATGAATCTATTCCCATCTCTGTCAGCTTGTCCCTAAGGAGCAGAGGTTGGATGGTGTTGAAGGCACTAGAGAAGTCCAGAAACATAATTCTTACAGCACCACTGCCTCTGTCCAAGTGGGAGAGGGATCAGTGTAGCATATAGATGATGGCATCCTCCGCTCCTACCTTCTCCTGGTATGCGAACTGCAGAGGGTCGAGGACGTGGCGGACCTGTGGCCTCAGGTTGTGAAGCAGCAGCCACTCCATAGTCTTCATCAAATATGACATCATTCAGCTCACCAGGACGTGATACCTAGTATTTGATTTGACAGGAAAATATCTTTTTCCCTGCGGTGGGCTGGCACCCTGCCCGGGGATTTGTTCCTGCCTTGTGCTCTGCATGGGTTGGGATTGGCTCCAGCAGACCCCCGTGAGCCTGTGTTGGGATATAGTGAGTTGGATATTCGATGGATGGATGGTCGGGGCCCTTCACCGGCTGGGACGTCCTGATTATGGAAGGACTGGGTGAGAGAGTATTTTCAAGACCGTTTCTCCCCTGGACCAAGAGAGGGCAGCCCCCCTGGTTTCCAGCTGGGCCATGGGTCATGAGCATAGAAGCTCAGCTCTGCTGGGGCCCGTGGCCACACCAATAACAAGTCAAGAGTAGAATGGTGTCTAGTCCAAAATGTTTGAATATAAATAATTATGGGGCTGTGATTGTGTGCACCTTGTCATGAACTAGTGTCTCACTCTCAGTTTTTTTCCAATGCTGGCATTACTTCAGGGCTGGCTTCACTGTGTCTAACTCTATTGAAGCTATTCAGATATTGAAAATGTATACAGTTGTTAATATACTGACACACAATGAATATTTTACAAGAATGTAATAAAATTGTGCACTTATTTTCATTATTACTACTGCTGATGTATGTACATTCCTTGTGAAATAACAGCTTTAATTCAATATAAATCTGCATTAAATTTTAAATATAATGTATATTAGAAAGATGCACGCTATGCTTTTCAAATATTTTTACATACAATGTTATTTTTCTCCAATTCTAAATAAAAAAAGGTATTTACTTGGTGGCATGTGCATTTTATTCTGTTTGGGGAGGTGGTTATTAGAGTGTGATTGGAAACCAGCTGTTTCACACAAGATTGCAGAGTCTTTTAATCATGCAGTTTAATTAATTTCAGAATTGATGAAATATTCATCTGCTTTCAGCAGAGATCAGGGAAGTGGAGAATTCTGTTTACTCTCCACACTAATCTGTTCTACCTGATATACATGTATTGATTCTGCTTTCCTGTATTTATTTTGTCTCTTTTCCTGCATTACATTTATTTCTGCCTCTGTCACAGACAGATATAATATTCTATAACTCCATTTGTTTTTCATCTTTCCTTCCTGTTGGCCTCAATTTGGTCTTCAACACCACTTCTATTACTCCTTTTTTGCGTTTACTCGTTGTAGTCATCTGTGGCAGTAAAGTTTTGCTGCATCTGCAGAAAGGCAGACAGATTTGTCTTGAGCTCTTTTACATTTAGATTTTAATCAGCACAAGTGTTTATTATTCTTACTGTCCAGGATTTGTCCCAGACTTACAATATCCTAAGTGCTGATATAGGCCTCAACCACCACTCTGGATGAATCATGTACTTGAGGACATCAGTGGAAATTAAAGTGAAGTGCATTTAAAACCGAAAACAGGAAGCACTTCTTAACCCAAAGAGTTGTGAGACATGTAGTTGAAGTACCTTGACAACCTAAAGAAACGAGCTTGATGGATTGAATGGTCTCCTCTCATTTATCAGATTTCTTACATTCTATGTTCTTTGTGGACCTAAAATGAATAAACAAATACCAAACAAAAAACAAAATGTTTAGTAAGCCCTATCCTCTCTGCCATACCTTGGTATGCCAAGCAGCAATAGTGCCTTCAGAAGCAAAAATAAAAGCTGGGAATATCCTACATTCTAAACATTTTCAGGGAAACATATTTTGCTTTTCTGACAGATAGTGTTGGGCTTAGAATGAAGTGTAATGCTAGGTTTTTAAATCTATAGATTCAGATGTAGAGAGTAAAGTGAAATCCATATATACATGTGCGAAGATTGTTCATACTATCTGGAGCAACACTAGATGAAACAACACTATGCGACAAGCAATCTATTGTGATCGCCTATACCTCATTTCTCTCTTACTCAATGGCAAGAATCCAAACCCACCCTCTATAACCTTATGAAAACATGTTGCATTTTATCCAAACATTAAAAAAGTGATCACTTTCTCAGGGAGAAATGGTCCAAAACTATTTCTGAGTTTGGCAAGTTTTTATGCTTTTCTAATATAAACACACACTGCCGTTTAATTACTTTCACTGGTGTCTGAAGCTATGTCCACACTACTATTTTTTCTCCCGACATAGCTGTCTTAAACTAGGCATACACTGTGCGATTTTGGCATGATTTTAAGCCAGGTTTGCAGTCACCAACTGATTTTCTAAGTTTCTCAATCATCGTTTTACATGCTGTATTAGAGTGATTGCAATACCTTATTGTTCCTCTTGATCGGGCTATTACATGATCGGAAGAATTTCTAAGATGTCTGAAATCAAACATGGCTGTCTTGTATAAGCAGTTTGTCAAAATGATTCTCTGATGTCACCATCATATTTCCCGAAATGTATTGTGTAGCAAGCATTTGTATTATCAATGGATTTGTCAGACTTACCAAAGCTCTTTACTAGGTTGATCTACTCCTGTACATTAAAACTAACATACTATACACACACACAGACAAAAATATCCTAGCTTAATTATATAAGTGATGCCCAAATGCCAGTCATTCTGTAATATTCCTTTCACAAATGTCCATATAAGAGTGATGGCAAATGCCTGTTACTCTCATCACTCTATTTAAGGGCTCACTACCTTCAGCACTAACAGACTGGGTGTCCTTGAGATACATGAAGGCTCAAGACTTTTTGGGTGATGTCACTTATCAACTAACAGGGTTCTACTTCTACCTCTCATCCTCAACAACACTGTGGGTAAGAAATCAGCAATCATTTCAAACAAGGTGCCCTAATATTTATTTCAAACACACAAAATATAAAGAAATGTAAAATCAATTTGGTATTTGTGAAAGTATAATAGCAGTAGAAGAAAATAAATAGCAAAAGTCTGGATAGATTCTTAGAAAAGCTTACTGAAAATCAGCATTGTAAAGGCTGGATGTTGTTCTGGATGCCTTTTTAATGTACTAATTAAATCTGTATGATGCATAGCTTACATTCTTCGACAATCAAAGGAAATAGTATCTTGGACTTGGACATCGATTCCTATGTCGTCACTCCACTGTCCTTCAGAGGGTAAATTATTTATGTTAAAATTTTAACACTGGGCCTGATGGATATGTAAAATTGCACACAGTTAATTGGCTTGGTGTACTCATGATGAATGCTCAAAGTCTTTGATCATTTTACACATCTAACTTATCGAGATTCCTGCCCAGGCACCATTACAATGTGTGATCTGTTTGGAGATTCTGGCCTTGAATCCTTCCAAAATCTTCAATCTTGCTTTGACATCCTTTTTCTACCTTTTTCTACTACTTACACTTCACTCAGCACCTACTGTAGGTCATTGGGTGTCTCCCTTACATCTCTATTACCCTGTCATCCTCTTTTCTCTCTTGCAGGCTGCTTTCTTCCACCCAGAAAGCCTATCTCAGTTCTTTACTCCTTGCTATGTAAGGCTTCCAATAAAGCCATAAACATCACTTCTCAGTGGTCCTGGGACCTCACATTATCCTATCATTTGCTGGGTTACAGTTTATAAAAAAGTCTTAAGTTTCATCATAACGTCCAAATCAACAATGTTACTTAATGTAAGTTGTACATAGGTTATATTTTACTCCTCATAAAATACATTTAATGGGTCTTAGCCCAGATCCCTTCTGTCACTTATGCTCCTGTAATGCCCCAGGGTCATTTATGTATATGCATTAGTTTTGTCCTCCTGTTCTGGCTTTCTGGTCTCTAATTTCTTCCTCACTCTTTTCAATGCTATCAGTTCCTATTCCTCTCTTTGCCGCATATATTTTTTTACTCCTAGACCATGGCACCAGTGTCAATTCTTATGTCTGGGCACAGTAGCTATAAAACTTCTTCTTGTCTCTAGGTGGAAGACCTCTGAACTAAATACGCTGCTGAACTGGTTGTCAACTTGTAGCCAACCCCAAATTTTGGGGTTGCCGAAGTGGCCAAAAGATTTGCGTAGCAATAAAATGTCACTGGTTGTAAAATGAGGGATTGATGGATGGAATTAGGCCAACACCTAAGGCTTACAGTATTTTATACCCCAACACCCAAATTTAAAAAAAACACATCAGAAAATTTTCAAAATAGATTAAATATATTAAGCACCAAATATACAGTATACGTTACTATTTACAAACACAACAAAGAAAAGTAATGACAAACATTTACAACAAACCCTACCTGACCCCTTATCTCACTCCCGGCAATATATACAGTCCCAAAAAGTCTTTACTATATGAGATGGACATGGATCCTAAAGTGCAAACCACAGTTAACAGAAGGAAAAATGTGATGGAATAATCTCCATTTGTAAACTGCTTCCTGGAAAAATGGATAATGTAAGACCGTCCTACCACGAGAGTTCAGAAGGTGAATGATGTTCTGAGGTGCACCTCTTCCACAAAGAGCAACTGCAGACAGAACTGGGAAAAAATAAATGCCCACCACCATCCCTGCATCCCATGGCCATGCAAAATCCTCCTCCACTGTGCATATTCAGTTTAATAAAGGATTTTTTAGGTGATGCCAATGATGAAGTTGATTGAAAATGAAAAAGTCAAAAAGTCCTGCTACATTGTTCTATTCCGGTTTTATATGTACAGTAACTACACACTACAATTCCTGTGAGATCCTCTGCATCTGTGCAAACCTTTTTAAAGTCACAGACCCCATGATTGCAAACCAGGAATCTATGCTACAAGTACTGTTGCGAACATATAACAATCACCACACAGGACATATGATACAAAAAGTAAAAACCCATATGTGGCATCTAGATAGATATAGTGGTAATAATGCTAAAGTTACATTCAATAATACCAGAGACTGAACCTGAGACAGAGACATTATTCAAGCCATTTGAACAAAGCAAATCAAGAATATGACCATGAGTATGAGTAGGGAACTCAACATACTGTGTCAAATCAAAACATTCAAACAAGTTGAGATGAATTCAGATGAAAGAGAGCAGTTGATATCAACATGAGTTTTAAAATCAATAAGTACAATTACAGCAGGGCAAAGAGATGAGATTACAGTGAGAAGTTCATTAAATTCAGACAGAAAGTTTACCTCAGATTTGGAAGGGCAATAAACTAACAACAGCAGCATAGGAGGGGAGGAAACCAGTTTAATAGCAATATATTCAAAAGATGTGACTTCAAAAAGGGGAGCTCTATCTATTGTTAAGGTAGATCTATAAACCACAGCCAGGCCACCACCTTTTCCTGTTAACCTGCGTTTAGATATGTGGCTATAACCTGGGGGAGACAGCAAGTTTAAATGTAAATAGTCACCATGTTGTTGCCAAGTTTCTGTAAGAAGAAACATGTCCACTTGCTTAAAAGATTTTTAAGTTCATATGGAGAATATATTAGCTGCATTGCCAAAAAAGTAGAAATGACAACACACAGCACAAATCCAAACCAGAAACAGAACAGTCTAAGATTATCCAGACCCCGGTGGACACTGCCAAGAGCGAACAGAATGCCACACAACACCATGCTAACTCCAGCTACACACATTAATTAACCCAAATCTCACTGCATAACCAACTAGAAAAGGAAAAGCACAGCGAGCAGGCTGCACATTCGCAGTTTAGACTGGCGACTTCAAACGAAGCAAGAGTAGATTCATACTTACCGTGAAGGCAGTAACAGGAGAGAAGGAAGAGAGCTCGCGCAGGACTGAAGCAGGTGTGATCTAGGCAGTCGCCAAAGGCATTCATATAGTAAGTAAAATTCGAAAAGAGCAGTCAATTCAGAAGGTAAAAGGTGAAAAAGTTCAATGGGACAAACAAAAACCAAACAAAACAAATACGACGACACCGGTGAGAAGTGGCAGTCAAACACGCTCAGCGTACTCTCAACCGGAAGTGACTTCTTCAGTTGCATTATAACTTATGAAACTCTTCAAAAGCCTTTTACTGTTAAGTTATTAGTAATGTAATTGAATTAAGGCAAATTTAGTATGGCACCATCTTTTGCACAAAGATACAGTACAACTAAGATACAGTACTTCCTTTACCCAAGCTAGCAACATCATTAGTTTGCCTGTTTGCCACAAGACTGCGATGGAAAGACATGAGATCACTGATAAAAACCCTGTTGCAAAAAAGGCATGCAACTTCATAGTATATTTTATATGGGAATACATTTACTTTTTTGTGATGCATTATGGGATCTCAAAACTGTGCTTACCTTTTAGACATGAAATGTAAGTATTACAGTTTGTTGCTTATCATTTTCCGTTATATTTTTCCCAGTAAAAGAACTGAATTATATTATATAGACTCATTTTTCATTATTCAGAAATATTTTGTAAAATTTTTCACGTTCTATCAGTTCGGAGTCACACAGTTGTTGCCTCATAGCCTTTGAGAGTTAGATTTAATTATAAACTCAAACGCTTCTAGTCAAATTTGCATGTTCTGTCGAAGTCTAAGTTGATTTTTTTCCCTTGTGCTCCAATTTCTGCTATCTGAAAAATTTACTTGATAGACTATTTAGAAAGACCAAGAGAAACAGAATGAGCATGCCCTGTGATAGTCTGGTGTCCATTTCCGTATTTCTTTCAGCATTGTACCCAGTGCTTCTAGAACAAGCTCTTGGTTCCTGTAATGTAATATAATGTAAAAAGTGCTGTCATGATGGAAGGGTGGATGAATGTTTTCTCAAATTGAGTGATCCTCATTCAAAGGTACTTAATATTTTACTGTTTTGTATTATCATTTTTAATGTGTGACAATCTCTTAAAATAAATTTAAAAAACAGCTGTAATTACAAGTTCTGTTTACTTATTTGCTTGATGTCTTTATCCAAGGTGGCGTAGAACATTTGAGACAATTGGTTACATTTTTGTTTTTCCACTTGTGGTTGAAGCAAGTGAAGTGACCTGTTTCATGGTCACACAGTGTCATGAATCATGTCATGCGTCTATGGTAGTCAAAGATTTGATTTTAAAACAGTGCAGCTCAGACTTTGGACGTGTAGATACGTGTGTGTAAAAAGGTGTGTTGTGGTTAATGAGGAAAATGGCTGCTTTCTTGTTCACTAATGACCCACTGATGCTCCAAGGGTCATTAATGAAAGCCCCTGGCCCCGTAAGGTATGAAAAACATGGAGACAAGAACGAGAGAGTCAGTATTAAGGATAGAGCAGGTGTAGAGAAAAAGAGATGAGGCAGTTGGGTGGCCCAGGATGAGAAAGAAAAGAACAGTGCTCCAGGGTTAGGTCGCTCCTGTTGAACATCAGGAGGAGCAAGAGCGACCAAGTGATCCAGGTGTCCTGCCAGACCAAAGTGACAGGATGCTAGAGTCCTGGTCTGATTGGGACAAGAGCTGGAGATGGTTGACCATACTCATTCCTGTTGTGGTGACCAGGATGGTGAACAGTGGAGATGGGAGACAGATAGAGAAAGACAGACGTGCTAGGGCTCAAGTGGAAGATAATTAAGCCGATTCTGACTCTACACTATTAGTCTTGATTTTAAACATATTTATTGTAATAATTTATTGGTTTTAACCTCCGCCAAGACACTGCTCTTAAAAAAAAGATTATTTATTGTAGAATTGCACTGCACTTTTCTGTGGACACTGACTGTTTTGAATAAATGAACTTTGCATTAAACATGTTGTTTGTATCCTCATTGTAATGGTTGATGCCAAGGCATCTGGGGAAGCAAAGTCAGGAGCAGGATTTGAACCTTCCACCTCCGGTCTAATGCATTAACCACTACACCACACTGCCTGCAAGACATTATGTCCACATTCAAAAATGTACACCTAATGTTTATGAACGGAAAGTGAAGAAGAATGATAGCTTTTTAACTTTTTTTAAAGCTTGATGGATCACTGATATAACATTTGAGAGGCAGATGTAATATATGTAAGCATCGGAGAGTTTGAAAGGAAGTGCATCTATAACTTTGAGTCTTTACAAAGAAATAAGCAACCAGAACTCAGGGTCAGGAGATGCAAGAAACATACTATAGATCAGAGCATCTTCAACCAGTAGGAGAAAAGCGTCAAAAAAATTACAAAACAAGACCACCAATGCTACACTGAGCTGAAAAGTTACTGTTTTGAGGAAACAGGCAGTAGCTTTAGGAAGGAAGATGACAAGACCAAAAGCCGACATAAGTGGGACTGGCCAGTTTTACAGAAAACAAGCAATGGGCCAGCTGACAGTGAGTGGGGTTTCAGTTTCACTGAAAAACAGAAGTCAGAACCATAGTTACTTAGGCTTGGGTCTGGCTGGCTGTTTAGTAATTGTCATCAGATGTTGAGAAAAACAGAAGATGGACAAAGTTCACTTTCAGATTTTTACTTGCAAACTTTATTTTGCAAAAAAAAATATGGCTCTGGGTCATCTGCCAGTACTGCAACATAAAGAATAAGGGTGCAGGCTGAGTCATCTATTAAAGACATTTCTCCTATGTATTCCTACAAATGGCAAAGTGTAGAGTATTACACGTTTGTTTGGTTTTTTTTTATATCTGATATCTATGACTGAAATTGATTATAATTTCATAGTGCTTATACTGTATATCAGATTTGTTCAGTAATAAGCAAACCTGTGCATTACAGTGTACTACTGTATATGCACATTCAGGGTTGAATAATTCCCTTTCTAAGAGTAAAAAAATCAAATCCCTTTGTATAAATTTACAATCTCAGATGCTGATCTTCTTCCACTTGCACCCACTGCTGTGTTTGTCCTTTAGCTATGAAAAGGTGTGCAAGACACTTTATATGGTAAAACCATTACACTTCTGCACTGATCAGACTGTAGCACTAAATCTGCATCCACATATACTTTCTAATGCCCATTTCTCTAGTCATTGCCACGTCTGTCATAAACAAGAATGTGATAACATCATGAGCGATTTAATCATGGTTGGTGGCAGGAAATTCAGAGTTTTATAGATTTTATCTATATTGGCTTATTGAGGTGCTTTTAGCAGCATACAGTGTTTCTCAGATGTGAAGAACTCTAGATTTTTAAGTTGTACTGGCTTTCTATTCATTTTTACCTGTTTCATTTAGTATTAGGTCAGGGCTGCAAAATACATCTTTGATTATTTTGTTTAATTACACTGACTTTGGTGGCACGGTGGCGCAGTGGTAGCACTGCTGGCTCACAGTTAGGAGACCCGCGTTCAATTCCCAGGTCCTCCCTGCGTGGAGTTTGCATGTTCTCCCCGTGTCTGCATGGATTTTCTCCGGGCACTCTGGTTTTCTCCCACAGTCCAAAGACATGCTGGTTAAGTGGATTGGCGATTCTAAATTGGCCCTAGTGTGTGCTTGGTGTGTGGGTATGTTTGTGTGTGTCCTGTGGCGGGTTGGCACCCTGCCTGGGATTGGTTTCTGCCTTGTGCCCTGTGTTGGCTGGGATTGGCTCCAGCAGACCCTGTGTTCGGATTCAGCGGGTTGGAAAATGGATGGATGGATGGAGGCACTGACTTTCTGGCACACTCTGTCTCACTTTTTATCACTGTAATTTTAGATCTGCCTTTCTTCTACTTATTTCCACAGAAAATTGTTTTTTTCCCTCTTTTGTTTCAATGCTAGCCCTACTGTGCAAAAAAAAACAAAAACACAAAACAAAACAAAAAAAAAAAACCTCTACAATATATCCATTGTAGTTTTCATACAATTATGAATCTAGGAACAAATAACTGTATTATTTCACTTTATGTAATTTTTTTAAACAGTTGATTATATCTGCATGACCATTTGCCTAATGATGTATCAATATGGAAATTATTGGCCAAATTCTTAGCTGAAGCCAAATTTCAGAATATGCAGTGCCAAATACCAAATTCTGAATGCTTTCTCTTTTTTTTTGCTCTTTGTTATTGTCATTGCATAAGGCGAAAATGTAATCAATTCCACTTTTGATTTATAGTTTTCAATAAATCTGAATTGTAAAACTGCAAATTCATAACAAAATGAATTTTCATCAATTTGCAGTTTATTAAAGAGGACAAAAAAAATGAAGTTCAAATGATACTTTTTAAAAGTTGTCGAAGTTTCTACTTCAGCAGTAGTTTGCTCCAGATTCCCACAATATATTTATATAAAGTTCATCCTGGTTTTGGTCTTAAATACACTTCCCATTAATTTCCACGGGTTTCCTCAAGTATGTGACTCACTGTTTAGTTTACTTCAACTGCATAATTCTATGCGTCTTCCTTGGCTGGTAAGTCATACAGACCATATTGTCTATTAAACTCAACTTGTTTAAAAAATGTTGCTTTGTGTTTCAATTCAGTTTGCGCCGGTATGATTCCTTCTCTTTCTCTTGTCCATTTGCTATTTTTTTTTTTTTGGTTTTCTTCTATTGGCAGTCCAAACACTTTGACTTTCAACAAATCAAATGTATGTAAAACAGAATATTCTTGTGGTTTTGTTTAAGGCTAAGAATCTTAATTTGTCAACTTTTGATGAAGATAATGAAACGGTAATACTGTATGTTATTACTATTTCAAAACAGTGTTATGCATTTACCAATAACCAAAATTTTATCTGACCTATCAAGCCACATATCTCAATAACTAGGCTGAACACAATAACCATTTTTGGTGGGTGAGCTACTATCATATAGATAATGTTATACTGAAAATAAAATCAGATTTTTGTATCTGGTCCCTAAACAAATTGCAAAAAATGGATTTTTCTCAACTTTGAAGGGATGAAGGGATAACCATTTTAAGGATTTCCATTTTTTTTATGTTTTTGATGGTGGCACAGTGGCACAATGCTGCCTTGCACTAAGGAGACAAGAGTTCATGTCCTGGGTTCCGCGTGAAGTTTGCATGTTTTCACCGTGTTGACGGGTTACTTCCAGGTACTACTCCCTCAGTCCAAAGACATGCAGGTTAGGTGAACTGGTGATGCTAACTTGGCCATGGTGTTCATGTGTGTGTGTGTTTTTATACTGCAATGGCCTTGTACCCATGTCCAGCATTTGTTCCTGCCTTACACCCTATGCCAAGCTGGGATAGGCTCCAATTTTTTCTGGTATTTTCTCTGACTGACTCTGGCTCCTCTCATATATCCCAAAGACTCACTGTACACCTTAGGTAAATTGTTGTCTATTAGTTTCTTAACATGTGAGTAGCTGTTGTTGAGTGCATTTGTTTGCCCTGTGATAGAAGGCTACTTTTCCAGGTTTGGTTCAATGCACCTGTGAAAGGCTCCACCACCCTGAAAGAGATGAAGTGTATTTTGTAATAGATGAATGGAACAATTTTTTTATTTACATGCATTTGATTGAAGTGAATTGGGGCAACCATTGGAACATCTACATTAATCTGAAGTCTCATTATAACCATTATGGATTTATATCATTTATATTGTCAATATTCTTACTACATACCCAGTGTCAATTTGAAATATCTTGATATTTTAATTTTCTGCCTTCTTCATAGGATGGGACTATAAAGGACATGACCCAGAAGGGTAACCAGATGTTACTGAAGCTTCTACCAACCCCATTACGTTGCTCAGTAAATCAAGACATTAAAAACCCCTAGAAAATACACCTCTTTAATCTTGGCATCAATCCAGATACTGCTGAAAGCTGAAATTTAATCTCCGGTGTTTAGCACAATGGCATTTATTACTCTTTTAATATGTGAGGTTGTTGATAATTTATTTCAAACTTATTCATACTGAAATTGATTTCTTATTATGTAAAAGATGTCCTAATGTGACTCTCTAGATTAAAAATATTTTCACTATTTAATACTGAAACATTTACACACATGAACATATTTTTCAACAATTTTTTACACTTCTGGAAGACACAACAGTAGAAAAACTGAGTAACTTTAGGGATCTTATAAAACTAGTAAAAGGGAGACTGTTATATAGATGCTTACTTGCAGAATATGAATTGCTCCCCTGCCTAAAGATTATTTTAATCTCAGGAACAAACTATAAAGCTCAGTGTTGGCTTACTACAAAGCCAAGCTATTGCCACTCTCTAAGGACTACGTACACATTGATCTGTTGACTTAATCCAAATGGACTGTAAATAAAGAGGCTTTAACTTAGATGTAATTATTTAAACCTTGCTTTATGCAGACAGCAATTTAAGTATAACAACTAATTAGCTATTATTATTCCCAAAGCTGATTAGTCATTTACAAAAATGGTACTTACTGTATATCACATAAACAAACCTTTTGCATTAGTAGGAGTTAAAGGAGTTAAAAGGTGTCCAACCCTAAAAGAAAAGGTTTTGGATTAAAAAATACAAAGAAAGTTTTTTATTTTGCTAAATTATATTAAACTCTCTCATAGCAGTTTTTCCTCATAATTATTCTATTTCCTAATAAACTGTGCCATTTTTTTTTTAATAGAAAAACTATGTAACACTTTTACTCATTATTTTATTTAGGACAATTTGTATTTGTCACATTACCTTATACAATATCCATCCATCCATTTTACAACCCACTGAATCCGAACACAGGGTCACGGGGGTTTCCTGGAGCCAATTCCAGCCAACACAGGGCACAAGGCAGGAACCAATACCGGGCAGGGTGCCAGCCCACCGCAGGACCCTTATACAATATTTAAAATTAATTATGTCAAATAATAGTCACTGATAATTTCAAATGTACTGTTTCTCTTATAAATGTACACCAAGAGAATCAGTTTGACTGATGTAACATTATCAAAAGAAACCAACATGAAGAGGGAAGTATAGAGCCTGAGGTGTTTATTTCGTACTACCTTTTATCATGCCACGCTAACAATGCTTCCTCAAAAGAAAGGTAGGTCTCTTCTTCTTTAAAGGTTGATACCATAAAAGTTTCATTTTCAAATTCATTATTGAATAAAGACTCATCTTGTCCATTATCTCCTATGAGATACATATTCCACTCAACAGGTAACTAAATGACAAGCAAAGCATATGCATTTACTGCTTGCACTTATATGGTTTGTTTTCTGAAGCTAAAGCTGAAAGTACAGTGTGAGAATATATAAACAAACCTGACAATATAATGTTTAAATTAAGAGATGATACTTAAATTCAGGCTTGCCTTAACTTTGCCTTAAACTAATCTGGGTTTGTTACAGAAGAGAGAAACATTTGGTGTGATTAAATACAACCCCAAATCAGAAAAAGTTGGGACAGTGTGGAAAATGTGAATAAAAAAAGAAAAAAAACAAGTCATAAATTCTCCTCAAATTTTATTTCATTGCAGACAGTATGAACACAGAATAATTCATGTTTTTTTTTGTCAACATCATTTGATTTGTAAATAAATATCCATTCTTGCCATTCAGGCTTGTAACACATTTCAAAAAAAGTTGGGACAGTACAGCATTTACCACTTTGTACAGTTCCCCTGTCTTTTAACAACACTTAAAAGATGTTTAGGCATTGAAGAAATCAAGTGACTAAGTGTTGCAGGTGTTAGTTTGTCCCATTCTTCCTGCAAACAACGTTTTAGGTGCGCAACAGTACGGGGTCTTCGTTGACGCATTTTTCGTTTCAAAATGCGCCAAACATTCTCTTTAGGAGACAAATCAAGGCTGCAGGCAGGCCAGTCAAGCATCCGCACCCTCTTCTTACGCAGCCATGCCTTTGTTATGCGCGCAGTATGTGGTTTGGCATTGTCTTGCTGAAATAAGCATGGGCGTCCCTGGAAAAGACGTCGTCTTGAAGGCAGCATTTGTTCCTCCAAAACTGAGATATACTTCTCAGCATTGATGGTGCCATCGCAGAAGTGCAAGTTACCTTTGTCGAAGGCACTGACACAATCCCATACCATGACAGACCCTGGCTTTTGGACTTGTATCTTCTAACAGTCTGGATGGTCCTTTTCCTCTTTGGTCCGCAGCACACGGCGTCCATTTCTTCCAAAAAAGATGTGAAAAACCGATTCGTCTGACCAGAACACATGTTTCCACTGCACAATGGACCATCCCAGATGCCTCCGAGCCCAGAGAAGTCGACGGCGCTTCGGGACACTATTTATGTAGGGCTTCCTTTTGGCACAGTACAGTTTTAGCTGGCATTTCCTAATGTAACTACCTACTAGTGCTTGAGAGTGACCTCCTGAAGTAGTCCTGAGCCCACGCAGTTATATCATTTATTGATGAATGACGGTTTTTAATGCAGTGCCATCTGAGGGCTCGGAGATCACGGCCATTCAGTTTAGGCTTGCGCCCTTGGCCTTTGCATACGGTAATTTCTCCAGATTCCCTGATTCTTTTCACTATGTTAGGCACTGTAGAGGGAGAAATGCCCAAATCTCTTCCTATCTGTCTTTGAGAAACGTTTTTCTTCATCATTTCAAAGATTTTTGCCCGCACTTGGTGGCAAACTGGCGATCCTCTGTCCATCTTTGCTCCTAAAGGAGTAGGCCTTTCCTCGATGCTGCTCTTGTACCGAATCATGATTGCAATCACCTGTTAACATCACCAGTTTCAAATCACATCATTATTTAGTTATTATACCTCATTGCTACCCCTGAACTGCCCTCATCCCAACTTTTTTTGGAATGTGTTGCAAGCCTGAATGGCAAGAATGGATGTTTATTTACAAATCAAATGATGTTGACCAAAAAAAACATGAATTATCTTGTGTTCATACTGTCTGCAATGAAATAAAAGTTAAGGGAAATTTGTAAATTACTGCTTTATTTTTTTATTCACATTTTCCACACTGTCCCAACTTTTTCTGATTTGGGGTTGCAACAGGAGATTGCACTTTTGTGCCAGAGTACCACCAGAGTGAACAAAATGTACAAAAATAGTTGTGATGGAGAGCACAAAAGTAGGTCTATTTATATGAGTCTTTAACAATGTCTAAAAAGTGAGGTGGCTCAAAATAGGGAATCATTGTCTGAAACAGGCCAAATCAAAAGCCAGAAGAATAGTGAAACCAATATACCAAAGCTCAACACACAATGAAAATGGTATTATCTTAAAAAGGGTCAGCAAACCAATTTGTGTGTTAATGGGCCAATTCATTTAATGACAATAAAACAAAAATCATAATTGAGAAACACAAAAAGCACTAAATTGTTGTTGAATAATTAGCTAAATCCATGGCAATGACTGATCACAATATCCAGAAATCTGAACACAGTATAGCTTGCCACTATCTTATATATAAATGTCTATGCGTGGAAGTGTGTGTGTCTGTCTGACTGGCCCGGAAGTGGAGTCAGAGTAAGGGCTCGACCTCGGAGGAAACAGAAACTCACTTAGCCACTAATACACAAGCAAGGCCAGCACGTCAGCAAAACGAAATCTCCGAAGAAAGAGTCACTCGCTTAGCTGCTAATACAGAAGCAAGGTGAGTACATAGGCAAAACGGTATGCCTTTTACTTTTGCTCCTACCGCTAACACACAAGCAAGGTAAGCACATCGGCAAAATGAAACCTCAGAAGAAAGACAAAGTCGCTTAGCCGCTAATACACAAGCAATGCAAGCACGTCGGCAAAATGAAACCTCCTAGGAGAGAGATGCCCAGAGTAGTTCCTTTCAATAACATGACATCCCTACTTTTCAATTTTATTTTCTGACAATTTCAATAGTTTCTAGTACCCCTGGCTTTTAACAGCACGGGTTTACACAGTTAGTATAATATAAGCAGGGAGAGATGACAAAATACATTACATGACATCAGCAATAAGCATATAAATCTTAAACTATATTGATCCACTCATGCAAAAATACACAAAATGGCAGCACCTGTGAAAAAAAACCCTACAATGCCAGACAGTAGCACAGAATGTCACAATAAAAATAAATATTTTGCCAGGTGAAAATGAAGAGATTAAAAAAAACGGAAACATTAAAATGTGCATTTGTCAAAACTCCAAATCATAATAAATCTCACCTATTAAGGCAAAGACTCCAGATGTGCCTATTAGACTTTCCTGGGTGTATACATTGAATCTGACACAACAATTTAGGGTGTTGAATAATGGGACCCAATATCCGTTCTCATGACCATAACCATGTCAATGAGCTAGAAAATATATTCTGGAACCCTGACAGCAAGAATGGAGAGATTTTTTCACTTTATATTCCGGTTCACCCTTAACTTTAACAGGAGGCGATAGTGTGATTCTTACCCTATAAGGATCAGAATGAACATGCTTCAGTTATAACACATGAAAATGGTGTTATCTTAAAAAGGGTGAGCAAACCAATTTATGGGTTAATGGGCCAATTCATTTAATGACAGTAAATGGAGCAATGAACCTCAGGGATAGTTTAAGAGTCAACCCTCATACGGATGTGTCACATGGCAACCCAAATTCTCCCTGCCCCTTGGAGCTGCCTTATTTCTGTGGTTTACAAACCTGTTGGCAGAGGTTGCTGCCATCAGAATGCTGCACTGAACTAGCTTCCAAGTGTTCGATAACCTAGAAACGTACTCTGTAAAGGTAGTAATTGATCTCTTTACTGAAATAATTTCTAGGGAGGGGGTTGGGGTGATACCATATAGCTCAGATGGTGTCATTTTAATGTAGAAATTATACAAAACACGTTGAGAGAAGTCAGATTGATCTACAGTCTGACTGGAAGGCATATACAGTACATCTGATGGCTTTTTCTAGGTCTCAATTAACCTGCTCTGTCTGCCCTTAATTTCAGTATGTTATCCCGACAATAAATTCACTTTTGTATCTACTTTAGAAAAAAAGAACTGGGAATGTCATGAAAAAACTGTGGACCTCAATGCATGATTGATTTGGGAATTTTATATAATCTAAAAATTAATTTTATGAAAACATCTGCTAATTTCTTTGCTGTTGGAAACTTCTTTAATGGGACAAAATTAGCACTTTTTGAAAACCTATCAACAACAATTAAGATGATTTGACCTGGAGAAGCAAATCAGTAAAGAAATCTATGGCCAATACCTTTACTAGTTATCTTGGAGGAGGAAATGGTTGCAATAATCTCATAGGTAACCCCATCTTTGACCTAGCAATGTTATAGGTTTCATAACCAAGAATAAATCCTTTAATATCTTGATGCATGTAGTGGTGTTCAAATTCCACATAGAGGTTACTTTGAGGGTCATTCTGAAAACTGCTTCCAGGGTCAAAGAGACCCACTGGAAGTGCTGGGGTCTTATCCCATGAGCTTTCTTTAGTGATATCACTGAACACTAACTCTGAACTAATGGGTATGAAATTCTTGGTTGCTCCCAGGCAGCCTGCGCTTACATTACATATGGGGATATTGTGCTGCTTCCTACAAACAAGGGGGGGGGGGGGCTCTTTTATTCTATTGTTGCCTCCCTTGCCACTTTTTAGGTTCAGGGCATTCTTTCTTTTTCTTAAAGCCCACCTGGGCCCTGTTTCCTGTTTTGCAATGACTTTTCTTGCTTGCTCTTGGCCATAAAAGTGTGACCACTTGTACATTACTATAAAGATAAAATGTGTAAACTAGAGCTGTTGCACATATTTTAATTACTAAAGAAATTATTTAAGGCTATATAAAACTGCTCTGTAAATGGTACACTATAATGCTTAATTCTTTTAGGACTAGTAAAAAAGGAATTTGCCTTTTGAGTCCCATGCAGATGTTGCATTTTTGGCATTGCTGTTATCACCTACAGATTGAGACCTAAGTAGCTGATAGTATTTGAATGCAGATTCCAGGCATAACTAGAATGGTACAAAAATATCTAAGTAATATTTACATTACATTTGAAATACAGCACTGTACAATTTTACTCAACAGTAAGCAGCTGATACAATATATGTGTCATAAAGTGAGTGCTGCTGCATCTTATCTGTCCTGTACAAATGGGTCATTAGGTACTTACTGAGTCTTCTAGCCACTTTAAGACATTCATTTCCAGCATTTTATTGAAAACACAGTTTCCAAATATTAAGAGTAAATGAGAATTGTACATGTGTCTCTTTGTAGGCATTGTAGTATTGTCAACTCTTCTGAGGAGATATGAAAGTAAGAATTTCATTGCACTTTCTACACATAATAAACCTGAATTTAAATAGGTAGTAACTTCTTTAAATAAATTTAACATTGTTAAGAGAGGTGTGCTATTGAGAAGGTGATGCAGTTTGTGTTGTTTCCAACGATTAAGGTTTAAATGTCTGCTAAATCACTGTGTGCAGCTTTATACATATTTAACATACCTGTGATTGTCTCTAATTACTCATTTTATTTTTACATTGCACATAAACACATATTGGGCTCTAAATAAACTGCAAAGGAACTATTGTGGGTGTGTAATTGTACAAAGGTTTCCTGTAATTGACTTATGGTTAGCTCCGAAATTAAATGGAATGGTGCTAGGTTCTGGCCTGGACCCATGTGCTTATATAACAGAAAAACTGGGTGAACAATAAAAATGGACAAGTTGGTCTGGTTTTAACGTCAGTCCCCTTTTACCATGATGCAATAAAGGATGACACAGGAAGTCAGTCAGTTATTCTGCACAACTGAAAGTTCAACTTACAATAAATGCATGGCAAACTCTTACAATAATCAAGAACTCTGATTGTTTTAGGTTGGGGAATAACATATGGCATTTTATAATTGGTTTTAGTCAGCTAACAGGCAAAGGTATTTGTCTAACAAACATCAACATTGTACCACAAAATAGAAGTAAATCATCATATATTTCAGCATAAGCTAAAGGTGTAGCTGTATCTCATTCCCCATTCTTTCTCCTGTAGCAAGCCTTTGTGTTTCAGTGATTTAAGTTTCCCTTTTGTATTCTCCATCCTAACTTTTATCTGTATAAACATGTCTGCACAGAATTCTGAAATGCTAGCACTGGCTGCATCACATGCAAGGCAGTAAAGAATTTGGGGATAAATGCCAACCCTTCTCATGGCATGCCTACTCACACACAGCAGTTCACCCTTATCTGCTTATCTTTGTGATGAAAATGTAGTGATTGGGGAAAAATCTACGTATGGTTGGGAGGAAATTGACCCTGTATGGGAGATACTTTTGCCTTTTCAACTGACAGATTTCAGATGATAGGCCTTTACCTTGAAAGTCTTGACAAGTTGAACAAGAGTGCAGAGTATTCTGGGAAAACTGAAAGGCAAAGCAAAATTCATGGTAATTTGCTTATCGAGAAAACAGCCTGTGACCCCATGGAACAATAATCGTGGGGTGAGTTTTGAGAAAACTGTAAGCTGTGCTAAAAGAGATGGAAAACAGGGAAGGCGGGTGCTCATTTTAGGTAAGAATTGAGTGGAGATAGGTGTTCTTACAAAGAAAATGTTTCTTTCAACTGTTCCTTAAAAACTGAAACATTACATTTGCTGCTTTTCTGACCCTTTTGTAAAGAGCTCTGCAAAGCTGACCACTTTAAGAAGTGCCTCCCTCTCTGGCTAGAAATCATTTTCTTTTAATTTTTCAATTAAATATATACAAAATCAGCAAATAAAGCAAAGAAGCCATCTGGGAATTCTCGTCTGTGACGGAATGAAGAATACATGAACATTAGAAAAATTTAGACAATAACAGGGCATTCAGGCCAACAACACTCACCAATCCTATCCTCTTAATTCCTCAAAAATAACAAAGTTTAGTTTTGAAGATATCTAAGGTCCCACTTGTCTACCAAACTATTTGGTAACATAGTCCATGTGTCTATCATTCTCTGTGTGAAGAAAAACTTCCTAATGTTTGTGTGAAATTTACCCTTAATAAGTTTCTGTTTCCCCATGCTCATATTGAACTCATTTTTAAGTAACTGATCTTGATCCACTGTAATGAGTTTTTTCATAATTTCAAACACTTCAGTTATATCACATCTTAATCTCCTTTTGCTTAAACTGAAAAACACAATTAACATACTTCTAAAATAAGGCCTCTTTCTTAATGCTTTCCAGCCTAATTTAACTGAAGACTTGCATTTAAATTCTACTTCAGTTATTCTTAGTTCTAGCATTAAGGCAATCAATTTATAATGTGTTACTTATTTTACATTTGCACTTAAACTTTGGGCTACAATTTACATTACTATGCATGTTTGTTTTTACACCAGTGGTTCTCAACCTGTGGAGCGGGCCCCCCTAGGGAGGCACGAAGTAACAAAAAGGGGGGCGCGAAGATATGAAAAAAAGAAAACAAGAATCAAAAATATGAAAAATACATCTATTGAAACCAAAACAAATGAACTTAAACTACATTCTGATACTAGAAAAATAAATATAGAGTTAGATAAATGTCGATAAAAGTTAAGTAGGTATAATAAAATATGCATCTATGATATATCATTAATTAAAAAAGAACAAATTGGTATTAGTGGGCTCCTTTCAAAAAAACGTTAGGGGGGGGGCGCGATTAAAAATACTATGAAAACTCGGGTCGCAAATACATAAAGGTTGAGAAAT
>JANRMT010062794.1:13087208-13168168 GCA_026402145.1 Polypterus bichir lapradei | reverse complement strand
CTATCTATCTATCTATCTATCTATCTATCTATCTATCTATCTATCTACCCCCACTGTACATTTATAATAACGTAGACACCCTTGCCCTGTGATTTACCATTGAAAGCAAAGTTCATATTCATATAATAGATCTGATGCACATATTCAGTAGACATATTGTCATTAGAATTATTTAGGGCAGCCACATTTCTGTAAATTACATAACATATGCATCACTCTAAAGCACACACATGCTTGAGGACCATTCATACATACTGAATATTTTCCATGATAAAAAAAAGGCTATTCAAGTAGATTCAACTTAAAATGGTACTCTCTGCTGCATCAAATCTGTGCTGGCTTATTAGGAGAAGTAGCATGAAAAGTCATGTCAGATGAAAAGAAAACCCAAAAATAAAAATGAAAAAGTATTTTCAAGAAACTGTTAGAGTATATAGGATAAACATTCGACCATTTAAGAGAACAAATGTAGCCACCATGACAGTATTACTGATAATAACAGTAAGCGCATTATCTTAAAGGTCAAGAGATCAACATCTTCTACTGATCAGATTAAATCTGTTCTCTGTGTAGATGTCTGTTATCAAGTGGGGCAGATTAACAGCTCTTGGCATGGCTATTCATGTCACAAATTTATGTTTACTTGACCCAGCTTTCCCACTGTACTTGGGTGCTACTGCCTTTTCAAGACAAACACTGAAAACTCTAGTCTATCACCTGCACTGATTTTGCTGATTTTTAAAGTTTGTTAAATAAAACTCATGATATTTCAATTTGTATGGTGTATTAATATAGGAATATAGGATTAATTAAATAGAATGTAGCTTTTAAGTGAATAAAATATGCAATCAGGAATGCACAGGCCACAAAGAAAGGTTAATATTATTTCAATTTTGCACTTAATAGGAGTTTACCAAGGATGGGGAGGGCAAGTGCTTTTAGGCAGGAGTCATCATACACATTGCATATTAAACAGCTATGCAAATGCAAAAGAGGGCTGATTGAGAGTTATGCATATGCAAGTGCCAAAGCAAATCCTGTACTTGTATAGCATTGTAACTAGACTGTACAAGCATTATGCTCAAATAAAATAGCGAGTGTCTGCTTGTAAGAAGATGTAAAAGAAGTGATTGAGACCTTCAAGTTTAGCGTGTCATTGTATTTAGCCACACAGTAAAGATAACAGTAGTCTCAACTGACAAGTGACAAAGACCATTGGCAAAATATAACTTGGCTGATTTTAGTGTGATGCAACTCTTGTTTTGAGTCACTGTGTGATGCAATATAATAACCTCATTGAGGTACAATATATCAGAAAGTGTGCGGAAGTGTTGTCTTCAACATCATTTTCAGTTTGCCACCTTCAACAGCATCCTTCTGTACACAAACATTGCAACTGGCTTTAAGAAGAATGGACTGTGAACATCTTGGTGTCAGGAGACAACTGTGACAGAGAGGGGGGAAGCTTGCCACTTGCAACAGCTTCACAATGATCACAAACATCTTAGATAGCTTAAGAAGAAAAGACTGAACTCTGTAACTCAAGAAGAACTTTCTGATATTTGAAGCTTGCCATGGACATTGATTTAAATTGTTTAGGTGGTATACAGTATTTTAATTAATTAAACTCCTAGTGTTTACTGTTTCTGGATTCTCTGCAAAATATACATATAGGTTAAGGTAAATAAATTGTTAATTGCCTCCCTGATATTACTGATTTTAGCAATTTCCATGAGGTTAGGGGCATTTTTTTACCACCTTTTCCAGGTCCTGCTTGGACATTACAGTGGTGGAAAACTGGGCAAAGCCCATAAACCATAGCCCCAGAAGTGTGCAGCCTATCATTATTGAGGTTCATGAAGTAAGTATTGCATGAAACATAAGGTTAATAGACTAATCTATTTGTATGGGGAAATTTTTGAACCACCAATAACAAAAGAACTTATATATTGTCTTTTGTGAAAAAGTAACACATTACATACAGGCGGGGAAAGTAATTCATAAATTAACCTTTTCATGATAAATCACATCAAAGGGGCTTCCATATGCTCAAGCCTTCCTCAAACTATATAGTTTCATATAGTTTTTATCTTAAATCATGTTAGCTTTGTTCAGGGTCATTGTCTCTTTCCTGAAGTCAAAACCACTGCTGTTTTGATTGATTATGTGTTGTACATTTTTCTTGTACTGAACTTTTCTCTAGACATTGTAATTTAAAAATAAAAGACATAATTAGACTATACTGACTCAGCTACCCTTTATGGATAGAGAAAACCTCTGAGAGTCCACAACTCCCAATAACCCCTCTTCCAATCGAAAATAGGTTTGGTACTTCAAGTCCCTCAACATGTCAAAACAAAACATCGTGAAGATTAATGCCCCTCACATTGAAGATTTATACAGCTAGATTCTTCAGTTTAATATCATTATTCTGGGAAAGCTTATTGTTTGCTATGAAAAAAGAAACACCCCAGTGAATTCAACATAGTCTAAGCCTCACTGGTTCCCCTGTTATATGTGGAAAGAGGAGCTGAATTAGTCAATGGCAAATGGAATATGTAGAGTTACCGCAACATCTTAAAAAAGAACCAGTAATATTTTTATATATATTTTACATTGGCTTCAAAAGCTTTTCTGACTAAATACTTCAGGTAACACTGAAATGAAAGAGGCATAAATATCTTAGAGCAAATGGGGGAAAAAAAATGTACCTTTCGATTTATTTATTTTTATTGCTTCTCCACTGCTGAGGTTGTGATAAAGCATTCAGTGATAAGCTCAAACAGAACTTTTGAGGAACGCTTTTGGCTATTTTAGCAAAATGATAAAGTTAAATGGAGGGTAACATCATTCTAAATAATCTGCCTCTGCAAACTAATTAATCAAAAGGTTGCTTTTTCAATTTGTAAATTGGGCTACAAACACATATATATATGCATGTTAAGAGTTTAGAAGGCCAAATTAATTTCCTAAAGATGTCCAAGTTTTACTATTATTTCTGTTAAAATGCCACTGCCTAATGTTTTTTTTTCTGGTGTCTTATTCACAATGTGAGACTGGAATTCATTTCAGAAGACATGTTCATGTTTATATTCAAGAAAATCCAAATACATTAGTGGCTATGTTAATCAAGCCCCTTCACAAGGAAAACTGCTAAGTGATGCAGGACCTTCTTAATCTTTTATTGTATTTGGCAATATTTTAAGAAATCCATTAACAGGTATATTACTTTCTATGTTCTTTCATTTCAGTTCTGTTTCATGAATGGGCCATATTTAGGCAAAAATAACATTTCATGATAGTATTGCTGAAGATAAATATTAAGAAGAATATGATTTTACATTTGCATAATACATTTGAAACCACTTTATAAATTTAACATTATAGTAAGAAAGTACAATGATAATACAGTGCCTAAAAAAGTAATCACTCTTGGAAGTGTTCACATTTTATAGTTAAACATCATTGAATCACAATAGATTTAATTTGGCTTTTTTACATTGACCAACAGAAAGAGACTTCTTAATTTCAAAATGAAAACAGATCTCTGAAACATGACCCAAGCTAATTACAAATATCACACACAAACTAATTGGTATTAACCCCTTTAATATTATACACCTAAATCATCACTGTTGCAGCTAATTGGTTTTAGAAGTACAAACATTAGTTCAATGGTGATCACCTGTCTGGGGTTTCAATCGATTGTAGTATAAATGCATCTGATCTGGAAGGTCCAACTTGCAGTTAGTCAGTATTGAGGCCTTAACTACACAATGAAGACAAAAAGAATACTCCAAGTAACTCTGTGAAAAACCCAAGGGATGGAGAAATTAAAAATATCCAAGCCACTGAATATCCCTTGGAGTCCAGTTAAATCAGTCATTAAGAAATGGAAAGAGTATGGCACAGCTGTAGATCTGTTTAGAGCAGACCATCTATAAAAAATGAGTGATTGTGCAAGAAGAGGATAAACAGGAGAGGCCACCATGAGACCTATGATAACTCTGAAGGAATTACAAGCTACAATGGGATAAGACTGGTGAGACTGTGCATACAATAACAATTGCCCATGTGCTTCATTAGCTGCACTTTCATTAGACAATGGCATTTTTAAAAAAATAGAAAAACATTCCATATGGCATCTCAGTTAGAGATTGCCAGAAGGCACATAGAAGACTCATCAGAGTCAGCTAGAATAAGTTTCTATCGTCTGATGAAACCAGAGATTTAGAGTTTTAGACTAAATGCTATGTTTGGTGTAAGTCACACAGTACACATTATGAGAAACACACCATCCCCACTTTGAAGCATGGTGTTGGCAGCATCAGGCTATGGCTGTGCTTCTCTGCAGCAGGCAATAAAAGACTTAAGAATGTAAAATGACCCCAAACAAAGCTAAAGCTACACACGAATGGTTTACAAACAACTGTGTAAATATCCTGGAATGGCCTGGTCAGAGTCCAGACCTCATTCCAACTTAAAACTTTTAACTGGACTTAGACTCACAATCCCTATGCAGATTTGCAAAGAAGAATGGGGAAATATGGCAGTGAGCAGTATTTTTTAATTTATTTAGATAATTTTGCAAAAATCTCTTTCCACTTTTTCTGTTAATCAGTATTTAAAAAGCCAAACTAAATCCACTGTGAATTAAATGTTGAATAATAGAAAAATGTGAAAATATCCAAGGGGGTGAATACTTTTTTTAGGCACCAAAGAAAGTGGCATCTAGGGAATGGATAGATTTATGCTAATTAGTCCTGTTATTTATACTGACAGATCTTCACATTTTATTCACTATTTTTTCATTACAGAATCACAAATAGTGAAAGTCTATCCTGACATCAAAAGTAAGCCACTAAACAGGATACCAGTTTGTCACAAGTCATAGTCAAACTCCCTCACATCACAATATTGCAATGCAACTAATCAACATAATGTGTATTGCATGTCATTGCAATGTGGGAGTAAAGTAGAGTAAAAGCAGAGATACCATGCAAACATCAGGCAGACCATGACCAGGCTGCAATTTGAAACTAGCTCCCTGGAGCTGGTAGGCAGCAGTATATGGCACCCATCACTATTTATGTGTTACATGATACTCAGACAGCTTTATGTATGCTAATCTTTTTAACAGTGCTTAATTTGGGAATAGGAAAAAGACACTGTAACTGTCTACACCTGATTACCATAAAGAAATGTCTGTCTTATAGAATACTACTAATGAGCTTAACAATTACTTGATTGTTGTAATGATTTGATTAACTTCAAACAATTATCACTCCTGCAGGATTCCAAACGTTTTAATTCACACTCATTACCAAACAAGTTGGCTTTCTGCATCAAACCTATAAAGCATTATGTTTTGAACTATGAATATTTTAAACCTGTTGAGAAGTTAATAAATGAGGATGTGTCCATTGTATTGTGTAGGTCTGAAATGTACTTGTGAGCACCATTTTTGTTTAGGTTTGCAGACAAAAAAACAATTGTAATCTATGATACTTTTGTCTAAAATATACAATGTAACACTTTAATGTCAGAGTGCAGCACAAAAATCACTGGAAATATTGATACCTGAGCTCAAGTCACTTAAAAATGTAAGTCACCTTCTGTTTTTTTGTTTAAGCTTAAAAGTTGTCTGATGTACCAAACTGAATTACTCATAGCACTTTAAATAGAACAGGTTCTCCATTCACCCAAAATGTGTTGGTGCATAGTGCTACACAAGAGAAAAAACCAATATAAAACTCAGCAAAAAAAGAAACGTCCCTTTTTCAGGACTGTGTATTTCAACAATAATGTTTTAAAAATCCAAATAACTTTACAGATCTTCATTGTAAATTGTTTAAACAATGTTTTCCATGCATGTTCAATTAACCATAATCAATTAATTAACATGCACCTGTGGAATGGTCGTTAAGACCTTAACAGCTTACAGAAAGTAGGCATTTAAGGTCACAGTTCTAAAAACGCAGGACACTAAAGAGACTTGTCTACTGACTGTGAAAAACACCCAAAGAAAGATGCCCAGGGTCCCTGCTCATCTGCGTGAACGTGCATTAGGCATGCTGCAGGGAGGCATGAGGACTGCTGATGTGGCTAGGGCAATAAATTGCCATGTCCACACCGTGAGACGCCTAAGACAGCGCTACAGGGAGACAGGAAGGACAGCTGATCATCCTCGCAGTGGAAGACCACGTGTAACAACACCTGCACAGGATCGGTACATCTGAATATCACACCTGCGTGACAGGTACAGGATGGCCACAACAACTGCCCGAGTCACACCAGGAACAGACAATCCCTCCATCAGTGCTCAGACTGTCCGCAATAGGCTGAGAGAGGCTGGACTCAGGGCTTGCAGGCCTATTGTAAGGCAGGTCCTTACCAGACATCACCAGCAACAACGCCGCCTATGGGCACAAACCCACCTTCGCTGGACCAGACAGGAGTGGCAAAAAGTGCGTGAGTTTCTGCATGACAGCAATGTCAGTGTTCTGCCATGGCCAGCGAAGAGCCCAGACCTCAATCCCATTGAGCACGTCTGGGACCTGTTGGATTGCAGGGTGAGGTCTAGGGCCATTCCCCCCAGAAATGTCCAGGAACTTGCGGGTGCCTTGGTGGAAGAGTGGGGTAACATCTCACAGCAAGAACTGACAAATCTGGTCCAGTCCATGAGGAGGAGATGCACTGCAGTACTTCAAGCAGCTGGTGGCCACACCAGATACTGACTGGTACTTTTGATTTTGAGCCTCCCTTCATTCAGGGACACATTGTGAAACATTTTTAGTTTATGTCTTATGGTGTTGACTCTTTTAGTGTTCATACAAATATTTACACATTAAGTCTACTGAAAGTAAAAACAGTTGAAAGTCAGAGGACGCTTCTTTTTTTGCTGAGTATATTAAAAGGACATGCAAAAGAAAAATTGGAGCATTGCTGTGAATCAAAATGTAACATCACCCTCTGAAATGATATGTAATCATCCAAGTAATTTGCATGGTCATTTCTTACTAGGCTTATATAAACTGGTGACAGGAACTTACTAAGCATTTTGACTGGTTCAAAAGATTAGCAAGAGTAGTTAGTTAATGAGTAAAAATAATACTCATAACAAATATATGAAGGTGTACACAACTGGTTTTAAGTCCCACAGACCTTTTCTGCATAGAGTAGCCTGCTCTATTACAGGACACTCTTACTGTCATAATTGTTCAGTGCTCTGCAATTCAACACAGCCTTACAGGATTATAGTCTTCAGGCAATTCCATTATGTTCAGGGTGGTCCAGATCTAATTATGCAGATCCAGATCATCTGGATGACTTTGATTTATGCAGGGAAGATTCCAGTTCAGCGCGAAGACGATTCTTCATGTCGTCAGTTCGCACACTTCTCGATGGTCTGGGATTTTTTGGGTGCTTTTCTATGTAATAAACTTAATAAGTTATAACATAATGTAAATTGCATAATTAGATGTGGACCACCCTATACTGTAAGTCAATATTCTCTACTACAGCATCTTGTGAGTGCTTTATATCTTAAAACATTGAAAAAGAAAGAAAGTCCCATTGTTACCAGAAACTGTTCAGATTAGTACAACATAGAAAAACACAGGAAAAGGTGAAAGGGGATTGGGTTCTGTGGTTGGAAACCCCCTTTTAATAAAGGGTGGGTTACAGCTGTGAAATGTGTTCTCTGAAATCCTGACATCTGCCCATACTAGGTCCATTTCATTGGGCTCTGATAGTTAAACAGTGCTTGGAGATAGAAACTGATATGACTGGCTAAAAATGTGTTAAAAATTTAGCATTTATTTCTTGTGATTAGATATTTTATTTTGAGTTCAATAAGAAAAACACTCATAAGAAAAAAACTACAGTGATGGTAGGCAACATTCCACCCCTTCCCTGTAGCAACAGCACCCCCTCACACTTCCTCAAAATCACCCTGTAAAAGGGCTTCTACTGGATTAAAGTTTACTGGTGAGAGCCCTGACAGACTCAGTGAGCCCAAGAGACAAAACAGAAATAGGAAGAATTAAGAATGAAGATCAGCAACATGACACACACTTCCAGCCACCCAACTTCCAGCACAGCAGCCATGATTGTTGATCTTCATCACTAAATGTTCAAATAAGATTTGATTACAGAAAGACGATTTCCAAAAGTTTACCCAGAGCGAGTCAGGAAATTCCCCCTAAGAGGCTATGATTATATGGTATCCAGACAGAATAACCTCTGCTGGCTAGGGGAAGAAATATGTAGGTACAGTATATCAAAAAGTAAAACTATAGTGGTACCTCGGTATACGTCCACTTTGGAATAAGTCCAACTTGGTATACGTCCTGTTTGGATGCTAAAAATTTTGCTTGGTATATGACCTTTGTTTGGAATACGACTCGCATGCTGGAACACTGCGCGCTACCCTTGTTTACCTCTCTCTAGACAAAGCCACGACTGCCCATGAGCGTCAGTATGCCAGTTGCTAGCATTCAGTTAAAGTTTGCAGATGGCAAACAGGAATAAATTAGAAAGGGAATGGAAATGGAGTGCAATGGATATTGGAATCCTTTTTGCTTTAAGGTCTGAAAGGATTTAAAAATAGACAAAGAAGGAACAAGGAAGAGAGACCTCAGTAATCGAAATATTCCAATTCCAGAGTGAGCATAAATGTCACCAAATGTATCAACATCTTAACCAGTTCATGGAGTTAATGTTAGGGGCCTGCCAACATTACAAATGGCTGGATTCTGGAAGATGGGTGTATGGCTGAGCCAAATTGGACTTGTGGCAAGATGTTTCTCGACTTTCCACCAGATGTGCACAGACTAAGAGACTTGTGATTTTAATTTCAGGGCACTGAAAGGAACAACATAGAAGAATCTTTGAGACACTGTGTTAGATTTAATAGGGAGCCAAACTGGTATATTTGTAGGAGGATTTAACTAGCTTTATACCAGTTCAGGTGTAAATGCTAAAAGGTACAAGTCCAGGTCTGTCAGAAACACCAGGTAACCAACCCCTGCCCCCCAAACAACCAGACCAGCCATACCCCCAGACTTCTGACAAATCAAAGTGGAGTGCTTAATGGAAGGCCTCTTACCTTTCCATAGAAAGGCAGACATAAGAGATCTAACTTCTGACCAATATTTTCTGGGTGGAGATGGGGAGCATGACACTAACAAAGAATAAGCAAGGAACTATAATAATTTTCAATCTAGAATGAAAACACAGTGTAAGAAAGGACCATAGAAATTGGATACCTTGACACTCTTGAAACTGCAACAGTAATTTGATAATATAATGTGTTGCAGAAAAGAGAAAGTTTGAAAACAAAAAGTTCAAATTTTAAAAGCAGGATGCAAATTTGGAAATGCAACCATGCAATTTTTTTTTTTTTGCCAAGTAAAAATATTCAGCTCCACTTGTGTTGTCATTTTATTTTGTATAATTGTTCTAAAAGAGTAAATAGCTAAACTGCTTTGGTAAGGTATTTTGTTAAACCCATTAAGGTAATGAATGAAAGAAAACACTTTGCAGGCTGCGGATGAGGGTGATGTTTTGGGCACTCTTTTCCTTTGTTCAACACCATTTTTCTCTCTTGTTGTTTGGCACTTTTACCAGTCCCATCCATAATGTTAATTTGACTTGTAAATTCAACTCGTTTTCAAAGTCGGTTGCAATTTCTTGCAGCTTTTCTTCTATATTCTATTGTAATTATAATTGTTGCTATTTGCATGCCTTTTGTACACTTAGTTACATTCTTCTATTTTTAATTGAATTGTAAAACATTTTCCTCTACATTTAAATAATGTCTCATAATATATTCTGTAAAATATCACTCTGTGATTTTTTTTCTTAATTTATTTCATCTCCTGCTTCAGTAATTGAAGCACTTGAGCCAGAATCTTTTATATGTATTTCCTTAATGTTGTATGACAAATACATAAATAAACTGTTTAAATTATTAATCCCATCACATGGTTCATAGAGATGTTTAACTAAACACAACATTTTCCTACTGTATCTATGTGGCTTGAAATTCTCAGCTTGCGCAAGCATTCCCCAGATCTTGTCCAAAAACCTGTCCTTCACAGAAATGCCATTTAACTTGTATTTTCTGGCGAGTTGTCTTCTTTAATTTTTTTTTGACAAGGAATACACCTCACTCCTGATACCAATATCCCATATGCCCACATTTTTTCTTTGCCTGTTAGCTATTTATACTTCATTATGGGGCCACCTGAGTAATTATGCTGGCAACAGACTATTGCTGTGGGGTGCTTATCACCACCAAGCCAATAAATTCTCACTCTTTTATGCTCTTTTAGGTAGTTTAGTCCTTCAAGAACAGGCTCACATAGCCACAGTAGAATGGAGATTATGTGACTATGGCCGACTTGCCCTTTTTATAGGCTCTCATGCAGTTGGCGTGAAACTTTCCATTTGAATGATGGAATCTTACTACTCTTGACAACAACTGTCATGAAGATGTAATCTTGAGGCTGATGAAACTTCTTAAATACTGTTACAATATTTTGCATTAAAGAATATTATAAGGTAAAGTGTCAGGTGCACATGAATGCTCTGCCTAGCATTTCCCAAAACAGACCCCCAAAATATCAACTTTGGGCACTCTTGTTGTCGCTAAATGGTTATATCCTGTTAACTGCAAGGAACTCACAGTTAGGAACGAGGAGCCTTAGTCCCAAAAGCACAGTAGTACGGATTTATTTCCCTTTAAGATTAAAAATCCTTTTCTCAAGATTTCCCTTACTCAAAAAAAAAAAAAAATCATTTGTTGACAGGAATGTTCCGAGATGATCAATTTACAGTATGTGACAGTTACAAAAGCCATTTCCCAAATATTACATGTTTCATATCACTGGTGAGTGAAGTATATTTTCACTGAAGCAAAAAAGGTGGTCCTACGAAAATCATATCCACAGGAGCAGATGATGAAGAGATGAAAAAAAATTAGAATTTAAGCTATAAGCTTCTATAGTGAAATGATGATTTATTAATTAGTCCATTAAATAGGGAGACATACTTTTGCATAATAATTTAAAAAATTGTTATATAAATAATGTTGCAGTGGGAAACGCAGGCCTAATCTGTATGCCGTACAGATCAATCTACTGAAAAAAGAAAAGGGGAAGTCATTCTTTAAGATTTCAATGTAAGCATCATTTGTAGCTTTTAAAACAATGATGTTGCTAGATTAGCAGGCAACAAACTGGTTTTGCAGAACCCCTTCTCTCTGCCACCTTTTCATCAGCAGTAGCAAGAAGAGTAAATTTGTTGACCTTGTCTAATTTGATCAATATTATGATCACAGTGTAATACTTTTTACACATCAGGAGACATTTTAATTGAATTAGATAGTTTACAAATGTAAACAAATTCCTTCACGAATGTCCCCATCTAGCCTGCATATAAATAATTCATTGTGACTCTTCAGTCTTCATGACAGTGTAGTTAGTGATGTGTGCTTTTAGGCACAGTGTGACAAACAGCCCGCTGATCCGGAGCTTTGGTCACCGCCTTCCTGTTTATCCACCCACAAACAGAGACACAAATCTGAAAGGAGACGTGGGTATTTGGGTGGTTTTGCTTTCTCTGGGAAAATTACTACAACTAGCAGTCTGCAATAAAGTGCCCAAGTGTGCTTCCAAGATCGGCACTTTGCAAATGATAATGTTTGCATGATAGATTATTAAGGCTTTGTATTAAATTACATGGGGTGAACACAGCAGCAGCACTGATGCATCAGTTTTAATTGTGCTGATAATTCATTTTTTTCTTTTTTAAATAGTGTTTCAGTTTGTGCTCATTATGTTACTGCCGTAACATCTGTCCAGTTCTATGTGCACAGAAGCATCACCAAGAAAATAAAAAAACAGCATATCAACATAGATTAAGCAATCCTGTTTGTGATTCTTTTTTGTTCAAGCTCTGCTTGCTTTAGGGACAAGTTGATGTGGGAAAGACATGCATAAGTCTTCTATTTAAGCTGCAGCTCTGAGATCTCTTTCACTGATATTTTACCTAAACTAAAGTGTGAATTTACTGGACCTCTCTTTGGAAATGCAGTTTTTGGAACTCATCTGATAAGACAGATAAATCACAAAAATATGACATCCAGAGATGTCTGTCTTGCATTGTTTACCACTTGAACAGTGAACAAAGGCTCACAACTCAATGACTGGCAACCTTGATAGACACAATTTGCACCAGTTATCAGCCAAAACATCTGACTTCTCTGTACCCAAGAAACTCACTGCAAAATTTGTGCTCCTTCCTTTAAAGCACATTGGCAGAGCTAGCTCTGTCCTCTCTGCATGGCCTTTACACCTACTCTTCTACAGGACCAATGCTACCTAGGGTGTGGCTGCAACAAAGGTTAGAACGAAGCCCTTCTGTTCCTGAGGATAACCTGATAACAGAATGTAAGAGTGGAAGACTGTCATAAAAGAGTTGGACTTGGATGCCACTCAAGGAAATCCGAGGAGTCCCTCCTGCCATCACTGGAGAGATTGGGCTCAATTTCCAAGCAGGTCTCGAGGTCAACTCTGACAGCCACCAGCTCCTCCCCCTTTTCCAAGGTGGCAGGGGCCCTGAGGCCCGGCATCCCGAATTCAGCAAAGACCCGAGGGAAGAGGGCGCTCCTCCTCCTCCCAAGCAGCAAGTGCCAAGGGCAGTAATCTGAAATGGCAGTCCAGACTTTAAAGTTCCGACCCTTATGCTTCAGAGGAAGCAACAATGTCTCATAGTCCTTAACATCCCCTTGGACACAGCATATGCTCACATGCTCAGTGCCAGAAGTGGGAATTTCCTGGAACCAGTCACGTCTGACAACACAGAGGTCACTACCCGAGTCCAATGAGGCAGGGGTGTCCAGGCCCGCTAATGTCACAAAGACCCTGAAACTGCCCTTCTTCAGTGATGTAGATGGGATCTGGGAACAATACACCTCAGCCAAGCCGACCTCCAAGGAATGAGCAGGGGAGAGGCGACATTCCCAGACGAGATGGCTGGTCTGATCACAATGGAAGCACCTGCGCTCAGCACTAGTGCTAGAATACCCTCGGCGGCGTCTTCTACCAGGAGCCTCTCCAGGAGGGTTCACAACAGCAACATCAGGAGCCCTGGATGGCTGGACCAGGGAAACGTGATTTGTGGGGACCTGGGCCCATGACTGAAGCAACAAGGGGAGACGATTGCCCTGGGGAGGAGGTCTGGTGGGTTGAGACAGATTCATGGCCGGACCAAATGTTCCACCATATCTCCAAGCAGCCTGGGAGCCCTCCAAACTTCATGCCAAGGTGTATAGCAAGCCAATATCGTGCCGAAGGAACTCGTCGCAGAGCTCTTCTGGTTCCCTGGCCAACACCACGTCGATGGTGACCTTTTCCACTATGTGCTTGATGGAGTATGCATGAAACCAGCTTTGAATAAGATGAAGCAGGTGCTGCAGCTGAGCTCGGATGGGGCAATCAAGGTCTAGCCGCCAAAGCCAGAGCGCACACCCGTTGGCTAGGGAGCTTGTAGCTGTACAAAAAAGAACTTGCTGCTTCAAGAAATTATAATCACCAAGCCTCTTGGGGGGGAAGGTTCCGCAACACAAGCAGGGCATCTCCAGTGCAGTACAGCCTGCAGCCAGCAAGTGTGAGAAGCCAAGCAAGACAAAACACACTAAATGTCTTTCTATGTGTGCCAGAGAGATTCACCATCAATCCTAAAGCAACCTAAGGATTAAGCATTACTATACCCAGAGTTAACAGGAACTAAACAACAAGTACACTGTGGCAGGCGGCCGGATCCCATGCCTGGCCGGGACCGTCCCTTCTACTTATGTTCCGGGGGAGTAGCCAGGGGCTTCTCAGTATGTCACCCAGAACACTTGGCGGCAGCTCTCCTGGGTTACATCGGGGCCACAGGTGTTGGACTTCAGGACTCAGACCTGTTGGGCTCCATGGTCACCACTCAGAGGAGCTGCATGGCTTAACGAGCCTCTGTGGGCTGGAATACAGCCACACCCAGAAGTGCAGTCTAATTAGGCCAATTACCACCTGGAGCACTTCTGGGAGGGCTACAAAAATAGCCGGCAGTCACTACTCAGCAGCCAGAATCGGGAGGAAGAAGACAAGGTTGCCTTGGAGGAGTGGTGAAGAGGTCTGTTAAGTGCTTTTTGGGACTGTGTTGGGCCTGTGGGACATGGGGAAGGCGTGCCCCATGGCTGAAGAGCGTAAATAAATCCCGTGTGTTTAAGACATTGGTGTCGTGTCTGTCTGTGGCCGGGCTATACTTTACAACTTTGATTTCGAGAACTATTGCCTTAATTGGTAGTTAATGGAAAGCCAGCCAATGTGCACTGGTTATTGGTATTATTGTAACCTGCAAGATAAGTCATTTCTCTTCCTTAATTCAGCAGGAAAATTCAGAAAAGCATGTCTCTGAGAAAACAAACCAACACCACCATTAAAGTTGCAGACACTAGGAAGGTTATAACTAGCTGAGAACTTATTAATGTAACTAGCTGAGAGATGACAATTGTGACAAGAATATTTAAAAGCAGGTACTGAACAAATGTTTCCTGGATTAATTCTTTAGATAAGAATTTAAGAAATAGAATTCACAAGTTTTGTGCCTTTTAACTAAAGGAAAGAAAAAGGTCTGACTACACTAAAATACATTTATGTTTTGTGTTTATTAATAGAGTGAAACCTTGATTATCCATCACTCGATTAACCGTCAGTCTCCATTAATCGACAGGGCAAAACAAAAAACATTGTGCATGCCAGCATCTACCTATTACTACTGCTGCACAATATGCAGAGAGCTATGCACATTGGAGCAACTCTCCCTTTTTGCTAGCACATAGTGCTTTTCCCTAGCACCACATGTCATGCTGCTTTTTGAAATTGCAATGTCAATTATGTACCTTCAGTTTTAATAGTTTTTTGTAGCTTTTGTTATATTTAAACTACTACACATTGTTATGGCCACTAAATTGAAATTGTTAAAGTATACGAAATGGCAAAAGCGCTTCAAGTATTATATTTATTTACGGAGTAGGAAGAACAACAGTGAACGATATAAAGCGTGATGCAGACTAAATTGAGAAAACTTGATGAAAATGGAAACCACTGACAATAATGTACTAAAGGTAATGTTCTTCTGAATTGTAATTTTCTTTTTAAATTCTGTTTTATTATGTTTTGTTAATATAATGTGACATACAGGCAGCTTATAATACACTTTGGAGGAGCAGAAAGCATGGAATGAATGATATAAGTGATGGGACTGGATGAAGGGCTTCTGTTCTGTGAGGGGTGGACATGCCTCATAGGAAATGAGTGACAGAAGAAGTTAGGAGAAAAAAAGAAGGTGCAGCAGAAGGATGTTTTGAGTAGAGAGTCAGGAGACAATAAGCAGGAGTGTCTGAGGAATAGAAAAAGACAGAATGAGAGTGGCAAGAGGTAATTATTGGTAGGGAAAGCTTTCTTTTATTGTTTTGAACATATGCTCTGTAACCCAGATAACGGAGTATAAGACAGGGCACTGTTTGTTACAGAATGAAGACTACAAGTAAAACGTAGAAAATTCCAGTACCTCTGAGTTTTATTTGCTTATTACGCTGGTCATTGCAATATTATATAAATTAATTGATTGTGTTAATACTATATTTCTTAATACAGCTTTTTTGTAAATAGGACTATTTAATCTACAGTATACCATTTTTAAAGCAGCTGTTCTGTTATCCATCTTTTCTCTTATCCGTCATGGCCTTATTCCTTATTTCTTGTACCCTTCATCTGTATATACTTACATATAACTGTCTTCTATTAATCAAGAATTATTAATGAACCACATAGCAGCAAGAGTGTTTGGGTTATTTGTTGAAAAATAATCACTGCATCTGAACTGCAAACTGAAAAAGGGTTAGTTGATTCATGAAGACTTTTGCCAGTTTATGAACTTTATTTATAAATTGAGCACATCTCTTCATAGGTCTTGCATCCTGGTTGAAGCATGTGGGTTGGTGCTTTATCATAGAAGTCCTTATAACACTGTGTTATAGTAAATTTATGATTTATATTTTAATCAGGGCATGATGTGCTCAAAAGACTTAGTGCAAGTAGAGTAGATTAGGAGAAGTGGAACAAATTGTTCACAATATCCAACTGAAGGTTCCTATTGCGCCTGTGTGCCACCCCACTATTTGGTTTTGTATGGCATGTTAATGTGGTTCTCTGAGTGAAGAAGAATTTACCCTTAACGTGTTTCCAACTGTGTCCCCATGTTCTTGTTAAACACTCTTAATTCCAGACATCTTGGGCTTGAAATAAAGAGTGTTAACTCAATGTAAACAGAGATACAGCCAAAAGCATAACCACTTGTAGAGATTGAGCACACGTGACTGAGAATGGAAACAATAATAGCATGGGTTTTGCACTCTGCCTAGGGCCAGACATACAAACTAACTTACGTGCTACCACAAAATTATGCTACAATTTTTAATTTTTCACTTATTTAAATGATTTTAAATTTATTGGAGATGCACATTTGTATCTTTGAAAGTTTGTAACTTGAAGGGTCGTATATAGGGGACTTACTGTAAATCATTGCATTACTGCAAAATATGTGTAAAGCAATAGAGAACATCTGTTAATGATAAGAATGGTTTGAAATAAACAATATCCCTGAAATAAAAGAGCAATCTTATCATTAAATTTCTAACCTGTGATTCAAATGAGAAGGAAATATTATACAGTACACAGCTGTCAGATTTCTAGCTACGGCAGAGACCTAGACAGTATTACTATTAAATATTAGTTTACAATAATCTGATTTAGACAGCTGGAATTTTTTGACATCCTAAAATATTTCATTTTTGTCATTGCTTTAATTAAAAAGAAATAATTTAAGGTCTCACAAGCTGACAGTAAGAAGTGAAAGAGATGTTTATTTTTTCATGTACATCTAAGTTTAATATACAAAAAAAATGATAGTCCATGTCATGTGCTTCAATAATATGGAATAAAGGAAGTACAAAGATAAACAGTAAGAGCCCCAGAATCATGTGTTATGACACAGCACATTTATGGGAACCCACTGGAGTAAATGCTTTCTATCAGATAAAAAGATAAAATCTAGTCTAGAAAAAGTATTATGACTGGAAGTATTTAAGTAGTACACTATGGCAGATTGTGATAAAGGTAACAGTAAGGTCTACAAGAACACGTATGCTCACAAAGAGTAAACAAACCAGAAAAGTCACTTTTACCAGTGGCATCTCAATGGTATGGTTCAAAAAGATCATTCATTTGTATGTATGCCTCTCTCACATTTTAACCAGGGTGTGTTCCCTAGCTTTTTTTTTTTTTTCTTTTCTGTGTATTGTTTGTTTATTATTAAGTATTATTCTAATTTGTTTTTATTCATGTAATTTTGCCACTTCTATTCTGTTTAATTATGTTTATTATGATTTTATTGGCATGCATATTAGGACTTGTTTACTCTGTGCTGCCTTTTAAGGCAAATCGTTTTTGCTCTTATTTTACACTTTTGTGCTTTCATTTTCAAATAAATATCTGTATTTAAAATGATTCTGCTCTGCTCTTGTTCTTCCAACGCAGAATGGTTATGGTTCCTCATCCCTGAAGGGCATTTTGTGATAGTTTGTGTATTTTGGACCATTTTAAGTCACAGTTAATTTTAAAAGCCTGTTGTCCATTTTTGAGGCCTGAACTGGCCCGAGTCCTCACTGTGGAACTGGGAGGTCAGGTTTTTGACTCCTAACCATAACAGCCTCTAGTTGTTCAGGTACAACATGTTCAAGGAATTAAGATAAAGAGTGGAACTTGAAAAATAGGCCCATTGTCCAAAAAGGATCAGAAATCTATGCCTAGTAAATATCTCTAATTGTCAGTTTTTTGGATGGTATAAATCCAGAAGAATTAAAACTGTTAAATATAATTATAAAGCAAGGACAGAAAAGTGAAAGGTATCTATTAATATGTTCCATGAACAAGATGAAAAGTCTAAAACTAGTAAAAACATTTTTAATCATAGGAGGAGTTTGAGGAACAAATTGATGAAGTTCTAAGTTGGTTACTTTGCCAAGACTTCTGTTGTTGTTAAGAGCAGCACTCTTACTCAGAACAAAACGCAGAATTTAAAAAATAGGTCTGCAGTATAAAAAAAGCAACTGTGTTATCTTGAGTTTGGGAAAGTGTATTAACTACCTTGGCATTAACATAGACCACCTCTCGGGCTAGAATTATATGTAAATCCGGTTAATCCCAAGTAGTAGTAGTAGTAGTAATAATAATAATAATTAATAATAACAACAATTTTTTTTATATAGCGCCTTTCCCATGCTCAAGGATCAGCTTAAAGATTTTGATGAGATATAGAACATTAAGTCAAATAATGCTTGGGATGGTATTGTACTGCCATCTTGCAGATAAAATAACATCATAATGCAAAAATATTTATGGAATTTTTTATTTGTTTTGTCACTTTATGGTAATTCATTAATACTAATGAGTGAGGCAGAGCCTTTAACAGAAAATACATGTCATAAATAGAAAGATGTAAATCCAGTTTTATAACAAACTGAAACTGATGCATTAGTTGAATCAAGCAATAGTGATGACAATGTGAATTGCTCACCAGATGTTGACATGGGTAGTAAAACTAATGCATATGGCACTGTTTGACCAAACCACATGATATGCCTGGTGAATTTGGTCCCTTGAAGATTCAATGTTCTTTTCAGGGGAAATGTGGAAGTCCCTAAGCCTTGCGCTGTGGTAACCTACAATAACACAATGGGTGCATTGGTTGTGCAGATCATGCACTGACATTCTATCCTCTTGTGCACAAGTAACAGAAATGTGTGCAAAGAAACTTGTGCTGTGACGAGTACCGCTGGTGACAAAACATATCACATGAAAGATGTGTACTAAAGCTGCTTCAGTAAAGCGGTACTACTGTATTTATGCTGACATTTTAGTATTTGCATGTTTTTGTTACATTTAATTGTTTTGTTGAAAAAAATTCAATGCTTTTGGCTCATTTTTCTGGGGGTGAATTATAATGCTAAATATTCTATTAAAAGGAAGTAAAGCAATTAGTTCTCTAGTAGTTGCAAAATATTTGACAGTCTTACTTTATATTGTATCATTTGAAATATAATGAATTTCAACAAAATGCATTTTCTCTCTGTCTCTTGCATAACCACATCATAATATAAACTAAGTTTACACCTTTGTTCTGACCAATGCCCAAATTTAGCCATGCTCAACTGTAATATTTTTAGTTCAATTTCTTTTTAAGCAGTACAGTTCTGACTGGAAAGTCTCAGAGCAAAGTACTTATTATAAAATACTTTATGTAAAATATACTACATACAAAATGCTGTGCAAAACTAAGCTTTTACTAAATGTGGATTACTCAGGGCCTTATGTATTATGCCGTGCATAGAATTCACACTAAAACATGGTATACAGACAAAACTGGAAATGTGCATACGCACAAAAAATCCAGATGCATAAAACTGTGTGTATGACAAACTCCACGCACTTACTTCCCCTTTACAAATCCCAATTAACGTGAAATTTAACGCATGTGCACGTGCCTGATGTCTCCCAGAGGTTTGCATATTTGAATATGCAAATCAATATAAATAGCCCCTTACATTCAGTGCTTTATTAAAAGACAATGCCAAAAGCATGTATAAAAAAGAATTTCATAAAATGCAAAGTGGAGGCAAGGAAAAATGTACTATTCGTTAGCTTAAGCAGTAGTATAAGCAACAAAGGGAACTTGTTCGACTGATACAGAGTGGCGGAAACACCCAGAAAGTCATGCAGTGCCCAAAATAAAAAAAGAAGTGGTCAGATATCAAAGTCACTGTGAAAAGGTGAGTTGCAGCCCACTGTCTGTTTATTCTGGTTCAGAACATATTAAAAAAGCTGACGACCGTGCAGAGAGTGCAATGATGGTGCTGCTGTGCCTAGCACATATTCGGTCTCTGGCTGCACACACACCTCTGCTTCGGAAAGCGACGGGCGACCAGCTGGCTATGTGCTGACAGATGCTGTTCTGGAGTCACAAAATGCAATAGTGGATGCTGTAAGAGACGCAGCCAATGAACTAAGGAATATAAGGGCTGTACTATGTGATATTGACTACAAATTGAATGAATTGTTAAAAAATAAATGCTAATTACTAATTGCTAATTACATTCAAACAAAGTTGTAATGCTGTCCAATTTGGCTGATCATTTGGTGGGTCAGGGTCAGGTTCATCATACCGCATCTCTTCAGGTATGGACAAGCCATGATTGTAACTGTCAATGTTTGAGTCAAATTTCTGACATCTTTCTGTACACTTAACTCTCCAGCTGGCATTCTGAGAGAAAAATGGTTATTCATTTGCTGCTTGAATCAAATAAAGTAATATCTATCAACTCAAAAAGCAGCATTGCTGTAAGTACAATACATTCAGTAAAAAGTGCACAAGACTCAGTATACAACATAATGTGACCTGAGTAGCCCAGAGACATGCTGCTCCATCTATAGTATGTTGTGTTTCTATCCAATTCATTAATCCTAAAAGGATTTAGAAATAGAAATTCAAAGGTGGGGCAACAGTCCATCACAGGGCACAAACATACAGTACACTTAATTACAAGATAGCTTTTAATTTAGTGTTCTTTCACAACACTGCTTTGGAAGCATGGATGTGGATAAAAGGCACAGAAATGACACTACCAGTTTCAAGTGGGCATGTAAATCTTTGGATGAAATTTGATAAATGTTTTGTCCTGTATATAGTAGGCAACACTAACACATTAAGCAGTTTATCTGGTCCATGCTGATAAACGCAGTTAGTGGTAGAAAAGATGCTCTGCTTTCTGGCCTGATGTGTTATTTTCACACTTCAATCTACCAGATAAAATAATCAAGAACATTCTCTTTTTGTGTTTATGTGTGGCTATGGAGTCTTGCTTTGCTTATAAGGTATAGATTGATGTGGGATTGTGGACTGATTTTTACTCTGTGGTTTGAATTTGTGGCATACCTGTTTTGAATCTGGTTTCTATCTTGCCTGTATTTCTTTGAGTTAATTTATTAATAAACCTTAAAAATGAAATGAAACTGGATTTTATAGTTTAGACCAGGGTTTTTTTTTTTGTTAGTTGCCCTCATCTTTCAAAGTGTTTTTTAAATAAAGTGCACTACATCTTTTTTGTTGGGCTGGGGCAAGCCAGAATCCTGTTTCTTGAGCTTTAAGGTGAGGGTCATTTTTGAGACCTACTTCTGAAGATGATACCTTGTTTAAGTTTGTGTGAACCAGACAAATTAAATTACAACACAGCTCACTTCCCCACTGACAGTCTCTCCTCCTAACCACACCCAGAACTGTCAGTCATTTGGGCATTACATTCAGGAGTACTGTACTTTAATTTCTTTAGACTTTTACCTTAATAAGCACCTGTCTCTGCTTGGTGACATAAGTTGAAGATTTCAAAATTGTTTATTTACATGTGTGTCTGTATGTGGAAGAGAAGAAACAACTCAAAACAGTTGGCAGGGGGCATATCACTTAAACATTTACCTTGAATTGTAGAACCAGTTTACCTCTTGAAAGAAACAGCCTTGAAAGCAGCAGATTATTACAATCACGTACATAAGTTTTTGAACAGCGACACAATTTTCATAATTTTGGCTCTGTACACCACCACAGTGGATTTGAAACAAAGCAATCAAGATCAGAATGAAGTATAGACTTCCAACTTTAATTCAAGGGATTTAACAAAAATATTGTATGAGCTATTTAGAAAAGACAGACATTTTAATACATGACTCCCCTATCAGGGGTTCAAAAGTATTTGGCCAAAATAACATAATTATAAATATAATGATCATTTTTAATATTTGGTTAAAAATCCTTTACAGTCAGTGACTGCCTGAAGTCTAGAACCCATGGCCATCTCCAGGTGCTGGGTTTCCGGAATACTGATACTTTGCCAGGCCTTTACTGCAGCTCTCTTCGGCTGCTGCTTGTTCATTGGACTTTCTGCAATCAGTTTTATCTTCAGCAAATGAAATGCAAGTTTACTTGTGTTGAGGTCAGTTGATTGACTTGGCCATTGAAGAATATGCCACTTCTTTGTGTTAAAAAGCACTTGGTTAGCGATCACAGTATGTTTTGACCCATTGTTCGTCTTTAATGTGAAGGCTTGTCCTATTCATTTTGCAGCATTTGGCTGAATTTAAAGCAAATAGTATAGTCCTATAGACTTCATAATTCATCCTGCTACTTCTGCCAGCAGTCATATATCATCAATAAACACCAGTGACCGACCTCAATTTGCAGCCATGCATGATCATGCCATAAAACTGCCTCAGCCATGTTTCACAGATGATGTAGTATTCATCGGATCATGAGCCATTTCTTCTCTTCTCCATGCTTTTCTGTTTACAGCATTCTAGTATATATTAATCTTAGTTTCCTTTGTAAAAAGATAATTGTTCTAGTACAGGACAGACTTTTAAAAATGTTTTCTGGCAAAATCTAATCTGCTTTTCCTATGCTTAAGGGTTTACCAGTGTTTTGCACCTTGTGGTAACCCTTCTGTCTTTACTTTTATAGAGTCTTCTTTTGATTGTACATGTTGGCAATAATAAGTCTACCTCCTGGAGAGTGATCTTGGCTTGGCTAAATGTTGTGAAGGGATTCTGTATCAAGGACAGAATTCTGCAGTCATCCAGCACAGTTGCCTTCTGTGGTTTTGCAAACCTTCTGGGGTTGCTGAGCTCAATGGTGCGTTACTTCTTTTTAAGAATGTACTAAATGGTTGATCTGACCATTCCTTGTGTTTCTGCTCTCTCGCTCTCTAAAGGGTTTATTTTGTTTTCTCAGCCTAACAATGGCATGATTTTATTTGAATGGACAGCCCTTTGGACCTCATATTGAGAGTTCACTGTGACAGATTCCAAATGCAAATTCCACACTGGAATCAATTCCAGACCTTTTATCTGCTTAATAGTTAATAACATAATGAGGGAACTGCTACCACCTGGCTGTGGAACAGCTTGTCAGTCAAATGATCAAATACTTTTGTGCCCTTTGAAATGGCGGGGGGTCTGTGCAGAAAAATGGCTGTTATTCCGAAACAGTTTATACAATATTTTTGGCAAACCCTTTAAATTAAAGCGGAAAGTCTACACTTCCAATCACATAATGATTACTTTGTTTCAAATCCATTGTGGTGATGTACAAAGCCAAAATTATGAAAATTGTGTCACTGTCCAAATACTCGTGGACCTGACTGTGTATAGGCAAATAGTAGACTCTAGTGCAACAAGTTTCTTGCCTGTGGCTCAGTCTTTGGCTGTCAAGCTATTGTATGTTAAGGTAACTTGGTTCAGAAAAAAGGTCCAAAGTCTGAATGCCTCCAAAAATAATGCAATGAAATGGTAGCATTGTAAATTATGGTTTGTGAGAAAATGAGCAAGAAATAGTAAGCTTGCTAATATTTTTCAAATGTTATTTGCAAAATTCGCTAGATAAACAAACAATTCTATATAATTACTTTCTACTTCTCTTTCATGGCGTAGCTAAAATATTGCAGAAAGTGGTTCTTCACTACACAAAAGATTTTGTGTTTGTTTTGTAGTCTTTGTTTAATTTCAAATCTTGTTGCACAGATTATGCTGCCTAAAGTTATATATTACATCACAGTAGATGGGACAAGCAAGTGTACTAAATAAACATTAAATTGAAGAGCACTTCTCCCCGGTGTAGTTTTGAGCACCTTGAAAAAAATAAACATAAAGTTGAAGAAGGGAGTGTCCCCCATGGAGTTCATGTAGTGCCTTTTAAAGAAGTACTTAAAAATCGAAGTGAGATATCCCCCTTTGCATTTTGGCCAACTAAAAACCATGAAATTGGGGGGGCTAGGTGGGGAGAGAAAGAGAGCAAGTTATTTCTAATTTATCCTTTTAATCCTTCCAGTTGTAAGTGCCAATGTAACAATAGGCTTCATAACAATAACTCCTGGAAAAATTGGAAATTAAGGCTATCTTATATAATAATGTACTATCTTAAATTAAGACTACAAAATGTCAACAAAAGTTCAGAAGCAATGTCTCTATGACCAAACAATTAACTTTGAAATTGAATGTTAAAGGTCTCAATCAAGAATTAAAGAGAAAGAAAGTATTCTCTCACCTAACAGGCCTAAACACTAAAATAGTATTTTTACAGGAGACCCACTTATTAAGCAAAGATCAGCTTTGGTTGCACAGAGATTGGACTGGCCAAATATTCTATTCTAGCTATACAAAGAAAATTAGAGGTGTGGGAATTCTTATACATAGAATTATTTCATTTGTAGTATCAGATGTACTGCGGTGGGCTGGCGCCCTGCCCAGGGTTTGTTTCCTGCCTTGCGCCATGTGTTGGCTGGGATTGGCTCCAGCAGACCCCCGTGACCCTGTAGTTGGATACAGTGGTTTGGATAATGAATGGATGGATGTATCAGATGTAGTATCTGATTCTGAAGGGCGATATGTGATCGTCATGGGTAATTTATTTAACTGTAAAGTGATTTTGATAAATATCTACACACCCAATGTACGTATTTGCATCCATTCCTAATGTGAACACATACAATTGTAATGGCTGACGATTTTAATTGTGTTTTAAATCCAGACCGGGATAGGTCTCCTTCCACAGGGTCGATGACATCTAACACTGCAAAAACAATTGGACAGTTTGTAATTGATCACAACTTATCAGACCCCTGGAGATTTCTAAACCCAAACTCTAGAGCATATTCCTTCTACTCACCAGTACATAACTGTTACTCAAGAATCGATTATTTCTTTATAGATAACAGTTTCTTGCCCATGATTAAATCTTGCAAGTATGATGCTCTTGTTATCTCCGATCACGCCCTTTTGGTCATGGAGCTCAAATCATAATACCCCATATACTCCTCTCGCAGCTGGCATCTGAACCCACTTTTATTAGCACATTAGAACTGCACAGAATTTATTTCCAAGCAAATCGATTTTTTAGAGACAAATACATCCTCAGATGTCTCTGCAGAAATACTCTGGGAAACTCTGAAGACTTTCTTAAGAGGACAGATTATTTCATATCTTTCCCACAAAAATAAATCGTTAACCAAGAAGGCATCAGAGCTAATCGGTGAAATTAGCAGAACAGATCGAGAACATGCCAGGTGTCCAAATGAAGAACTTCATAGGAAAATACAGGTTTTGCATTCACAACTCAACATCTTGACAACACAAGAAATGGAAAAACTCATTTTTAAATTAAGACATCATTACTATGAAAATGGAGAGAAGGCTAATACGATTTTAGCTCAACAAATCCACAAGCAGGAAGTTAGCAATGCAATGCCAGTAATTAACAATACAGACGGAGACAAAATAATTGACCATAAAAATATAATGCACACATTTAGAGGCTACTATAATTCCTTATATTCTACTCAATTTAAAGAAGATAACACACAATCTACTGTGTTATTGGATGCATTACTGATACCACAACTAGGTACTCTCAGTGCAGAGGAATAGGATTAAACTCTGGCACTCTCAGAATTACTAAATGCTCTAAACTTAGTTCAGAGTGAGCAAGCATCAGGCCCTGATGGCTAACCTGCTTAATTTTATAAAAATTTTCAGTTAAGTTAGCTCCCCTTTTATTAGCAGTATTCACAGTAGCTAGAGGCAATAAAATTTTACCTCAAACTTTTCACCAAGCATTAATTACCATCTTTCCTAAGGAAAGGAATTACTACACTATCACTTCTGAATAATGATGTTAAGATACTCTCAAAAGTTATAGCTAAAAGGATTGAGAAATTGCTTCCTTCAGTAATATTACAAGACCAAACTGGATGTATTAAAGGCAGACACTTAGCTTCCAATTTTCAACACCTGTTTAATGTAATATATTCACCAACAAAATCCTAACACCCCCAAAGATATTATTATGGTTGGATGCAGAAAAAGTATTTGATATGGATGAATGGGACTACAGTACCTTTGCACTACATTGGAGAAATTTGGGTTTGTCCCTGTTGTGATGTGAGATTTTGCATACAAGTTGATAAATATTTGTATGTCTTTATTTGTAACTTAGGTAAAGCAATGTAATATTAGTGTTACATTAGTGAGAAGCATTCATGTTTACAACCTCCCTCCCCCAGGACTAAGGAAAATGAATTTTACGATAGGGTTAAGGGGAAGTGCCTAAAACAAGTTGGATAGTTTGGGACAGAGGTCTAATTAGCAGTTAGACACAAAACCAGTACAGATTAAGAAAAGAATTCACACAATAGACTTAAATTGCAGTAGGTTAGTTTAGTGGAAGGTGTGGACTTGTCTCATTTTGAACCACCAGATCTGATAACATATGAAGACTGCAGAAAGCTAAACAAACAGTTGAAGCAAAGCAAACCGGAACAGATACAAGTCATCAGGAGCAGATCCACGTTCTTCTGATTGTCTTTGAAATAAAGAAGATATGTAATGGATAAATGGTCACGCACAACTTTTAACACTGGGAGAGCAAATACTGCAAATCAAAGCACAAGTTATTCAACAGACTCTTTAAACAATTAAGACTGTTTAATTATAAAGACATTGTACAAAAGATTTATCAGGGTGGAGTGTTGTGATGTGAGATTTTGCATACAAGTTGATAAATATTTTGTATGTCTTTATTTGTAACTTAGACAAAGCAATGTAAGTGTTACATTAGTGAGAAGCATTCATGTTTACAACCCCCCTCCCCCAGAACTAATTCAGGAAAGTGAATTTTACGATAGGGTTGGGGGGAAGTGCCTAAAACAAGTTTGGTAATTGTTTCTCTGAAGTCTCTCAACCCCCATAAGAAAGCCAGGCTGCCTAACTGCCAAGCTTTACCTTAACATATGGTTTTGGGGGCAGGTGTGGAAGTGTTCTATTCCCCCATAGGTCTGAAATATGGCTGTTTGCAAATGGTTTGTATCAAAAGCCTTTAAGCACCATAACGTCCTATTGGCTGTTGGGGTTGGACAGAGAATCTATACATTTGCTCACTCCCTCACTCTCTCTCTCTTACCAAACTGATCCATGAAATGAAAAGGACAACATAATGAAGAGCACAGCTCTGCAGCCATATTAAGACAGGCATGCGGACTGTTCTGAAGTAACTAACAAGTCTGTGTGCTTCCGGAACTACACATCACCATTTATCAGGTTGTATGGTTGCCAATATTCAAATGTACTTTGCATATGGTTATTATTTATGAATATCTATATATATAATTCACTAAGGGCATGCAAGACAGTGAGCGCAAGCAAGACAGAGAGCCACGCCCACCAACTCACAGAGCCCCGCCCGCCAACTCGAAGACCATGTGATACGCTCGACAGAGCCCCGTCCGCCAACTCTAACCCTCCTACCGCGTCATGTGATACGCACGACAGAGCCACGTACGGCAACTGTAACCGTCCTCCCGCGTCCAGCGTCGCTCTTGGGGCATGTGCACTGTCTGCTCATGTGCCCGCATGCAACAACTCACCAAACACAGCCTCAGTCGCTTTCGTCTGTGCAAAAGGCCACATGTACCTCTGAGCCACATTGACTTTTCACCACACGCAAGACAGAGAGCCACAACTGCCAACTCACAGAGCCCCGTCCATGGGTTAAACATGAAAGAGCCACGAACACCCACTCTAACCCTACTCCCACGTCATGGGGAACGCACAACAAGGCCTTCACCCTCCACAGGCTTCCAACATCGCTCTCGAGGCAATTATATGGTGACATCGAGTTCTCAACTGTCACTCTGGAACAAATCAGTACGTGAGCTATATTAAGCGTCACCAACGAAGACTCACTACACCTTAATGAATAGGTGCTGAAACTTATCCCTAACGACGAAATAACTTTCACCAGCGTTGACTCCATCGTCACAGACGATCCTGCAGATCAACTTGCATTCCCCAAAGAATTTCTTAATAGTCTTACTCCCAATGGCATGCCTCCACATAAACTCAAAATTAAAATTGGTTCAGTCATCATGATTCTCAGGAACCTCATGCCAGCAAAAGGACTCTGTAATGGCACTAGACTTTCTGTTACCAGCATTCACCGCAATGTACTGGAGTGTAAGACTATCACATCTGCTACCTCACAAACTGCCCTTATTCCCCCGGATTTCCCTGACCCCATCAGATTCTAATTTGCCTTTTACTTTTACACGCAGACAATTTCCTGTTATATTGACGTTTGCAATGACTGTTAATAAGCACAAGGACAAACTTTCAAAAAAATATGCCTGTATCTGCCAAAACCTGTTTTCACTCACGGACAATTGTATGTTGCTCTCTCCAGAGTTCCATCTTTACATTCACTGACAGTTGTATCCTCAAACCCTCCTCATTTGGACAACTGTGTCTTTCAGGAAGTGTTCACTCATCAATAAATAATTATATGCGGCCGCGGGTTGGTTAGTTATTAATAATACATTGTTTAAATTGTAACTTTACTCCTGCTTGTCTCTTACTACACCTAATTGCATGAGGTTATATATGTAGAAGGGAAGGTGGGTAGAAGTTATATACTATAATACCTTATAAACAGTGGTAAGTCTGGGAGATTTGACGCATTCTGACAAATGCTACTTATTAATAAAACAAAAGGGGAAAGTAGAGCAATATATTACTCTACCAAGACAAAACAGGCCCAAACATTTGTGCATGGATCAAAGTACTGTATACCAGTCCAGAAGCTTCGGTTTGTATAAAAACATCATTACAGACTGCTTCAAACTAGAACATGGTACTAGACGAGGATGCCCCCTGCCACCACTGCTTTTTGCAATCACCATTGAGCCACTGGCAGTTCACTTTCGAAATGTTTATGAGATTAGGGGGAATATCAGAGTAGGACTTGAACAGAAAATATCACTATATGCAGATGATATTGTATATATACTGTATATATATATATATATATATATATATATATATATACTGTATATATAAGATTCACAAAATACTGTGTCTGCAGTCCAGACAGCACTGGCAGAATTTCAAAGGGTTTCTGAAATCAACATTAACTGCTTTTTCCAGTGGACTCTATACTGTAGCACACAATATTAGATTAAAGACATTCCATTTTAACTTTGCAGATCAGTTTAAATACCTAGGGGTAATCATCACAAGTAAACAAAGCTCTTTATAAAAAACATTTTGCTGTCTGCATGGAAAAACTTAACCAAGACTTGCATAGATGGTCTACCCTTCATCTCACTTTGCTGGAAGAATTAGCACTTTCAAGATGAATGTCCTTTATTCTGCCCTCGCGATTGCGTATTCGTGCAAAGCTAGACAGATAGCGAACAATAACTCCAGTAAACTCGTTTCTTGTTCAGAGTGAGGTTTTTGCTGTTAAATCTTTCATTCTTAATTGTAAAACTACAAAGCACAATACAAAGGGTGCTTTCAGTACAATGTTCACACTAAACAATCAACCAATAGAGAAATACATTTAAAACTTAATTAACTGTAGCAGATAAGCATCTTAACTAACATTCATGAAATAATTACTTAAAAGAGAGACTTACAGGCATATCTTTGCCAAGGCTTAACGTGGAAGAACTGATGTCATGAATAGCGTTCAGAACTTCACTAAACTGCTTTACAAGAAAGGTAAACTGAACAACTCGACAATGTTAATACTTAAAATGATCGCAAGGTGGCGAGCCTTAAATAAAGTGTATACAGAATACTCCCCGCCTGTGATAACAATCATATACAACTACATACTGTATATTTGTTTTAAAAGTAACTAGACTGAAGTATGACTTCAGAAATAAGTCTGAGGTAAACCTTGGGCTCTCCCTGCTTGACGACTTTCACCTCAACCTTGCGTACCTTGTTGTCACTGCTAAGAATGTTTTTTACAATAATTCCGACAGGCCACTCATTGCGCTTCACCTGGGTGTCCTTAAGCAAGACAACATCACCTTCTTTTATGTTTGGTTTGTCTCCTTGCCATTTTCTTCTCATTTGCAGTGTAGGTAGATACTCCTGTATCCATCTCTTCCAAAAGGTGTCAGCAAGACATTGTACTTGCCTCCATTGATTTTTGTATAAGTCTTTCAAATCAGTCTCCAGGAGGTGCTGGGTTTGCACTTACTTTCTGAGGTAAGAGCATTGCAGGTGACAGAATCTCAGGTGACTCAGGATCATTAGAGACTGAAACCAGAGGTCTGGCATTCATTATGGCCATCACTTCAGCCATCAATGTAGTCAGAACTTCATGGGTGAGGCAAGTACTGGTATTTTTAAGAGCATTGAATCCAAGATTCTTCGAGCAATGCCGATCATTCTTTCCCATGCACCTCCCATGTGAGATGAATGGGGTGTGTTGAAAATCCAAATACAGCCTTGGTCTAACAGATAATTCTTTACTTCTGGGTGATTAACCTGCATTTTAAATTCTTTACGGACTCTAATGAAACTTGTACCCCTATCTGATCGGAGTTGTTTGATTAGCCCTCTAATGGACAAGAATCATCTCAAAGCATTGATAAAGCTTGAGGTTGACAAGGAATCGATAAGTTCTAAATGAACAGCTTGCGTACACAAGCAAAGAAAATGACTGCCCATCGTTTACTATCAATGTTGTACCTTTTAGTGTGACGAGATGTCATATTCCATGGTCCAAAGACATCAACACCCACATAAGTAAATGGTGGATCTACCGTGAGTCTATCTGTAGGTAGATCTGACATCCTTTGTTCTTCAAATTTCCCTCTCAGCTTTCTGCACGTAACACATTTGTAAATGACACTAGAGATTTTTACCCCTATTGATCCACAGCCCAGCTGTACACAATGCACCTTCCGTAAAATGACGTCCTTGATGTGCCACCTTTTCATGATAATGTCTAACTAGTAGAACAGCAACGTGAGGATTGGCTGGGATAATCAAAGGGTGTTTTTTATCTGTCGACAAATCAGCAGAAGATATGTGGCCTCCTATCCTTACTAGCCCATCTTCATCAATTATGGGGCACAGTTTGGTTAGCGGACTTTTCTTAATAGTCATTTTTCCTTCTTGCAAATATTTGATTTCAGTCTCGAACATTTCACTTTGAACACATTTAAGAATAATAGTTCCCGCTTGGATGAAATTGGTTGTAGCATGTTTAATATCACATCTGTGCCAGCCAATGCAACCATCAGTGCGTGAAGTATGGGTGAATGACCGTGCAATGTGAATAAGAACTGCAATACCCCATACAAGAGATCTCCAGGTTGAGAATTGTTCAAACCGGTGTGATCCAAGTGTCCTCTCTATAAATTGTGTTGCTAAAGTTGTCACTTCTGGTCAAACTTCAATATCAAATTCTGGATTTTCAAGCACAAATGACTCAGTGTTGTCTTCATCTTCCAAAACACCCTGCTGTAAAAAGAGTGGTCCTGAAAGCCAATTAGTTTTCTTTAGAGCCGCTACTGACATAGGTCTTGTGCCACGGTCTGCTGGGTTATGTGATGTAGCAACAAAGTGCCACTGCTCTGGGTGAGAAGATTTCTTAATGTGTGTAACTCTATTGGCAACATACATATAAAATCTTCTGGAAGTATTATATATGTATCCTAGGACAACTCTACTATCAGTGTAGAACCTAACTGCTTGCAGTTTTATGTCCAGCTCCTCAGATCTCAATTCTGCAAGCTCAACTGCTAGGACAGCAGCACATAATTCTAAGCGAGGTACTGTATGTGCAGGACGTGGTGCTAATTTAGCTTTGCCCATAATGAATCCTATGTGACACTGGCCTATGCTGTCTATAGCTCTAAGTTGTGCCACAGCTGCAATTGCCGTAATAAAAGCATCAGAGAAGATGCACAGCTCTCTCCTTTTTACTGATGAAAGTGAAGTTAGTAGATAAGGCCTGCGCACCTGAAGTTGCTCAAGATCTATCAGTGACGTGGTCCATGCTCTCCACTGTGCTTTCTTATCTTCTGGGAGTGGTGTATCCCATTCATATTGCTTTGAGCATAACTTTCTAGCAAATGCTTTGCCCTGTATAGTTATAGGTGCAGCGAAACCAAATGGGTCGTAAAGACTATTGACTGTAGACAGAATGCCCCTACATGTAAACGACCTTTCCTCACGTGTCACAAAAAAGGTGAAGCTATCAGTCCCCAGATTCCAGCTGACTCCTAGACTTCGCTGAAGCGGCAAGGGATCCATTCCCAAATCTAAGTCCTTCAAGCCCTTTGCCCTGTCTTCAGCAGGGAATGCTTCCATAACTTGGCTGCTGTTTGAAGCTATTTTATAGTCTAAGGTTGGATCCTGCCAACATTTCTTTCGTTCTTTTTAAGAGGCTAACTGCTTCGTCCTCTGTAGACAAAGAGACAAGTCCATCGTCAACATAAAAAATTTTTATGACAAACTGTTTTATGTCTGTACCATATTCCTTTTCACCTTGTTGAGCTGCCCTTCGTAAGCCATAAATGGCTACAGCTGGCGAGGGACTGTTCCCAAACTCATGTGCCTTCATTCGGTATTCAGTGATTTCTTTGTTGGGGTCATTGTCTTTGTGCCAGATGAAACGCAGATAATTTCTGTGGTCTTCCTTCACCATAAGCAATAAAACATCTGCTCCACATCTACTGTGACTGCAACTAGATCCTTGCGGAACCATACTAGAACACCCAAAAGGTTGTTGTTTAAATCCGGTCCACTAAGAAGTACATCATTCAGGGAAACTCCTTCAAACTTAGCACTTGAATGAAAAACGACTCCTATTTCATTTGGTTTCTTAGGATGGTACACAGCAAATATCGGCAAGCACCAACATTCCTCCCCTTGTCGTAATGGTGGAGCTAGCTCAGCTTGCTTATTATCAAAGATCTTTTGCATGAAAGCAAAAAAGTGTTCTCTCGTGTTTGGCCTCAAATTCAACCATGTGTTGCATAGTCTGGAGGCATTTCAGGGCTTGCTGATGGTTATTTGGAAGAGTACAGCGGGGTGAGCGAAATGGTAGGGGTGCTACCCAGTGATTTGTATCTTCCATATACATGTTTCTGTCCATGATATCAAGAAAGACTGTATCATCTACTGAAAGAGCAGGTCTGTCATCACATGGCGTTCACTGAAATACCGTACTTCCCAGGTTGTCCAAATCTGCGTTTACACCTATAGCTTCTAAATAGTATTGCGGGGATGAAGAATGTCACTTTGCAGTGCAATTAATTCTCTCTTTGATCTGTACAGTGTTGTTGCAGGGTCTGAAAAAAGATGTTCGTCCTTTATACAGAACATTGGTCTTGAAGCTGCTTATTTTAGTTGGTTTATGGCTTCTCCCCAAACAAATTTCCCCAAACAATGACCCAGCCCAAATCCTGACGCTGGGCATATGAAGTATTGCGTGGGCCATTGATGTATTCCCATACCTTATGCATGCTCAGGATGTCCCTTCCCAGTAAGATGAGAATTGGAACCTTGGGGTCAGGTGCTGGGATTTTATCCTCAATTGGCCTAAGATGTGGGCAATACTGTGCGACCTCTGGTGTAGGTATTTCAGTTCTGTCATCTGGTATTGCATCACACTCGATGAGTGTAGGAAGCTTTAACTATATTTTCCCATCAATAGACTCCACAATGAATTTGCTAGCTCTCCGACCTGTTGTTTCCAATTTCTCTGAACAGGTGCTCAAAGTGTACGGATACGAATGTCCACTGATCTCAAATAATTAAAAAAATCTTGCTAGTGACCGATTGCTTTGGTCATCTAACACTGCATAAATTCTTTGTGCTCTTTCTGGGCAATTGTAAGGATAAACATTCACCAAGCAAATCTTGGAGCATGACCTAGGCCTTACAGACTCACCATAGATCTCAGTACATTTAGATGTAACTGATGGTGATTCTATTTCCTCTAGCTCCCCGCCTTGCCTTTGCTGGATTGCTAAAACCTCTTCTGTTCATGGTGTTGGGCCTGGGTGGAGGGCTGACAGATGTCTGTCACTTTCACATTCTTTACATTTCACAGAAGCTTTACAGTCTTTTGCAATGTGCTTAGTGGATGCACAACACCTAAAGCATATAGCCCTTTCTTTAAGATATGCTCTCCGTTCATCAATATGTTTGTTTCTAAATGCACGACACTTTGCTAATGAATGTGGCTTATTGTAGATGGGACACTGGCTGCCTGGATCATCTGCTTTCCTTTGCTGGGTGTTATTTTGTAGAGCTGCAGATGCCGTTGACACCTCAGTCTTTTTCACCATAACAAGGGTTTTGTTGCCGTACCTGGAAGGTTTCTCTGTTTTTTGATGATGCCAACCATGTTGCTATTGATTGAGATCATAAAGCTTGGGTCATTTAGGGTTTTTGCTTGACTACAGACAAACTTAACAAATAAACTGAATGGTGGGAAGGAAACACAATGTTCTTCTTTGTATTTGGAGCCTTGAATAACCCATCTTTCTTGCAAACTGGGTGGAAGTTTTTCTACAATCAGATTAACTCCACAAGCTGTGTCAAGGTATGTTAACCCAGGTAAATGCCCTTCCAACTTGGCCAATTCCACTTCTAGAAGAATATCCCCAAGCTCTCTTAGCCTTTGGTTATCTCTGTTGTTAAATCTAGGAAATTCTTCAAGTTTCTTTAGCAAGGCTTGCTCAGTTACTTCAGGACATCCGTAACATTCTTCTAATCGCTTCCAGATCATATTGACACCTGCTGAAGGATTATAAATATGCACTGATCTGATTCTCATAGTATGCTGAGATGACTCTGGCCCGAGCCACTTTGTTAGTAAATCAAGCTCCTCTCTAGCTGTCAGATTTTACTCTTTTGTGATGTCTTGGAAAGATGATTTCCATGCCCAATAATTTTCAAGACGATCATCAAACTTTAGCAGCCCTGAACTTACAATTTCTTTACGAGTTAAATACTTTGCCAGATTAGTAATTTCTAAAGTGTTAAGGGAATTGTTCTTCATGCTGGAAACATGAGGTAGTGGAGGAAACATTGTGCTTGGATAATGTACATTTCTTATGCTGGGACTCTGTCACTTTTAACATGCACTTCTCCCATTGGACTTGCTATTACATCTACATTAGTAGGAATAGGGCTTGCATGCTGCAGGATGTCATTTAAGTTTTGTATATTTGAAGGTGGTGGCAATGCTGCAGGAAGCTGCTGCATACTGTGACATTCTAAAGCAAGATCTTGTATATATTCTGTGGTGCGATGTATAGAATCTTGAACGGGTAACTGAGTAAGTTCATCAGTGCCCCCATCCTCTGTTTCAGCTGCTGCTTCATAAACAGCAGCTTCCACTGAAGCTGCAACTGCTGCTTTTGCGTTCGCAGCAAAAATAGGTTTGCTTCCACCTCTGCTTTACGTCGTGTTACTTCGGCTGTGATATTTTGGTGCTCTAACTCAATATGTGCCTTTTCTTTCAACATGGCTGCCTCCCTTTTGGCATAAGATACTTGAGCGCAAGCTGCTTCTGTTTTTGCCCGTGCAAAACTTCCTTTTGTTGTTTATACCACTGTTTAAACCAACAAATAGTATGTTTTTTCTTGCCTCCACTTGGTATTCTCTGAAATTCTTCTTTTTTCACCCGTGCTTTTGCCATTGCCTTTTCACAGAACGCTGAGCTTAAGGACTACTTATATTGATTTGCATATTCAAAGAAGGGTCCTTGAGGGTGCATGGGAGTTTGCCCAACCAATCTACAGGTGTTTTGTGGACTTGGAAAAGGCGTTCGACCGTGTTCCTCAGGGAATCCTGTGGGGGGTGTTCCGGGAGTATGGGGTACCAGATCCCCTGATAAGGGCTGTTCGGTCCCTGTACAACTGGTGTCAGAGCTTGGTCCGCATTGCTGGCAGTAAGTCGAACCCGTTTCCAGCGAGAGTTGGACTCCGCCAGGGCTGCCCTTTGTCACCGATTCTGTTCATAACTTTTATGGAAAAAGAAGATAAGGAAACAGAGGTTGCAGGACGAAGCAGGAAGTGAGTGAGTAAGTCAGTGCAGAACAGCGAGCAAGAGTAGGCTCGCAGCAGCTGAGCAGGCTGCCTGGGTGTTTGGCCGACACCCGGGGAAGTAGTAGTTGTGGTCGCTCCCAATGAGTTTGCTTTGGAGGGCGGGAGTGACTGGAAAGTGGCTGACTCTCCGCTTAAGGCCACAGAAGGCAGTGGGAGTCGGGACTTGGGACATGGTGCCCCTGCGTGAGAGCCTTGGTCGCGGGGGAATTCCCAAGTCGCTGTCCGGAGGAGCCGACTGGAGCCAAGGATCAGTGAGGCAATCAGAACAGCAGAAGCAGGTACAAAGAAGGTCAGCTGCATGTAGGGCGGCTCCCCTATTGAAGTCCAGACGGGAGAAGTAGGGGGTTGCCAGTAGCAGAAACAGGATGCACCGGATTTTTAAAAGGACAGCTTCCAGCATGGTTTTAACCTCGTTGTTTTAAAGGTTGTTTTTTCTAATGGATTTTAACCTCCACGTTTTTCACTTCTGTTTTATTGAATTATTTATTTATTGAACTTTTGAACCACTGCACTATACTTTGAACACTGTTTTGTTGTCTATTTTAATAAAAGCACTTTTGCAGTTTTTGTACCATCCCCTTGCTATTGTTGCCTCACTGTCTGGCTCATCTCGGTTATAACTATCGACGGTGTTGGGTTCAAGGGCTCCACAGCTGATGGGAGCATGGAGCTGAACCCGCATCACCACATCCTGTTGAAGAACTAAGAAAGAAAAGAAGGAAAACATGCGGTCACATAAGATCACACAAAGGGTTCTGAATGAAATTGACACGCATGTCCTGCACATAGTATACTTTAATGTCCAAAAAGTTACGTACTCCTAAGCTAACAGGGAAAAGGGGACTGGGTTTTTTATGGCTATTTAAGGTATCAATGTTTTGTCATGTCCCATTAGCAACTGGATATGCCCAATCATGTTAAAAGGTTTTTAATTACATAATGAATTCCTTGAAATTGTGATCTAGCCAATGAAGTGTATAAATAGAGACCATCAGACAACCCCCCTCTTTTGTAATATTTGATAAAAGGTGCTTGTGCTCCTGTAAGGGTTACCTCTTGCAAGACTTAGACAATAAAGAAGACTGACGCTTTTCTTCCAGCCTTTGTTTTATGGCCTGTATCGAGACATCTAGTGGGGTGTACTGATAAATTTCTTCCACACCTCCCACATTCCAAAAATGTACATTTTAATTGATGTCTGAAATAGCTTGATGTATGTTAGTGCATTTGTGTGTGTGATGCACTTGTAGTTCTCCTTGGGTTGTTTGCCTTTACAGTTTTTTTTGATAGTTTACACTTCCCCATAATACTCTAATGGAAAGACAATAAGATAAGAAAATAAGACAGGTAGATGACAAACCTTTTTTTCCCCTCTTTTTAGGGATCCAGTAAACCTGGCCTACTTAATGGAGTCTCAAAAGGTTGCTGGTAATATCTGAACACTTCTTCAACTATACCCAGACCTGATTGCTATAATTTTGAAACACTAAATTTGAATTGCAAATGACACATTTAATGTAGCAGCAATAAGGAATTGAGATTTCTCTCACTTCCTTGTCTTTCACTTGCAAGTGAAAGAATAAGTGTCCTTTTTTAAAAAACGTTTTTTCTGAATAACTGTCATATCTGCAAATCATTTTTCTCTTGATTTCACACATATGACACCCATAAAACCAGCACTCTTGATTTCTCAGAAAACCTGTTTTTAATTAACAGAAGAAAACCTCATCCACAGTGGTGATATTTGCTGTTAATGAATGACAAGCTTGAGAAGGTAGACCTGTATCACAGGCACAGTCCATACAGCCAGAAAGAGAAAATAGAATATTTCACTGGTCTCTTGATAGTTTAGTCAAATTGTGTTCTATTGTCTACCATCATGTGGCAATATTGTAGAATTCCTCTCAAAGTCTCGCTCTCTTTCAGTATTACTCTCTATAAATTGCCTGCCAGTTTAAGTTTCCTATGGACAGGGTCTACCATTTGGTGACCAATCCCAGAACACTGTTCCTGTTAATCTAGAAAGGTGTTCTCTTTTCCTATCAGCTGTATATACCTCATTTATTGCATTTTCTGTTAGATGTGTTTAGCTGTGTGCACTGTTCTGATTTTCCATAAATATTTATCAATATTTTATCAAAACAGGTATGCATTTGCCCATTGTAAGCATACAACTGGAATGCTTGAGGAGTGGATTATACAGTACAAGTTACACAAGATTTTTTTCATGGACATTTTTATATTGTTGTCCAGCATTGGTCTCCATAGATGTCCATTCTATCACAAAGGTTATTCTCTATTCTTAATGAAAAATTGTTATGTAGATTTTTTCCCAGCCATCACTACTAACACATCAGTTGAAAAACACCCAGAGAGGAAGTACACTTCTAACACACAGATGTCGATTCTGACACATACAAACAATACGAAAAACCTAAAAGACAAATCCAGGTGAAAATTGTAATCCAACTAAACTCACAGTATTGAAGATGATATTCAGCACAAATGACGAGATTTTGCTTGCAATACACAACACAATGAAGATCTTCTCATACTTCACAGCTCCATATAAAATTACACACTGTCCAAACACCCAATGAGTCAGACCTGCGTCTACAGCGGCCAACAGCGTCCAACAATGATGGATGGACTAAAAGGCAGAATTCTACGTGACCATCATCATCAAGCCTTTCCGTGAGAACCCTAAATCCAAAGAGGACTGTTTCATTTATGTTAGGTAGAATGCCCAGAGGGGACTGGGCGGTCTCATGGTCTGGAATCCCAACAGATTTTATTTTTTTTTTCTCCAGCCGTCTGGAGTTTTTATTTTGTTTTTTCTGTCCCCCCTGGCCATTGGACCTTACTCTTATTCGATGTTAATTAATGCTGATTTATTTTGTTTTCATATTGTGTTTTTTTATTTTTCTATTCTTTATTATGTAAAGCACTTTGAGCTACTGTTTGTATGAATATGTGCTATATAAATAAATGTTGTTGTTGTTTGTGGTTTGCACAGGTATGAGCCATCTCTACTACCAGTCCTGTCAACTCAGGAAATGTCACTACTATTTGCCTGAAATGAGAAGGGCTCATAAAGAAAGATGATATAACAAAAACAGTATATTCAGAAGTTTATGTTGTAGTTATTAAAGCTGTTTTCCTGTAATGCTGATGAAAATTGCTACTAAGATGCAATCTTCATCTAAGTACAGTAATTACATAAATTATGACTTAACTCGATTTCTAGTAGCATCTCCCTTAAGTTACCGAATTTGCTAATGCTGTTAACTATTAGGGCTGTTTTCATGCAATGATGTAAAATATACAAGTAAACATAATAATTCTCCATAATCAATAACTATGTTTCCTAAGTAAAAATTCAACTGGTTGAAGAAAAAAAATTGGGGGGGGTTGGGGGGGTAAGGGTGGTGTGGAGGAGTGGCTGATAAAAACAAAACATGGTATAATTTTGCCATTGAAATTCGTTTGGTTGGTTACTGTAGTTAATGTTACTGGGAAAAAAATGTAATTGTGTTCTACCAATTGTAATGAAGACAATCACATACTATTTTTTCTTTTTTCTGCTGAAGAGAGAGTAACACTTTATTTTTGGTACTGAAAAAATGCATCTATTACTCATTTACTATTATGTAACAAGACCTTAACATACTTTTCTTTGGGTCTTCATAACACTTATGAAGCAAAGTAAAGTGTCTCTTCATCTCTGCAATGTGGCCAACTGATAGAACTTCACTTTGGAGTGGTCTGAGATGACTTAACTAAGACACATTTATCTTGATGTTACACATTTAGTATAAGACCACTCAATCCTTTATATTAACTAGTAATTTTGCCATCATGTCAATATGCAGCTCTATACAAAGATGTCTAGTGATGTTTTATAGCAAAAAGAAGCCTTTAAGGCCTTGTTACACATGAGTAAATAATTTATAGATGCGATTTTGCTATACCTAAACTAAATTGTTACTGCAAAAACGATCATAACCACCATTTGTTAGCTTCATTAGTTTTTTCTTTAGTGAGAGAACAAAATAAAAAAGTGAGATGGCACAGAGAGAGGAAGTGAAGTTTTTGGAAAAAAGATGAAGAAAAGAAAGTGTATGCTAAAACCAAGGAAGTTTATGAAAGGATTATTTATATATAAAAAGTGTTGAGCAGGGTCATTTATTTCATTTTATTTAAAACGGGCACAGAAAGGTGTGGCTTTGAAACAGAAAGTGAGAAACAGACTCAATTTATGTGGAAAAAAAAGCTACATCTAATGTCTCATTTTCAACTAAAATATCTTTTGCAGTTTAAGAACTGCTGTTTTTTTTTTTTTGTTTATACTGGTATTGTCAAGCTTGTGTCACAAAGTTGCATGATGAACAGGAAGGTGAGTGAAGGTTTCCAAGGAAAATACAAGTATTTTATTACTGTATAAAGAAGGCAGAAACAGACTCAAGAAGCTATTTCTTTAGCTGTCAAGAACAAGCAATAGTAGATGCGACACAGGGGCAATCTACTTACTTTAGCTCCCATCTTCAAATTAGAACACCAGTGGCTTGGAATCACCGCTGTAGTCAAGGAGAGAATAAGGAAGAACAGGTCAAAGGCCAATGTGTAATGTTCTAAACATTGTGCAACAAGCACATTAGGCAGTAAGCCTGATCCTGCAGAGGAGAACCAATTACTTTGCCCTTGGTGTACTGTTTACCAGACGCAACAGAGCAGCTATAGATCATTTTAAGCTCTTTAGCTGAAAAGCCAATCTTTAAAATCGCAATGTTACCCTGTCCTCACTGTTACTGTGAATATCATCAGAATTCAGTTAAAAAAATAAATACCGTATTTACGCGTGTACCTGGTTCACATTATTTCCCCGAAAATTAGCATTAGAAAATGAGGTGCGCGTCATACACAAGGAAATGTAATTCTATAATGTTTACTTCTTCTGCTTGGGCTCACGCTCTCTCTCTCTCGCTCTCTCCCTCTCGCTTGCTCAATTGTGCACTCGCGCTCTCTCTCTCTCTTGCTTGCTCGATCGTGCACTCGCACTCTCTCTCTCTTGCTTGCTCGATCGTGCACTCGCGCTCTCTCTCTCTCGCGCACTCTCTCTCTCTCGCGCACTCTTTCTCTCGTGCACTCCCTCTCTCTCGCGCACTCTCTCTCTCTCACACACTCTCTCGCGCACCCTCTCGCGCATTCGCAAAACGCTTCCTATACAATCACATCGCGCAAAATACATGAGGCAAAACGAGTTTCGCGATTTTCTTTGTAAAAATTAGGGTGCCCGTCTTACACAAGTAAAAACGGTATTTTGCTTTATTGACTTTAAGGATTTATACAGTGGGAGAAATAGGTATCGGACATGACAACATTTTTTCAGTAAATATATTTCCATTGAGGCCAGTCACATGAAATTCTCACCAGACATTGGTATTAACTCAAGACATCCACAAATATATCCAAGACATCCAAAAATATAAATTCACAATATTAAAGGATATAAAAATGTCATGTGTAGTAAAGCGGAATGACACAGGAAAAAAGTATTGAACACACTAAGAAAAAGCAGCACACCAAGGCAGGAAAACCAGCTAAAATATTTAAGTGGTTTGAAAGTAATTCTGCCTCCTATCTGTACAAATTGATACCAGCTGGATTAGTACATGTTGATGGGTTATAAAAAGGTGCTTTGCTACCAAGGTGTCACACAAGAAGCATCACATGATGGGTAAAAGCAAAGAGCTCTCCCAAGACCTTTACAACCTAATTGGTGCAAACCATATCAATGGAACTGTTTACATATATATTTCAAAACTTCTGAATCTTAAAGTAAGCACCATTGGTACCATTATCTGCAAGTGGAAGGAACATCTTTCCACCATAAACCACTCACGCACAGGAGCTGCTGTCACGATTTCTGACTAGCTAGTCAGAAGGAAAGTCAGAAGAGTAGCCCAAGAGCCAAGGACTACATGGAAAGAGCTCCAGAATGACTTGGAGGCAGCAGGTACCAACTGTTACAGAGAAAACAATAGGCAATGCACTGCACCGGCATGGCCTCTATGCACACTCTTTCAGCAACACTTCATTACTGAAGAAAAGGCATGCTGAAGCTCGTTTAAACTTTGCCATGCAACATTTAGGCAATCATATGAAATACTGAGAGAATGTAGTCAGGTCAGATGAGACCAAAGTTTAAATTTTTAGCTGTCATACTACACACCATGTTTGAAGGAGAAATCGCACCTTAAATCACCTAAGGGTTTTTAAGGAATCAACAGAAGTTGGGACACCTGCATAAATAATTTGCTTCCACTTGAAAGGCGTAAGTTACTTTAATTGCTGCAGAACATCTGTAGGTTGTAACCCGTTAGTTGTTCCCTGAAGAAGGCCTATTTGTAATAATCTGAAATTTCCTTTTCAGTTTTTGATAACCTAAACTTTAAATTTAAACTTCTGGCTTTTTAGTGCTTACTTTTTTAACATTTTAGGTAATTCATTGCATATCAATTGATTAAATTTGAAGATATTCTAAAACTTTTGACCGGTAGTGTGTATCTTACAGATCCTCAACAGGTCTCATTAAATTGGGCTCTTCTGTCATTTACACACCAAGCACTTCAGCTGGGTTTTGTTTCTCTGGACCTTCCAGTTCTTTCACCTAGCTCCTTGACAGCCCTCAGAAAATTATATCCAAAAGTCATGACATCCTCTGACAAGCATGATGTACAAACTATTAAAAGTAAAGTACTTAAAGCAAGGCACCAAAAAGTTCCATTTGATAGCCTTTTGAAAATCTAACAGCCTGATCTTTGCCCAAACTTGTAGAGTCTTGATACAAAGTATTAATTTTCACGGTGCTATTGTATGTAATGAGCTTTCTTTTGCAGGTGTTTTGGTTTATCAGTTCGGATAAGGATTGGTCAGATTTTCAAGAACACACTTTAGGCAGCAGTGTGGTATAGTATATTCCAGAAGACCAGATAGTCTTGCCACCACTTTGGCATCTTCTATTCATTGCCACATTACAAGCATTGGAAGACAAAAAGTGTGAAGGACTTTGTGAAAATGAGAGGTTGTCACTCTGAAAGTTAATGGTTAATCTTCTATTCCACCTATTTTGATGAATTTATTATGGTAGGAAACTGTAAGGTCTTCGTATTCTTTAAAATGCTAAGCAGTGTCATTCCTACTCTGAAATTGTAAGCTTAAAATGTTGATGTTTGCTTGTCTGCCATCCTACACCCTTTACCTCACAGTGTATTTTTTTTAATTTTACAGTTTCTTTATTTAGCTAGTTTATGTGAAGTTAGTTATTTTTTCTCTCCAGCTTATTTAATAAAGCTAGTTCCAAAAATTCTTGTGATGTCTTTCTAGTAGTTCTATGTCCTTTACTTCAAATAAATGGTCCTATCCTCCCAAATGTCTTCCTAGCTCACTTGGTAAATTTTAAGAGCTGACTTTTATATTTCTCTATGTGAAAACATAATTCTTTTTTCATGCAAAATATTTATGTGTTTGAAATTATACAAATCCTTAAATAACCCGAGATTACAGAACTTGCTGGGTAGGTTGTGCACCATGTTTACATGAACTGAATGTCAAATGGCATATAAGGGTATGGTAGATATATTTTCATTCAGGATGCCTTCAAAACATCTAGGTCTTTTACTGGATAATGCTTACTCAGTATTCAGACTTAACTAGACTTAGCATACAATTACAGTGTTTACGGGAGATTTTCCTTAATCTGATTCTAATAATATTTTTACAATACACATAGAAACAAAAAAATGAGAAAAATGACTACAGTCAAGGTGAACATAGCCCTTATCACACACATTTATTAACCATGAGGCCACTAAAGGATGTGTAGATGGTGGTAACATCTTGTGAAATTATGTTTTTATAAAATTCTAGCCACGGTATCTTTCAAAGATGGGTAATAGAAAATATTTTAAAGTTATTCTCTCTCTTGTGCTATGTGTACCCTCAGAGCACCAGTGCTCACTGCTTCTCAGATTCAGACATTTATAAGATATATTTCTCGCTTCCTGTCCGGTTTCATACTTTCCGTCTCTGAAGGTGACTCTCTCAGCCTGTGCCTTTACTCCTCCTTGTGCATTTCATACTTGCATTCCTTCTTTTGTTGTGACACGAAAGCCAAACTGGACACACAGATCCTAATGTTTTATTATATAGTAAATATAGATATACTTTAACAAGGTTTTCACTGTGACTACACAAAACATAAAAACATAATATAAAATAAAATATACAATACAGGTAGTCCCCAGGTTACATCCAACCTATGACTTACGAACGGGCCGCAGCTGCGACGCATGCGCCTCAGTAACTGTCGCTCTGTCATCTTCAGCCTGGGGACGCTGCAAGCGGTGGCTGGACGAAGGCTGGAGGGGGGCGATTTTGCTGCTCGCACAGTGTAGTGTCTTTCGGGTGGCTCCCGGTGGCAAGAGGTTTCACTGCCCGCCCACCACACACGGCTGCCCCGTTCGTTCTCGGTGGGCGGCTGGTAATGCTGCAAGCAGTGACTTAGTTGTGGCTGAACGGAGGTCATTGAGGGTGAATGGGGCGGCAGGAGGTAGCATTGTAGTGTGCATTGGATGGCTGCCTATTGAATGGGGGCGATTCACTACACGCCTTTGGCCGCACCATGTTCATTCTCGGTGGGCAGACGCTGCAGGCAGCATACTGTAGTGGAGGTGATTGTGAGGTGGGCTGGTGATGAACCACCCGTCGATGCCCCCATTCATTCTCAATAGCAAGCCTGCTTGTACTGTTACGTACATAGCAGTAAGTTGTCTCTTGTCAGTACATCAGACATGTTGATGACTGGTGCCTTCCTGCTGTGATAGCGTGTACAGTGCTGTGCAGAAGAGCTCATCTTAATCTTTTGTCTTCACCCTTCAACAATGTCTCTGAAACACAAATCTGATGCAAGTGCTGGTGATACAGTAAAGAGACAACATTGAAAATAAAGTAGAAATAATAAAAAGGTCAAAGAGATGTGAAACTCCATCATTCATTGGCAGAGCTTTTGGTTACATTCAGTCAACAATAGCATTTATTAAATTTATGTACCTGTTCCGACTTACATACAAATTCAACTTAAGTACAAACCTACAGTCCCTATCTCGTACGTAACCCGGGGACTGCCTGTATACTATACAGGCCCCATGAGTGGGCCACAGCAACAACAATGACAAAGTAGAAAATCCCAAAGTGTATGCGAGCTTCGCCTCCACCAAAGGATCAGCTACATTAAAAGGATCTGGAACTGAACTCCACCAATCTTCAATGGTGATGTAATCTGGGTCTTTGGCCCTGAAGTCTGCTGTCTGTAGAACACAGGTAAAGTAGAGCACCAATGAGATCACACAGCTTTCAGTCCGTTGTCCGAGTTGCATCTGGTGGGCAGGCAGAAGTTCGTCCGCTTAATGCAACCCCGACGGAATCACATCAGTGTGAAACGTTCCTACTGATTACTGCTCCATTCCACAGTCCGTTTTAACTGTCCACTCTACAATAGGAACCCATTGTTTCCCACATAGCATCACTTCTGTAATTTATTAGATTAACAAAAAAATATTGTGGCCACTTTTTTTTTTTTTTGAGTGTGTCCTAATGCCATTTCGGCTCATTCCAGCACATCACATTGCAACTGACTATGGGTTAAAAGTCTCATAATCAACTCAAATTATTTTTGACAATTATTCCTTTGATTTGATCTGACTTTTTTTTAAATATTAAAAGCTGAAGTCCTAATTAAATTAATTATTTCAGCCTATCCTTATTTCAGACACTTCATTAGACATTTACCAAACTTAAGTTTCCTGCCTGTTGGATGTTAGTGATTTTTGCATTGTAAATATTGACTAAAAAGTAGTTATTTACCACTTTCTTTTGAAATGAAATGTTAACAAAATAAGCATTGTCTATTGATCGTGCGGAAACAAACAATAGTAAAACAAAGGATAATCATACTGATGCAAAATCAAATATAAAATGTATGCTAAACATATACAATAAAACATACCTCACATTGCATGTAGGCCTGTTTCCTGTTTTTCTGAGGTGCATCCACAAATAATATGAAAAGAATCTACGAAAATCCTGTCTGTCTATCCATCTATTTATATCCATGAAAAAATGCAGCTCCTATTGAACCAGTTTTGTTAAAATTTGGTACACTCGTTCAAGGATATTTGATTTATAAATTCAAGATTTCTAAATAAAAATGGAATATTGCAGGCTGTTTTGAAACTTCAAAACTTCCCATTTGAAAAGCATTAGCTAATTTTCTTGTTTATCTTAAAAATGAAAAACATTCTATGAGATTTAATTTCTTGATTAGCTTCATCCATCCATCCAGTATCCAACCCGCTATATCCTAACTACAGGGTCACGGGGGTCTGCTGGAGCCAATCCCAGCCAACACAGGGCGCTAGGCAGGAAACAAACCCCGGGCAGGGCACCAGCCCACCACAGGGTGCACACACACACACACACACACACTAGGGACAATTTAGGATCGCCAATGCACCTAACCTGCATGTCTTTGGACTGTGGGAGGAAACCGGAGTATCCGGAGGAAACCCACGCAGACACGGAAAGAACATGCAAACTCCACGCAGGAAGGACCCGGGAAGTGAACTTTATCTTGAGATGGGTCACGTCAACTTCTATATTATCCTCGTTTACTTGTCTGACAGCTGTTCCTGGCAAAACAGAACCCCAATGCAAGTTAATGAAATGCCATTTATTTATTTACTTAATTTATTTATTTACCAGCTCACCTCTCTTGTTGCTTGAGGTAAGTAAACCATAAAAGTAAAAAAAAAATCACTTATCTAGAAATAAATGTAAATGGGCCAAAATCATGTAAGCATCTCCATGTAAGCACAGAGTGAACAAATATGTACGCAGTATACATGTTACACCATAAAAAATGGCACTAATGCATTATCTCCAAATTATAGTGATTCAGTTTTTCTCTGACACTAAAGTTTGCCAGTAAAGCTGCAGACATGCTCTCCATCATGGTCTTAAGCTGCAAACAACTTTACCTTGAGACTTCATCAGTGAATTTAACCTTTGGGTACTTCTTTCAAAATATTATGTTTAAGAAATTTCACCTGCAATTATTCATAGATCTTCCACAACCAACAACTAACAATACTACAACAATTAATGCATTTTTTACATCACTTGAAAAAGGATCTGCTGTCCATCCTCTATTGGCCATATTTTAAACTGCATAACATATTACTGTTAAAAAGCCATGTAATTATATTCTATTATCGTTGCTACCTTTGTATATGACTCTTACACAAATGTTAAAAAGAAAAATGCGATAGCTGACTCTCTGGAACTAACTTAAACTAAAAATGTTCCATCAAAGACATTGAATGCTCTTTAATGTTATGCCAGGTAGACATTTTCTATCTTATTAACCTTTACAAATGTTCACAGTATGCTCTTCACTTTTTTTTGTGTATCCCTTTTTTCCCATCTGTACAAACCAGCCTGAGAAAGACAAACACTTATTGATTATTCTTATAATTATTGTGAATTTGACATGAAGTGAGGCCTTTAAAGTTTGGGATGCATGCTGAGCAGAGAAAGGGATCAGCAAAGCAAGGAGAGCAGAGAAGGGAAAACCAAGACAAAGAAAAGTGAAAAGAAATTGGCAAGACCTCTGCAAACTGAAGAAAATCAGAAGCAGCTCTGCACCTAGACCTAAACAGACTCATCTTCATTCACCTGTATTTTCTACATAAGTATTTTTTTAATAAAACCCCCTTTCAAATACTTCCGTCTTTTGTTAAGATCAGTTTTATAGATTTTTTTTTTGTATTTTGTTTTTTGATTCTATTGATTTTATACTGTTTGATTAGGTCAAGGTATAGTGATAAGAGCACCTAGTGTGGGTGATTGCCATATTCCCTCAGGGGTTAGCAGCTTAGAAGAGACGTCTCCAAAAGTAGACAGCGCGGTGAGCAGGCACCTGCTTTGGTGACTGGCAATGGTGTAGATTTGGTCAAGTGGGGTACTATAAAGAAGATATACCTAACACTTATATAAACAATATACCAAAATAAGCATAGAAATTTTTATGATAATATACTGCTCAAAAAATTAAGGGAATATTTAATCATAACAGTCTAACACCAAGTCAATTAAGCTTCATACATATCAGTCTGTCCAGTTAGGAAGCATAAGCGATTGTGAATCCACTTTGCCTGCTTTGTTTCAAACTTAAAAGGGACAACAGGTGCCCTGGAGAGGCAACAGGAAGACAACCCCAAAAAGGAAATGGTTTTGAAGGTTAAGCTTCAGGGAAATCAGTCTGTCCATTTAGGAATCATAAGTGATTGTGAATCAAGGTTTATTAGATCATTAGAACATTAGAATAATCTAGCCTCACCAGGGTATTATAAAGCTTCAGCATGACCTCCTTGAACATGTACTCTACATATTGTGCTATATAACCTCAAATTCTGCCAGCCTTCTTAATGGCTTCTAAACACTGTCTGGAAGTTGATTGTGACTCCTTAAACCTTCTTACAAGGTGTATTTTCAATTTTTAGTATAGTGATAAGTGCACTTGTTCAGGGTAACTACCATATTCCCACTGGGGTTAGCAGCTGATGGGGGAATGCCTCCAATAAAAAGTAGCATGGTGAGTGGGTATCTGCTTTGGTGATTAGCACAGGTATAGCTTACCATGCAGTCAGCTTATACTGGGCCAGTAAGTTTCTTTCCTTAAAGTAGATGTCCACATGCAAATAAGGCTGAACACATTGGGTGCTTATAAAGCAGCTATATCATGTAATTTCTATGTACAAAGGATAACATAGAAACCAAATTGCAGAACTCATTAAAAAAACATATTTATTATATTTAGCCTTAAGAGTAGGCTAGTAAGCTTAATTCAGTTGTAAATGGTTATATTCCATGTATGATTAAATCAAATAACAGTTTATTTTACATTTTGAAAAAAATTACACCCTTTCCACATGTTTTTTATTACTTAAGTAAAGTACGTCTGACAAGATGATAAATACTGACTGACTGCAAATAGTCTCTGGTTTGAATAGTTTAATTTAAGTAGCTAATTCAGGTATTTACCCAGGCCTCCATACATATGATTAATATGTACTTGGATATTAAATTTGACAGAAACATCTCCTACATAAATTGAAACTATGAGAAAAACCTTAACACAATAAGTTTATCCTGCATTCCCAAAAATGTTAAAACCACTGAAGAATATTGCATGAACTAATCCTGTAAATCTTTCTTGCAGATTTTGTGACAAGCATTTGACATATAAAGTATAATAATTGATAAAATATGGATTTCTAGTGATTCAATAGTTCAGTCAGATAACTGGAAGTTTCTTTGTTGGCAGTAGCTGCTTCCAAATAAAATGGTTCAAAAACAGAAGAGATTAAAAAACAAAAAATCTGTTGAAAAATGAACCAATGATTCATTACCATATTTCATTAAAACATTCAAAACAGTAGTAAGGCTTTGAAAAAGAATGAGGTGTTATATAGATTATGAGATGAAGACCTATATTATCTAAACATGAAACATGTTTTTAAGAGTTTTAAACTTTTTTATGGACAAATAATGTTTCTTTGATTATTTTGAGAACGTAAAGTATGAATGTTTTAAGGAATAGGTCATGAACATCTAACAGAAACAAAAACAATAGAAGATACCTTCTAGAGTCAAGACTAGGAGAGAATTAATGTACATAACACTTCTCAGAGTAATATGTTATTTTAAGAGATCAGAGGTAAATTTGGAAATAGATTACTTTTAAAATGAGATATCACCCTGGGGCAAGGAGTAAAAAGTAGTGGTGAATGAGTTGTTTTCAATTTTTTAGAATACTCAAAATGAAGGTGTAGATGAAAGAAGAAAGCAATATGTAATTTAACTAATGATGAACTGGTCAATTAGTTTAAAATTGATTCTTTATACATATCTTTCTTTTTCATGGTACAGTTTTGAAAATTGTCATATATGTACTTATAACATTAAATCAGATTTTTGATGGGGACAGCTCAAGGATGGAATGAGTGGCATGAAAGACGACAGTCCTATCTAACAGAGAAATGGCTTTGCACAGGTTACAATGATAATATAATGGCTAGCACACTTGCCTTACAAAGAGGAAATTTCATCATTTTTACATTAATATTTACATTAAAAAATTTCTTTAGCATATTTTTCTTCATTGTTTTGACATAGCCCTGAGTTGTTCAGTGGGCCATATTTGTTGTGGAGTTATTTACAATTTTGGGTTGTAAATGTATTCAATCACCCTTACATTAATATCATAACCTGTTCAGCACTGTTTCTCTGTTGTGTTTGAGTCATAATCTACTGAAATGTAGTTGTAACTGAGTCAAACCTCATAATAAATTGGAATCACAAATTGTATTCGGCCCAAACACAATATTTTCAACATTAAACAATGATCTTTTACTAAAGCTGGTGTTGTGGGGTACAAAATCTGTACATTTTGGCTTATATTTCCATTATATGTTGTTCAAGACAAGACAACAGATGAACTACATTCAGGACAAATCAAAGCATGTCTTCTTCCCAATTATATCTCACTTTTAAAACAGCTATTCCAGCAAAGAAAGGAAGACATGCTGTTTTCTCATTTACTTTATAATCTGAGAAAGGATGGACATCTAATTATTTTACAATCTGGGAAAGGAAGACATAGTGACACCTCAGAGAACATAAAAAAGTTTTATTGTTTGGGAAAACGGACAGTGAATTAATTCTTCATATTGACAGCCAGCCAATCAGAATATCTAACAATCACATCTTTGAAAACCCCCCGGTAGAATTTTAGAATAAATATGTCTCGCCTGAGGAGTGATATAGTAAGGAAGTAAGGAAGGAGTAAGGAAGAAGAAGGGACGAAGACATCAGAAGAGAATAGAGTGATGTCAACATGCAGCTGTTTCCATTTGGTCGGCAGAAAAGCATCATGAACAACTACGAGTGCTAGGTCATAAGCCACCTGCGACATTCAACCTTGTATATATCCAGACATTTCTATCAGTCCTATTTTCTATTATTCTTTGTTCTGCTGGTATTATTATTATTCCTGTAATAAACACCATACTGCTTTTAACTTTCTATGCTTTGTCTTAATGTCTAGAGTTATAGAAGTAATAAGGTATATTTCTTTGAGCACCTGGTGCAGCCGGAGGTTTGCCATTTCCTCTGTGCTGTGAGGTTTATTAAGGGCTGTGGGTGAGAGCTCCACCCCATAGTAGGGAACAGTACATTGTGGGAGATGGCCCGGACATAGACAGGTAGACATGTTTATAATCATCCAACACACATTTTATTATACAACTAATATATACAGTGCACACACAACCCCCAAACTCCCCAAAAGTCCAGGCCCTCAAACAATGCCTCTACTTCCTTCAGGCCGCCTCCACTCCTCTCCACCAAAACCTTGTCTCTCATCCTCCCAACTCCAGTCAACGAATAGAGGGGTGAAGCTCCTTTTATCCCTACCCGGATGTGCTCCAGGTGCCTCCCAATAATCTTCCACCGGCACTCCCCAGTGTGGCGGAAGTACCGGCTGCGCATCCAGAAGCACTCCGGGTGTCCCTGGTCTTCTTCTCCCAAGCACTTCCGGGTGTGACAGAAGTGCTGAGGGCCAGGGCTCCTCAGGCATTGGGGCACCCCCCTGGCGGTGACCATGGGCTCCTATAGGGTTGCGCTTCCAAGCTCCATTCCCGTGGTCCCCAAAGCCACCAGGGCAGTCACCCCCTCGTGGTCTGGAGGAGGTGCAAGCCCTCCTCCGGTCGTCCTGGGCGTCCCGGCTGGGTAGCACCCCCAGCCACTAGCCACAACAAGTAAGACATTCTTGGCTGATTAATGGCCTATAGTCAAGAGTGTTGAGCCTTTGTATGTTTAAATGTATTCTTGTAGACCAAAAGTAATATTTAGGTCTGAGATATCATTAAAACATCATATGTTGTTCATGCCGATAATAAATAAGTCTCTTGAAGTGCTGAGTGAGTGACAGGCTGTGTTACTCCTAAGGCACTTGTGTGGTTTAAAGTGCCAGAGGTTAACCAGATGTGTATTTGTCATTCATGGGGCACTGTCGTGATTAGGTTCTGTGTGTATGCATATAGCTATGTATGTGTGTGTTAATCTTAAAGTGCAACAGTAGACAAACCCGGTAATGAACTTCGAGTACATTTACCCTTGGAGAAAACAGGTAAAGGGTAAGTAGAGGGAAATACTATGAAAATACAGCCGGGAAATGTAGCTCAATTTCCAAAAATAAAGCAGAATTAGCATTTGTTTGTATGAAAGAATGTTGCATTAAAAACTGGCTGTACATACTGTATTTTACTGAAATTCACAGGGTAATTTAGGGATAATCTAATTTACAATATAAACCGTAAAAGGGAATTTGTATTTACACCTTGGATTCCTTTAATCCTGTCAAATTACCCCTTCATTTGCACATGGTTGCAGTACCCTAATAATTCAACTGTATGTTTTCTAGCCAAACATCTTTGGTCAAACTGCTCTTCTCATGTGCAATTGTTTGTTTGTAAAATTTACTGACATTTTCAAATAAAACCTGACAATAGATTCAAATAGATTTAAAAGCTATTTAAACAAAAAAAGAGAGACTCATGAATGTATTGGCTGTTAACTGCCTAAAATAAAATAGCAACACCTCAGGTTTAAAAATGAACATCATTTTTGCTGAAAAGGACAAGCCATGATAACATGAAATGAATCTGCACTATTCAAACTGGATACTTCACTCTGGGAGCAATGGTCACCACAGAGCAGCCAGGTCATCACAAGGTCAGAAAATAACTGGAAAAATGATTTTATACATACATACCTGTCCTTTCAGCATCAGCATTCTATGCTTCTTTGAAGCAGAAGCATCATACTGCATATGGCTTATTTTTCAAAAAGTAGATGGTGCACATGTACACTTCCTTACTCTTTCATATTTAGCATAGTCCTTCTCAATGGTGGGTGAATGTTGAGTGCATAGTAGGCCAGTTTTGGTAAGCAGAACTGGCACTGTGGGATCAACCGAATGCTGGAAAAGGTGTTGTTTGATATGGACAGCAGGACAGTGGCCAAGGAAATCGGAACCCACTAAGGAGTGTGTAACAACTCACCTGCCGAATGAACCAGCCCTGAAAAAGGATGGCACTGGAGCTTTGGGCCCATACCTGGCCGTCACCGGCACTCCAAATATGGACTCTTAATATATCTTTTATCGATGCAACTCTGTACATTATTTGGAAAATACAAATACACAGTAATGACTCAATAAAGCTATATTTACTCTGAACCCGGGAGAGGGGGCTATATAGCCACAAGTCCATCTGCTCGGTAAAATGTTATATTTGTCATCACTGTTCTTTGTATAATAGATGGATATTAGAGGCCAAAAAGGAAATGTCTTCTGATTCAAAGGGAGCAAAAGAAGGATGCAGGAGGATGTTGCTGCAGTGTCTGCTTACCCAAAGGAGCTAAAGACAGATGTTGGATGCTGCTGTCACAGTATCTTATTACTAGGATGGGGCAAAAGAAGGATGCTGTAGGGTGATGTCACAGTATCTATTTACTCATAAGGACTTACAACAAAATATAGGTCGCCTTCTACAAGGCGACCATTGTCCCACAACGTAGCTCAGTGTGTGGGGCAAACACAACTCTTATGCGCCAAACTAGTTGTCTCTGACCTAGCCCCGGGAGGCTGTGTTCAACAGTCCCGCTCCTCAGGCTTGCTGACATCGGCCACTGAACCCCAAATTCTGGGCTTACGTTGTCGACTGCTGGACAGTGTTATGGCTGGCTTAAGACCTATGGTCAGCAACATAGGGAAAAATCCTCAGGTAGACCTGGGAAGGCAACGGTAGAGCCAGTAGTGTGCGAGGAGACACTCTGAAGGGACCACAAACTCTGTCAGCCTCATCAAGGCTTTCCTGGGACTCATCTGTAAATCTCCCTTAAAAGCTATGGCCAAGGGCCTAACCAACCATAGCCCTTAGGGTCAATCTTGGTGGCAGCCGGATCATTAAAGACCCAAAAATAAAGAACTTCTTAGAGGTCCCCAGAGCATCCTACACGAAATGCTGATGGGATCTCAACCTATCCTCTGTGCCCATTGCCTGAGAGGTCACAGTTGTAAGGGTCAGGCGAAAACAGGCATATAATAAAACCAAAGAGTATGTCTCCTTTCTTTAAATAAATGATGCATCAACATATAACAACATCGCACAACACAATAAGCTTTGTAGTAGCATTTAAGAAATGTTTGTTTTTTTTTTACCAGAATCCTCCCTTACATTCTTTTTCATGTTTATTTCCTCAGATAACCATTGAAAAGAGTGAAAAGACTATGAAGAACCACCAAAAAAATTCACCCAATAGGGAATTAATCATTGACATCCCCTTAAAGGATTTACAATGTCTGATCTGTGGAAAGCCACAAAACTCCTTCTTTAAACTTAGGAAGCATTATAAAGTGAACCACAATAGGACTAAAATACTACACAAATGCAACAACAACAACAACAACATTTATTTATATAGCACATTTTCATACAAAAAATGTAGCTCAAAGTGCTTTACATAATGAAGAATAGAAAAATAAAAGACACGGTAAGAAAATAAAATAAGTCAACATTAATTAACATCGAATAAGAGTAAGGTCTGATGGCCAGGGTGGACAGAAAAAACAAAAACAAACTCCAGACGGCTGGAGAAAAAAATAAAATCTGCAGGGATTCCAGACCATGAGACCGCCCAGTCTCCTCTGGGCATTCTACTTAACAAATGAAACAGTGCTCTTTGTATTTACAACAACTGCAGCAAAAGGCTTTACAACCACCATGTTACTGCATGCCATAGACCAAAATGTGATCCTAGAAAGAGGAAACATAAAGGAAAAACTCTGAAATTAAGCAGATGTTTAAACTCCATTGACAGAAAAAGAGGACTGAGTCAGCATATCGGACACAGACACCTAACCAGCAGATCGGCCTACTCAGAAGACAGACTGCAATGAAGCAACTCACTCAGCAACAGAGGAAAACACAAATAAGCACTACATCACTGAACAGGTTAATCTAGTACAAGAACTTCTAACTGAAAAAAACAAGAATCCTAACACCGAAAATGAGTTTGGGCTCTCTTTGAAGAGAGCCTGGGAAACAATTGAAAAAGAAAAAGGCAATAAAAGATTATGTGTAGAAAACTTTACAAAACAGATTCTAAAATAATTCTCTGGTAACCCAAGTGGACCCACATTTGGTCAGTACTCCCCCTTCAACTCAGAATCAAAAACCACTCCCCTTCAAATGTACCAAAAAAATATGAATACAAAAGAATACAAGACCTCTCATTTAGTTGAGAAAATCATTGACAGGATGAAGAGAAAGAAATGTGATATTCCTCTCCAAGAAATAAATGAGACATACAAAAATATCTGGAGTCAAGAATGTCTCAGAACAAAAATTCAATATTATCCCATTGATACTATTGACAACTCAGTGTTCTTTACACTCTTTTCCCCACAAGAAGTTTTAGATAGTCTAAAAGAAATTAAGATAGGTACCGCACCTAGTCCTGACAAAATTAGGAAAAAAGACATCACTAAAGTTCAACTGAAACAAAACAAAGTAGCCTTGCTTTTTAATATCTGGCTCCTCTCTGGAACCACCCCCAACTTTCTTAAAGAAGCAAGAACCGTTTTAATCCCAAAATCCACAGAAGAGACCTTACTTAAAAAGATCACAAACTGGAGACATATCACTATAGATTGTATTATTCTAAGGTTGTTCTCAAAAATTCTCCATAAAAGATTGAAAGAAGGAGTCTACAGCAATGTTAGACAGAAAGGCTTCAATGAGTCTCAAGGATGTGCGGAAAAACTTATTTCTTATTCTTATATTTCAAGAAATTCTCAATATTCACAAAAAAGAAGAAAGATCCCTAGGAGTGATTCTTATTGACTTTGCAAGAGCATTTGACACCGTTTTACACCAATACCTGATAGAACTTCTAAAAATCATGAAACTTGTTGCTCATATAACCCAGCTCCTTATTGACTTATTTGAAGGAATGACCACAACCAATGAAAATATTGATAGTACATCAGATACAATACATAAACAAAGAAGAGTTAAATAAGGGGATGTCCTATCCCCATTACTCTTCAATATTGCCATAAATTCACTTGAAAAAGAAAGATGTAACACCACTATCGGAAGTACCCCTATCACGACAATGGCCTTTGCTGACGACCTAGTTATTTTCAGTAGTCCTTGGTAAGGAATGCAAAAGAACATTACAATTCTACAAACCTTCTGCCAAGAATCAGGTCTCACAGTCCAACCAACCAAATGCAAAGGTTTCTTTAATATATGGAAAATAGGCCAGATGAAGTGTAAGAAGACAGGACTATTGAAAATTAGGTGCACTAAAATCAACAGAATATCTACCAAACACCCAGCAAAACACTAAGGACTAAATGTCACCCCCAATAAGGGGATCATTCAAGAAGACTTAAGTCTTCTTTTGAACTCTTGGGTTAAGATCAACGTAACACCACTTAAACTGACCCAGAAAATCTGTATCCTTAATACGTATGTACTACCTAGACTGATACGATATCCCAGTCTAACACTAAGATCAATAAGATACTAATTCATTGAACAGACAGAATTGTAAGAAACGCAATCAGATCTCGGCTTCATTTTCCCCAGAGCATTACAAATGGGATACTGTATTCTAGCTCTAAAATGGAGGGCATGGTATCCTCAAAATTAAAGCAATCATACTTTCCACAGTTTTCAGAAGAATAAGTAAAATTAAACTATCTGATGACCCAATTCTTAAAGAAATAGCAAATCAGATGAATATGAACAATCAGCTTGATACACTCTGGAAGCTACTAGGAGTAAAATGAGAAGAATTTAGAAACATCAACTACAATTCAATCTGCCTGAAGAAAGTTGAATCACACTCTCCATTAAAACTTCGAGATTGAAGACAGTTGAATTCAATAAATGGAAAGGTTTTGGTACCCACCTCTTTGCCAGTGAGAAAATTAGTAACAACTGGATCCATAACCGAAAAAGACCGACAGAAGGGCAGTACATAGCAGCAGTCCTCCTCAAATCCAGCTCATATCCAATCAGAGAATCAATTTCAAGGGGAAGAAATGAAGACAAAACCTGCAGGAGATACGAATCAGGAAAGGAAATGCTGTTTCATATATTAGGACAATGTCCCGTGGTTCAAAAAGAAAGAATTCAGCGACACCATAAAGTGTATGACAGTATTAGAAATCCTTTAGAAGAGGAAGATTGGATTACGTTCAAAGAAGCCTCAATACAGACAACCACAAATTCAACACAAAGACCAGATCTAATCTGTTGGAAGGAGAAGACAGCCAATATATTAGATGTTACAATCAGATAAGAATTTAAAAACAAAGAAGCTAACAGAGCCAAAAATTAAAATGAACAAAAATATAAGATTTCAAACCCAGTTAAAAGAATGCTAAATTGTACAGCAGGAAAAACATACGCAATAGTTATTGGATCCAGAGGAAAATGGTATCATTTTAACAGCAGAGCCTTGAAAGAAATGGGTTTCTCAAAAAGAAGAGCCACCACAACAGGAAAAATGATCAGCAAAAGATCAATTCTTCTCTCAATGAATATACTAAGATCCTTCTTTGGAAAATAAACACCTGGTAGATCCTAATTCAGAGAACTTGATGTATGGACTTGACAGAATAAATATACTTATGGGACCTGGTTCCGTCACCTCAACAGATTGATTGTCTTTATTTTTTCCACTACTATTTTGAGAATGATTTGAATAATGGCACAATGGATAGCTCTGCCATTTTACAGATCCCGCATCTTTGGGTTGAATTCCATGTCCCATCATTGTGCAAACTCTACATTCACTGTATCTGCATGGGTTTTCCTCTGCATATCCAATTTTCCATTCTACATTCTCAAACACATCTATGTTAGGTTAAATTGGTGATTCCAAATTAGCTCCTTTGTGTGTGTCAATGTGTGCATGAATGGACACCAAAATTAGCTGTCATCCTATCTAAGGCTCTTTCCTGAATTGCCTCTACCCAGAACTGGATTTAAAAATGTTATATTATGCAATTTTTGAAGAAAACATTAGTACCTTTCTTTTAGGCTTTTCAAGTCATAGATATTTTTACACTTAAAATATAAGCTCGGAATTCAATAAAATAACATTGCTCATTTCAAATAGAACTAGGATGAATTAACTTTACCTATTTCTGCCCAAGTTATATTGTGAAAGTCCCAGTAGATCAGCAGTTTCTGAAATACTTAGAACATCCTGTCTAGCAACAACAACCATACCATGTTTAAAGTCACTTAAATTACTCTTCTCCTCCATCCTGAGGCTCTGTTTGTCATGTTGACAATGTCTATATGCTTAAATGCATTGTGTTGCTGCCATGTAATTGGCCAATTAGATATTTGCATTAACAAGCAGTTAAACAGGTGTAGTTAATAAAGTGGCTTGTGAGCATACACATCTATGACATCTGAGACACATTTCAGAAATGGATATAAGGAGTAAGGCATTTAAATACAAAAGTGGTTATCTTACCCTCTTCATTATGGATAGAAATGCCATACATATACAAAAACAAATGTTGCATTACAAAAGAAAAAACATTAAATATAAAACTTCAGTTCCTCATAATAACATCCAACATGTTGAATAAACAAATAAAACGTTTGGGATAAGAAAGCTTACTAGTAAAACAAAAAGCAATGGCCCTGAAGGCATCATGCAAGTAATAATGAGATTTATTTATCCCATAATGTGCTAAGTTATCTTGCAGGTGTATATTGTATGCATATCTAATCTACCATGTTTTTTCTTTCCCAATGCAGGCATACAGAGAGAAGCGTTATCAGTAATTCCATTAGTTATGTGGAGCAATCCTTAGTAATTTATATATTATTAGTCCCCTTTCAGGTCAATGTTGGTATTTATTATTCTGTTCCACTTTACTTTCTTTTCTATCCCTATTGTGGCATCAATGTAGTTATTTTAAATCTATACAGCTGACCTTTCTTCTGCCTTGGAATTATGGACCAATGATAAGATAAATAAATACAAAATCAGGAGCACAACATACAAATGAAAATACACATAAGTAGTAGTAGTAACAGTAATAATAATAACAATATGACATACTGTAGATTATCATTAAGAAAACATCTCCAGGTCTGAATTAAGATGAGTTTGCATTATTAAACTGATATTATATCTTAAAACTAAATATTCCAACATTCTACAGGAAATACCTCCCTGATGACTTTGTGCTATTACATTCACAGGGAAAACAGCATGACTTAAATGGAATATCCAGAGGGGGTTAAAAAAAATCATACAGACATGGTGATGGTATACAAACTACACATAAGCCTGAACCCAGTCTGAGAAGAAGTTGGGGCAATATCATTAAGTCTTGTACCTCTCTCTTAATATTGCTTGACCAATCATTGTTTTTAGTCTCACTCATTGGATTTTCATTTCTTTTACTGGTGAAGGTTATGGTGGTAACTCATTAGCTGAACTGACTACCCCGTGCCAAGAAACATCTCCAGCTCTTCCTCATAAATTCTATTGGTCCAAAGCAACTTAAGAGATATAATAACTACAGTATGTACTGAGTCTTTCCCTAATTGGCTCTGCCTCAAACAACATCTAAGGAAGGTGCATCCTAACTACATGCCCAAATGACATCAACTGGTTCTTCTCAATTCAGAGAAAAAACAGTTGAATCCCAAGATCTTCTTTATTGGTAAGCCATTCACCCTTTCATAGATAGAGAAATTCAGCCATGTGCCTGAATCCCAGTAGATGTTCACAACCAGAACTGGTTATCTTAGGCTAGGATCCCCACTTATATAGCAAACTGTAAACCAAAAGCTTTTTCTAATAACTTAACATCCACTTTAGCACCATAGTCTAAATACTTTACTTAGAAAAATTGCTTATACAGTAATCCCTCGCTATATCGCGCTTCAACTTTCGCGGCTTCACTCTATCGCGGATTTTATATGAAAGCATAACTAAATATATAACGCGGATTTTTCGCTGCTTCGCGGGTTCTGCGGACAATGTGTCTTTTTACTTCCTGTACATGCTTCCTCAGTTGGTTTGCCCAGTTGATTTCATACAAGGGACGCTATTGGCGGATGGCTGAGAAGCTAACCAATCAGAGCACGCAGTTAAGTTCTCCTGACTGAGAAGCTAACCAATCAGAGCACGCAGTTGAGCTCCTGCGTGCTGAATGCAGTGTTAACCAGGAAGTCTCGTCTCGCTCATTCAGCATCAACGTGTTTCGCTGTGTAAAGAGTTATGCTCTTTAGTGTTTATCTTTGTGCATGGTCAAGCCCTTCATTATGGCTCCAAAACAATCTGCTACTGCTTCAGGGGCCGTGGCCAAGCGCAAGAAGAAGATGTTAACGATTGCCGAAAAGGTAAACGTTTTGGATTTGTTGAAGGCTACGATTCTTTTTATTTAAAAAGTAGGAAAGGAATATAAGATCTACGGCTGCAGCGTCCTTTTAACTAGGGTGCAAAACGAGTTGTAATTGGATGTAATAAGGCAGTAGTCTGGATGGAATCTGCTTTAGGGATTTGGATTGAAGACTGCCAGAAGAAGAACAACGGCAGTGCTACACAATTGCCTGAAGTGGCTCCTTTACAAGGGCTGTAACGCTCTCCTTTGTTGTGCAGTAAAATTAAACTCATTGTTATCGGACAAGTCATCGTGTCATTGTTGGTGAGTAACCATAATTAATTTTCTTCTTACAGTGCTTAGTACATGTACGTACGTTTAGTGTCACTGTACACACATTTACTGTATACTATTTTTCTTGCATTGTACGTATTTATTGCTGGTGGCCTGTCTATCGTAATGGCTGTAACATATGTGATATCGGAGACACTCAATATCTTTAAAATAATATTTAGGTTTTACTGTATATAAACAGTGTGTTTATATACATAATTTCAATGAATCTTACCTAATATCTAAGAGAATACAAAGGGATTATGCTGTATAACTCTGCGGGGAATATTTATAAACAGTGCGGGAGAGTTTATAAGGGCTTAAAATATATAAAAATAACCATACAAAACATATGGTTTCTACTTCGCGGATTTTCACCTATCGCGGGGGGTCTGGAACGCAACCCCCGCGATCGAGGAGGGATTACTGTATTTATCATTTATATTTTCCTTTCTTTCTAAGTATTTTTACTCAAATGTTTAACAGATGACACAATATACTGTACATTGCAGATAAAAATGCAATTTATACATTTTGTAAAAGTACTTATTGTACTGGATGCAATATTTATTTCAAAAAATAATTTAAAAATTTTTAATTTAGAGTGCTTTGGTTGTATTAATAAAAATGTGACTTAATAAGGCATTTTAACAGGAGTTAATTCAATTTGATTAATTAATTAATTAATTTCTTTTCATATACACTATTTCTAGTTTGTTTTCAAAGATGAATTTTGTAGGCTTGTCACATATGGAAAGTAACAAAAGTCATGCTTTTGAAATATTTTTCTATAATTCTGCTAAGCTTGAAATATAAAAGATATACTTTAAAACAAACAGTGAATTTTCTTAGGTCTATCTATTTTCTGAACATGTTTAATCCTATTAAAGATTTGCAGGAGGCTTTTTTCTAATGTTTAAAAACAATTGTGGTGCATGTATAAAAAAAAAGAAAAAAACTCTTCAAGTGAAGCATTTCCAACAGTTTTAATGATCCATTTAATAATAACCTATTATTTTGTAAGTATTTTTAGTAAATCATTAGGTTCACAACCTAGAAGTCACAGGATGATCACTTATATGAGCAGTTTGTGTATTTTTCCAGCTCATTGACTGTTACATCTGTGCATGTTTTCAATTTAGTTTTGCTTTAAAATTCATGTAGTTCAGCACTCAACACTTATATTCCTTTAATAGCACAGTGCCCTTTTATCTTCAAAATCTGAAATCAAACAGAAAACATTTTCTCCTTTGTACCACAGCAATGACCTTCCTAAACAGATGACTCCTGCTTGTTTGTACATTAATGATTGTCTTTATTCTGCAGATGTTACTAGCCGTACTGTTGTCTCTCAACTGTTGTTTAATGTGATTTAAAAATGTTTCATACAAGCCAATTCCTTTCTGGATTTAAAATTGGCACTCTAATGTGTTTTATATAAATGATACATTTAATGCATATTTTTAATAAAACATGATGAAGTGTCATATAGTACCTACTAAACATAATGAGTAATTTAGAACTAATTAAGTGTGTATGCAGAGTTTTCCCCCCATTTTTCAAAGCATATATAGCAATATATAACACATACAGAAGACAGATAAATGATAAAAAGAAAAATTAACATAGTAAATTGTCAGAGTTGGCCTGCTTTCACAACCTTTTTACTAATCCCCTCTTTCTATTATATCTCTGACTTGAGCTGAATAATACTGGGAAGAGTGTGCCAGTGGTCTTCCTGGAACTGCTGATAGTACAGTTATCTGAAGCCATTCTGTTACCAAATCTTTACTACTCTAATAGTTTATAATACATTGACTATGCTTCCTGTCTTTAGCTGTCTTCACTAGCAAGACCATGTCGTAACCAATGGCTCAAAATATCTCAGCAAGATGTTTTATTCTTAGCAATGACTAAGCCAAGTCAACTTCATACTCTGCTCACACTATGTTTCCCAATCTCCTTTCCAACAATCGAAAGTGTCAGTCACAAAGTATAAAATGTGAACGGTTAATATATCGTAAAGGAAAGGTGAATGTATATGAACGCAGATAATAGAAAACTGCCTCACAATACACAATGAATTAATAAATAAGGAAATCATCCAAATATTTATATATATACACATTATAAAGTTGCCCTGTCCTTAGCACTATATACAATTAATGTAAAATATTTTCTCCCACAAATAAACATTATCTGCAATGCATGTGAAAAATTCCATAAACCAAAGACACATAAACTCTAGATTCGAACTATAACTGAAAAGACAGAAGAAAATTATGAGCCTGACTAAATCCTGGAAGTAAAATGGTGGAGGTAAAATGGTGATTGGTGGACAAGTGAAAACAACTGACTGAAATTATGGCACTATTGTGAAGTTTAAAAAAAATAATACAATCTCACCAATCTATGTCCGAGTGGATGTTTATTTTTTTCAGGTAGAAACCAAAGAAAATGCTCTTCTGTCTAACTGAGGTGAGGTGGATTCTAGAAGTTCCTCGGCCCTGGTAGAGCCCATCAAAAACTGTTTTAGAAAGTGCAGTCAACATGGAATAAATTGTCGAAAGAAATGAAGATGGAGGCTAAAACCCTTTATATATAGATGTAAATTGGATTTTTTTTTTACCAGAAACAGGAAGTCCCACCTCAAAAGGTCAGCAGCTGTCAATCCTGAGTCTTTCCCCATTGTATTTCACTTAATTCAATTCTGCTTTTACACAATGAACAGACCACCAAACTAACAGAAACGATTAACAGACCAATACCAATGAAAGAAAATAATGTAGCACAGCTACAATGTTACTAGATGACATATAAGCATAAAATAAGGGCTCATTATTTTCTCAAATGTGCTTAAAATCTTTGTTTAAAGCATGTTCTCTCCAATCCAATGGCATTTGTTTTATCATAAAAGGATTTTACTTGACCTTATCCTAAATAATAGATTATTTTATTGACTGTTCAAAAAAAAGTACCACACATTGGTTTAAAAATGTTGTATCAAAATTGAATATTGTATATTAAAACATTAATTTAAAATCATATATTCATAGTGAGCAAGAGATTCTCATAATGACAATGTTCTATTAAAACTGCATTGGGAACAATCTATGTAAGTATCAAATTGTAATAAAAAAAATATTAATTTAAAACAGAGCCAGAAGCTGATGGGGGATCAATGCTCAGTGAAGGAAGTCACTGAGGTATTTAAGCAACATTGCAATGCCAAAGCCCTTAATGTGGATGAGATCTGCCCAGGAGTTGAAGGCTCTGAACCTTGTTGGGTTGTGATTGCTGACATGCCTTCTCAATGTCGTGTGGTCATCAGGAGCTGTGCCTCTGGGGTGGCAGACTGGGGTGGTGGTCCCCATTTTTATCAAGGGGGATCCAAATGTACAAAGAATCATACTACTCAGCCTCTGTGGAAATTGTTTATGCCAGGGTACTAGAAAGGAAACTCCACCCAGTCGAGGAACAGTGGCCCAGCTCTATAACCTCATGAGGATTCTGGAGAGATCATTTGAGTACACCCAATAGGTCTACATGTATTTTGTGGACTTAAAGAAGGCATATGGACTATGTTCCTGGAGGGTGCTGGAAGAGTACGAGGTAGCCTTTAATAATTACTATTTAATCCCTGTATATTCATAGTGAGAGCTGTGGCTGCACACTCGGAAAAACATAAGTACTGTTCTCAGTGAGTGTGAGAATCCGTCAGGGCTGTATTTTGTCACCTATACTATTTGTGATTTTCATGGACATAATATCAAGAAGCAACTGGGCAGTCCAATTTGGTGGCCTTAGAATTATGTCACTGTTTTTGGCAGACTACATGGTTCTGTTTGCTTCATTGGTCTGTGAATTCCAGCATGCCTTGGGATGGTTTGTGACCAATTGTGAAGTGGCACAGATGAGGATCAGCAACTCCAAATCTGAGGCCATGGTCCTCATTAGAAAGAAGGAGGGCTGTCCTCTCTGAGTTGGAGATGAGTTACTGCCTTAAGTGGAGGAATTTAAGTACTTCTGGGTTTTGTTCACGAGTGAGCAGAAAAGAGATGGTGAGATCAACAGATGTATAGGGGTGGTGAGTACAGTTATGTGGTGACCAAAATGAAAAGATGGCAGGTTCAAGAGCTTTCTCTGTGGGGTGGCTGGGCTCTCTCCTGTGAGAGGTACATACATCCAGGAATAGTTTGAAGTAGATCTGCTGATCCTTTGCCTTAAGGGGAGCAAATTGATGTTGTTCAGCCATCTGATGCCTGTGGAGGTTTTACAGGCATGACCATCTAAGAGGAGACCCCAAAGAAATGCTGGTGGGAGTATTTCTCCCAGATGGCCTGCTAATACTTATGGATCCAACAGCATGAGTCTGCTATGCCTGGCTGTGGAAAGGAATATATGGACCTCACTGCTAAGACTTTTGGCTCTGTGAGCTGATTTTTGATAAGCAGTGGGAAATTAATGAATAATTTAAAAAAATGTCACAAGTAAACAGGAAGTCTTTCATAAGTGCACTACTTTTGCAATGATCAAATTTAACTACAATTGGATCTTTGTATTTTCTTTCACCTCTTTCATTTTAAGAAAACTGAATATCCTAAAGACTGTAGCGTATCAGATCCTCTACACAAATCACTGTAAAGCCATCCCATTTCTCCTCAAAACTGAATGCACGAATAGTAACGCTATTGGTTAAAATGAAAGGTTTACACTCATATTTATTAACTTTTTAAAAGCAAAGATTTCATTACCAGAGCAAACAAACATTTCAGATTCCATTCCATAGCATTTCACCCATGTACAGAAGTCATATTAAAAGGTTCATGCAATACTTCAACATCTTCTAAACTGTTAATTAATTAATTTTTAAGGAGACCAGACTGATACTTTTAAAATTAAAAATTCATTCAATTCAAACAAACTGATTCTGATGCTTTTTTTGATTCACTGACGTTTTTCAAAATTCTGTACACATTTGTTGGACCAATGTGGAACTGTTTCACAAATATACCTTGAATAACATATCACTAAGAAATGCACTGGAATTGTTTTCTTTGGATACAAAAATGTAAAATATTTATGATGATCTGAAATCAGTTGCTTCAAATACCATGCCATACCATACCATATGATTGGTCAGAATTCAATATTTACAATTTGAAACAACAGGAAAGGCAAATACCAATGAGTGTCATTTCTGTCAACATTTAGTGATACACAAAAGGTTTTTACTATTGTCACTGATTTTCAACGCAGTCATTCTGTTTCTTCAATGTATCCATAATTGACACTCTGTATTCTTTATTTTGTATTCATTATTTTTTATTATTTATTTCTTATTTATTATATTCCTTATTATTTATTCTGCATTCATATTTATTCTTTAATTTCTATTCATGCTCAAGGAAAATGGTTCTTATCTAAGCACTGGAAAACAATTTTAAGCTAAGGAGGTATAAAATAAATGCAGTGAATTAAGCAGGCATATTCTGTTAACACCAGATATGGTACCTGATTTTGCAAAAGTGCACTAGAATGGTCTACATAAAATTTGAATGATCCTTGTTAAAGACTTTTTGATACTCTGTTTTATTAATTAGACCATATTTAAAAAATAAGTTACACTAAAAGCTAAAAGCAAAAGAACCGTTCAATGGCATCGATGAAAGAGGTACATGAATTCATTGAATCAAATCCAACATTTTAGGAGGACATTCAAATCTTTGCAAACATCATTCTTACATTTCTTATGCAACTTTAATTGCACAGAACTCTTAGAGACACCAGTGTTCCTAAACGTGGACTGTGGAGACTCCAAGATGAGCACACACATGAAATTATCATTAACTCTGAAAGATTGCTATATGTAATGATTGTGCTTCTTTTCATACATTAAAGGGCAAACCAATAGTAAGTTCTGCATGATTACAAACTTTCCAATTCTACTCATAATACTTTTATCGCATAGTTTCTGTGGAAATGGCTGATAATGGATTTGAAGGTTGATCACAGCAGTGCTTAAGTTTAACTAGAGTATATTTGAACAACTCTTATGAAAGACAATTAAGAATAAAAATTCTTTGTTTGAGCATGAATATCATTGATAACATCCTCCATTTGGCCAATCAAAAATTGTACAGAACTTTTACAGGAACTTCTGATAACTATACTTGAGCAACAGTAGAGCTACACATATCGAGTTACTGCCCAAGTTTCAAGGGATTAGTAAGAAAGGTCAAAGTTTCAGAAGACAGTGGGAGCCAAGTTTGAGATTATTAGACTTTATTAAAGAGATCCACTAGATTTGTTACTTTTAATTGACTTTGTTGAAATATTTCTTATATGGTGATTTAAACTGTACAGTCCTTTCCAGTGTAATGCTGTGAAGGATGAAGGATATAGGCATCTCTCTTGCCCTGCTAAGGTACAGTATTTTGAAGCTAAGGTCGCCAGCTTCTAGTGCTCTGTTTCATTTATGTAGCCATTCTTGGTATTCTGAAGTACATATAGCCTTTTCAGGGGAGGTCACTGTAAAGGTATTTTTGCTTGCTCTATTTTAAAGCTAACGTCACCACCTTGTGTCAAAAAGATTATTAATTTTGTGTTGCCTAATATTGAATTCAAAATAAAATGTAAACACTGCATTGTTAGTGAAAAAAACAAGTAACTGTGAAAAAATACCCAAGCGAATGCCTAGTATAGTTATTTGATTTTCAAGCAAGTCTTCAGTTTCATTTTAAATGATTTTATTTATTATGCCTGTGAACTATACTGAGTGGTTTTAAAGGGTATACACTACAAGACTAAATAATCCTGCCTGCAGTATGCATGACACATTAAGCAACAATCTCTCTAGAATTTGGTTATATGCTGTCTGCATGGAGAAACCAACATCAACATCATAGTTTAACTGCCACACAAGTAGTGGGTTATCAACATTCTCAAAACTGTGAATATTTCAGGAGACATAACACTATTTCCGCTAATTGAAACGGTACAGAAAGTGTGAGGCACCTTGAAAGATGTATTAAAAAACACACCTATACAATCAACAGCAACTTGCTTCATTTGTCTAGTGTGTGAAAATATATTCCAAATACCAAAAATTATTAATAAATTAAGGTTTTAGATAAGGTGATATTTGTTATATGAGAGAGAATGAGACAATGTTCAGAGACAAGAAAAAATTACATACAAAACAGTTTGTGTAACTGCCTGTTATATATCATTTTACCCCTTGATTCAATGTGCCAATTAGTCCATTCAAAAATTGAACAGAGTTGATGGGGGTGCCCTTTGTCTAAATGTTAGCTCGTCAAGATTTTACCCTTTTTAAAAAATTAAACTAAGACTGTGAAAAAAGTGTATTGTTTAACGATCAAAAGAGCTGTGGCAATTTGTGGAAATATTAGAACTTTGTAGTAATATTGATATAAATTTTTGTAAAAAATATTAGGTAATTTATACAAATGTCTTATTATTTATATAAATAATTATTTTATATAAATTTTATTTATATTGTATTATTTTTATATAAATAATTAATGTGTAAATACTTAGTCTAAATATTTAAACCATTTAACTTTTTAATGGAATATGCATATTTATTATAATAAATGGTTAAGTTTATTTACAGTTTGGTTGCAGTTCCTGCACAAAGAGCACTGATTATGGTAAAGTTAAAAGGCTAGTTTGGTTAACAAACTTTTCATTGCACTTAGTGCCCTTTCAAAAAATCTCCACCTATAGATAGTGTGATGGATGGAAGGACTGGGGGAGAGAGCATCCACAAGGCACTGTCTTCCCCGGAACGTTAGCGGAGAGTTCTTCTGGGCGGATATGGCACCACGGATTCCCACAGGGCATGATGGGAGTTGGAGTTGGGCACAGCCCTGTTAGGTTCCGTGGGGGCCACCAGGGGGAGCTGTAGAACCCTACTTTGGGTTCCATCACACCTGGGAGTAATTCCAATTAACCCTGATGAGCCACCAGGAACCTCCTTACTCCATTTGATGAGCCAGAGAGGGATGAAGCTTCTCAGTGGAGAAGTAAAACAAGAGGACAATAAGACAGAAAGAACTCTGTAGTTGGTGCTTTATTGTAGTGTGCTGCTGTGCGGGGTGAGGGAAAAGCACTTCCCTACACTTAAATAAACGTGTGCTGTGCTGGAACTCATGTCTCTGCCTGTCTGTGTTGGGGTTTGGGCAGCTGGAGCACCCCGGTTTCCACAGTAGCTAGATAGAATTTTATTATGACGTGTAATTTTAAATTGCTGTTGGGGAAATACCAAAGCTAATAATATTAACATGAAATTGCTCTTTCAGGATAGTACCATCCTACATATGTTCCATAGTCATTATTTCTCTCATTTGATATTTTCTAATCATTTTCTTCTCTCAATTTTTTCTACTCATGGACTTTTCTGCTGTGTCTCTGTTTCCTTTTTCTTTCCAGCAAAGACTGTTCTCTCAATGTTCACTTGCTTTTAAATTGACCTTAGCCACCTTATGATCCTCCTCCAGTATGCTTTAGTTTCTTTTAAGCCTTATTTTTTACTCTTATATTAGTACTAGCATGAGTACCCGGCATTGCCCAGGAATCTATAACCCATAACCTTCTCCTGGTCACAAAGGAGCCCCATGCCCAGTTTCGTGGTGATCGGACGCCCGGTGCAGATTTGTATGGCGGACAAACAAACATACATAGACTCTGATTTATATATTAGATAGATGATTACCTGTGGCATTGATCAATGGTCCGTGCACCTTCCATATTTTAAATAGAAGCCCTCTGTGCTACTTGACCATCCTTATATATAATTTGATACTATCCTTATGTATAGTGTTTGCGTCAATACCCCGTATGTATGGTGTTCGCGTCAATACCTCGACTCAATACAAGTTAAAACCATGCAATGGGACTCTGCCTCTGTAGTTAGAACATAACGTGGAAAACGCGGACGCAGTATTGCATGATTGGCTAAGAATGTTCAAATGCTTCAGTGACGCTGCTGGACGGCCGAGTATAGTAAGTCGGTGTTGGTTCGAGCAGATAACAGTAAGTTTGGTTGCTTTTTGGAACGTTGGTTTGGTGGGGCGTACTTTCCAGGACTAACATCATCGACTGACTTAAACCCTTCGACAGCTCCGGCACCGTAAGTAATTTAGAACGTATCGCCATTTACTTGGTACGTTGAAATCTATCTTTGGGCAGTTTGATTTTGGCATCTGTCCTTTTAGATCTAAAATGACCACGGCAACATAATTATTACTCCGACTCTGATTAGAGTCGTAAAATATGGTTTGTTTTGAAAATTTGTTTGCCGGAAAAAATTAAATGAGGTGCGCCGCAGAGCTGCGTTCACGTCTAGCAGCCCTAATTAAACAGGAAGCTCTTCATTACATTGGCCGAAAATGTCTATCTTAAGCACAAATCAGTGCCATGATAACAAAATCATTTCAAGGACTTAAAAAAACAAATAATTAATAAAAGTATGGATTTCACAAACGTAGAATTTGTAGCCCGATTCGATTGGGCTCCCAGTCGCTAGTAGGCATAAAGAGGGGAGCTGCAAATTTGTCAATGTAATGTTTTTTTTTTCCTTTTTTCCCTTGTGATATCTAAGCATATCTCTCATCGGGGCACTCTTAATTCACAGGGCCAGGGTGCATGGCAATTAAGTGTCATGGGGTGCTTTACTGTAGTTGTAATTCTTTTTGATTTTATTTTCACTAATGAAAACTTCATCAAAAAATCAACACGAAACACATAGTCGATTTTTCACTTTCCAAAAAAAAATTGCATAACTGTCCACTCTAGGGAGTGTGCGTGTAATTTTTTTTTCTTTTTTGTAGCACTTAAATAGATGCGCATAAACCACAAGCATGTTCTCACAAGGGATATTTTCTTCTAGATTGTGGTAATGCTTACGGGTATGGTGCTGCTCTTACACCCCAGAACAGGATTCATGAATGACCAGTATGAAGCACTTATGGTAGCCCTTCAAACCAAGAGTAATAACTAGAAGCCAAAAATACACAAGAATGTACCTTTCTTGTTTCCTTGTGTTCTTTTGTAATAAATACTGGTAAAACATATAAAACTAAGTAAACATAGATTTACTGGTTCTCTGGAGCACCATATATGGGTCTTGAAGTCAGTCTATCAAGTAGGGTGACTAGTCCACTTGTCTGCCTTAAGAGCAGGGGTACCTAACTAGGGGGTAACTTTCACCTACTGATTGGGTAGATTTACTTCAAAAAGCTGATGTCACTAAGATCTTGATTAGTTCCCAAAGATGACATGAGACCTGCTCTTTCAACAACTGTGCCAAGAATATCCAAAATTGTAAGTGAAAAGCAAGAAAAAGTTTTTCATTGATTGATGTATTCTCATCGATACAGTGTGTGTCAGGGATGCCAGGGGCAACGACCCGGCCGGGACGCCGTGAGTGACCGGAAGAGGGTCAAAGCCCACCCTGGATCACGTGGGGGCCGCCTTCCTGGTTGCTCTGGGGGCCACGGGTACAGGGCATGGAAGCTTCACCCTGTAGGGGCCCGTGGTTATCGCCAGGAGGCGCCCCAATGCCTTGGGAACCTGTTACCCCAGCACTTCCGCCACACCAGGAAGTGCTGGGGGGAAGATTTAGGACGGCACCCGGAGAGCTGCCGGGAGGACAGCCGGCACTTCCGCCACGCTGGGGCGTGGCCAAGGGAGGAATGCCGAGAAAACCTGGGGCTCATACGGGGACTGCATAAAAGGGACCGTCTCCATTCATTCAGGGCTGGAGTCGGGTGGAAGCAGGACGAGGCAGAAGAGAGTGTGGAGGCGGCCCGAAGAGAAGGCATTGTGTGGCCAGGACTGTGTTTGGGGTTTGTGCACTTATTTGAACTGGGTCTGAGTGACCAAATATTTGTAAATATTGTACATAATAAACGTGTGGTGGTGATTCAACAACATGTCCGCCTGTCTGTGTCCGGGTCGGCTCCACATGTGTTTTGTTCTGATATACCGGTATCTACTCATTATTGAATTATTTTTAAATAAGTGAAATAGCATTATTATGTACTTTCATTACTGTTGTTGTTCTTTGAACCTAAAAAAATGTTAAAAACAGTATTTTCAAATTTCCCCTTTGTCAATGACTTTATTATGGTAGAAGAATAAACTCAAATTACTGAACAAAACAGGGTGGGGATAAATTTACTTTTGAAAAGTTGCTATGGGGTAAACTGGTTTGTCTCCCTCCCATTAGTGAGGCCTTGCCCAACTCCCAACACTAAGCTCAGTATGTCTTAATAAATGCCCCACTGGGGTTGCCTCTGGGTCAAGAGCATCCCTATATCTGCATCATGCCGCCAATTTCTCTTAAAGGCCAGGATCTCCTAGGCAGCACACATGGTGCCTGCTCGGTTTCATGAAAGGCATGAAAACATCTTGTCTTTCCTCTCTGGGCATACTTTCTCTTTCTCTCTCAGGACAGAATCAGGGGACCCTTGTGTCTAGCATCCTGTACTAGCATTAGATACCTCTTACCAAGTTGAAGTTTTTTGCCTTTGCTTGTCTTTTTTTACTATAGATCATGTTTTACCTTAATTTTTCACTTTAGCAGACATATGCAATTCCAATCTTTCTTCAGTGACTAAATACAAAATAAAGTATTGAAAATTGAGCATACATTATAGAAAATAAACTCCTCACCATTCCACACCACTGTCACTGTCACAATTCAGTACTGTAGGGGCTAAAGCAAGAACAGTTCCATTGCCTGAAACTCTGGACATGAGGTTATTAACCTTGGGTTATTACAACACAATACATTACAAAAACTGAAATAAAATGAAAATGTATTTATGCAAAACAATTATAGTCTATAACAGATTTAAAGAACACATTTCATATGTCATATGCTAAACACATTTTAGTGAACACATAGAATGAACATATTTCAAATGCTTATCATTTACAATGACAAATGAATATTTAGCTAATGGAATAAATGAAAACTGACACATTTTATATTACATAAATTTATAAACAATGAACAACATTAAAGTGCTTCCATTCTCATAAAACATGAAAGCATTTGCCCGCTTTGTCTTACAGTGGGAATAGAAGCATCAATTCTAATGATATCATCTCTACACAATTCTTTTAGAATTTCTAAATTCACATTGCCTGATCCTTTTGCAGACCAAGGTGAGGTGAACTACTTAGTAATCTGACTGAGCACAGGATTCCACAAGCAATTCACCACTGCTTGGAAAGTTGGCTGCAATGAAATCCATTAGGGCTGCATTTGATCACCTCTGTACTGAAAAAAATGAATATTTCCATTAAGACATCAAACAGTTAGTCCTTTATAAGTTGAGTTTGGCGTGGCAACATTACACATAAAAATGAACAAATGATGTATCTCTCTTAAACTGACCAACATAAATGAGGAGGATAGAGGGGTTGGGAGCATGCACACGATGAACCACTTGAAATGGGACCCAAGTGTAGCGGGTGGCACCTCAACACTACTCTGGAACAGTGTGAGTTTTTTTTACAGTGGTTGGAATGCCTATCCTGTCACCAACCCCCACATTTTCATACCCAGCATGAAGCAATTACAGGATAAGAACCTTGCTCAAGGGCCCAACGGAATAGAGTCACATCTGGTGTTAACAGGATTTGAACCCTAACCTCAGAGCCACCACTCCACCCAACATAAATGGCACTGTTTAAACAATCCCACCACCAGGTGGTCTTCTGGTCTATCTCTGGTGCTTTCACATTCCTTTATGACAGCATAAGCAAAACTTTCTTTTCATGCTTTTATCTCTCTCTGTAAATGTGGGCCTCCTTCTCTCTAGTAGGGGTTTCACACTTGGTGAAGCCCTTGCCCCTGGCAATTGCATGCCTTCCAGCCACTTTTTAGCACTGATTATTGAGCAAGCCATAGGAAAGGAAAGTTTTAAAACTATTTTTAAATTCCCTAGGCTTTCTGCTTCATGTGGAGTCTGCTGTTAGAGAGCCATCCCTGAGTTTGTCAAAGTACGCTATGAAATACTCTTTAGTTTTCGTCAAGTTTATAAGAAAACCAATAGGATCTTTGTTTCATTGTAAGCATAGTGTAGCACAGTTACTTTAAAGGATAAGCTAAAAGATTTGAAGTTATTTTCTTCAAAAACACAAAACTTAAAAGAAAAACGTGAAAAACAAAAAAGTAATGATAATAATAACCTGCTTACAAAGAGAACAATAACACAAAAAGGTAAGCAGAACCTAATCAATACACGATAATTTGAAACCACATGAGTATATTTAATTAAATCTTAGCATTGTGTACAATGAAGAAATAACACACTGCAATAAGGGATTTTATAAATAATGCAGAGCACCCATGTAAAAATGTAATAGACAAATAATTATAATGAATTATATTTATACAATAATGAAATATATAAATACAAAATATAAGGTATAACCAAGAACTAATGTACTACCTCCTTATTTTTCTTAGATTATTTAACGTGTCTAGTAACCAACATAACAGCCCCAAAGAAGAAAACAACTTAGTAGTATGATAAGTGCCAAGAAAAATCTGTGTGACATATATAAAAAAATTAATAACTACATAGGGGCGGCACGGTGGAATTTTCTATAAATACTGCATCACACTGCTGCCTAAAGTGTGTGCCTGAAAATGTGATCAATCTTTATCCGAACTGATAAACCAAAACACCTGCAACAGAAAGCTCATTACATACAATAGCACCGTGAAAATTACTACTTTGTATCAAGACTTTTATGCCTCTACAAGTTAGGTCAAAGATCAGGCTGTTAGATTTTTAAAAGGCTATCAAATGGAACTTTTTGGTGCCTTGCTTTATCTACTTTACCTTTAATAATTTGTACATCATGCTTGTCAGAGGATGTCATGACTTTGGGATATCATTTTCTGAGGGCTGTCAAGGAGCTAGGTGAAAGAACTGGAAGGTCCAGAGACACAAAACCCAGCTGAAGTGCTTGGTGTGTAAATGACAGAAGAGCTCAATTTGATGAGACCTGCTGAGGATCTGTAAGATACACACTACCGGTCAAAAGTTTTAGAATACCTCAGTTTTTCTTCAAATTTAATCAATTGATATGCAATGAATTACCTAAAATGTTGAAAAAGTAAGCACTAAAAAGTCAAAATTTTACATTTAAAGTTTAGGTTATCAAAAACTGAAAAAAAGTAAATTTCAGATTATTACAAATAGGCCTGGGCAGCATGGTGGCACAGTGGTACTGCTGCTGCCTTGCAGTAAGGAGACCTGGGTTCGCTTCCAGGGTCCTCCCTGCATAGAATTTGCATGTTCTCCCTGTGTCTGCATGGGTTCTCTCCAGGTGCTCTGGTTTCCTCCCACAGTCCAAAGACATGCAGGTTAGGTGCATTGGCATTGTGCTGTGTGCGTGTGTGTGTGTGTGCGCCCTGTGGTGGGCTGGCGCCCTGCCTGGGATTTGTTCCTGCCTTGAGCCCTGGGATTGGCTCCAGCAGACCCCCGTGACCCTGTAATTAGGATTGGATGATGGATGGATAGCTACATAACCAAGAGAAGATTGATAAAATGTGAAAAAATAGAACAAACAGATTAATCAGAAAAAGCAATATGAGCAAAATAGAATGAACTGATCAGTTTAAATTACACATAAGCCAAATAAAAAAAAAGAAATCAGAAAGCCTAATTAGGCATTGCATTGGGGGAAACAACATGTCACTGGAATCGTGTCCATTAGTAGTACAGGAATCGTGTCCCTTTTACATGTGATGAAGTATTAATCTGGCTGACACGTTTCGAGGAGACAACCTCTTCATCTGGGAACAGCAAAAAAATATTAACTTCAAGAAAAAAAAAAAATATATATATAGATGTAAAATAAAAAATAAAACAGCTAATTGATTTCTCATATATACATCTCACACCATACATCAAAAAATAGAGTACTACATAATGTATAAGGACAGTAACTCACAGAGGTAAATCCATTAATTAACTGACCAGAAAATGAAAGCTGTATGAAAAAAATAAATAGTATTTATAAATCAATAAAATCAAATGTATAGGCCAATAGGAAGAAAACTATTTAACCAGAAGTAACAACTTACCTCACCAATTTATAAGTAAATAAGGAAAAACTCTCAACTGAAGCACATGTACCTAGATGAAGAACAGCAAAACAAAATACACGCTTAATAACATACACAAACAAAAATTACATGTAGAATGAAATTAATGAAAATACAATTTACCTCACAATCAAATTGCAAGAAAGCAGTCAGCGACTCTCTGAACAGAAAGAATAGCAGACACTAACGGGTATATCACAGAAAACATAATCAAGTGAGTCGTTTTTAATTGAAAAATCCACTGTGCTTCCCTACGTAACAAAATGTTATCAAAGTTACCCTGACGAGGGTATCATTTTAATACTTGAAGGACAGTGAATGTGAGGTCTGAAACTTTGTGATTATTAGTAATGAAGTACCAAGACACAGGATATTTCAAAGATTTAGTCCTAATATTGCTATTATATTCCGCTATACGATGATGAATGGAGAATAAGGTTTTACCTATATATAACAAAGGGCATGGACATAACAAGAGATAAATTACACCTTTGAAACTACAATTTGATCTATGTTTAAGACAAATATCACATTGTGGATTGGAGACTAAATTACCTTTTAAAACATTCGCCCAAAAGCTACAGTTCAAACAAGGAAAAATGTCCAGGGAAAATATGTTTATGAGTGGTCACTGAGTGAGTAGAAATACCCACACGTAAATAATTAACCAATTGTATACTATGATGAGATTTATTTAAATATACTGATTATGTTTCAAAATATAAACCTATCCTTTAACCATCAGTAAGGTTTTTAGAGTTCAGATTGCACAGAGGTTAAAAGAAGCTATTGAAATGAACAGGTGCAATAATATTTTCATTTTGCAAAACGAGCACACAGTCATGTGCAGACTGTATGCAAATTAGTTTGTATTCCTAAGATGGACATTAACTTTTATAGAACCACAGCAAGAACGCAGAGAAGGGAAATTTATGTTTAAAGTGGAAAAAAAAGCTTTTCAGACACAGTTACAAATGGATATACTGTATAATGTATGCTGTTGTGGCCAGTGATACAAAAATAATTAGTAATCAATATGTTACTTTGATTTGTGGGTCAGATTTTTATTTATGTAAAATATTTAGCAACATATTATAGGTTATTACTAGCAAGAGGAGCCTTTTTTTTTCAGGAAACTAAAATGTGGCCAAAGGTTAAAAACAGCCAGGTGTTGCTGTTTTCTGTGAGCCTAATTGTTTTTTACTGTAAACAGGTTCAGTTTACATACAAATTACATTTTATAATAATGCATAAATACTTGCTAATTGAGGTCTAGGGCACTAAGGAGGAAATTGTAAAAAAATTAGCATTGTAATTAAACAGGTGCAGGATGGTCGTCAGAAAATGTATTTGATAGGTTAATTGGGATTAATAGATGGTCAACAGATGACTAAAAGGAGCTAATGGACGAATATTTTGAAAGTCATTGCTAACTCGTCAGCAGAATGGCTTGTAAAAATGTAATGAGAGTTAATGGACAGTATAGTTAATGTAGGATTGTGTAATCTGTAGTAATGTCAGGAGGTGTTCTAATTGCATTGGTTAATTCTGCAACAGAAAGGCCCTTCTATGGTCATAAGTGACAAAGTTTAGTCAATTATTGAAGCCTTTAATAAGAATGGATTGAAGATAGCTCAGAAAACTGTCTATTCTGAAGATGGACATAAAATTGTTGGGACCCCACTGAAACTCCATAAAACATTTGTTTCTTTACAGGAGTAATTGCAGTATTTCAAGCAAATTAAATATGTCTTTTCTTTAGTGCCATAATTCTGCTGTGGTTCTAAAAGAAATCATTCTCAAAGTAGGTGCTCAAAATGCAACAGTTACATTAACATTTAAAGATATACTAAATGTTAAAAACACTTTCTCAGCCCACTGCTTATTTAGCTTTTTTTTTTTTTTGTTTGCAATGAATGACTTTTAAAATAATCGCTGTGTTACAAATGAAAATACTTATTAAAAACACACGATGTATGTACTTGGAGATTAATGCTAATTGTACATATGTCATATCAATGAGTGGAGGGGTTTAAACGCAAGTCGCTCACAAAATTCAATTTGAAGTTTGAAGAGAAAATCAAGAGCTCACCTAAAACCACTCCCATCAGACGCCAAAGGCTGCACCTATTTTTGTTAACAAAATGCCTTTCTTTTTCTGATGGTATCTGCATAAATCGTGCCATTTTTCTAAAGGAAAGGAAGTATAGCCATCGAGGGAAAAGACCTAACTAAACGGATCAGCATCTGTCCAGGCCATGAAGAAAGGTTCTGCAGTTCCAAAAGACCTGTTTGTATAAGTGGAGCTCAGTGATTCACTCTAGGAATGTGAATTTTGCATTCCATTATAATTTGCAGACTCGGGTGAGCAAATGAAACCTTTTTTTTCAACAATGGCACTGTCTGACTGTGAAACATTTTACAGTTAAGATTTCAACTTTTTGGGTCGGCCAGTATTCTACAATCCATTCACCTGTTGTTAACAGCTGACTGGAACTTTGGACTTATGTGAAATTTGGATAGGGACTGGGGATGTCATTTTCTACTGTATATGTTTTTATTTCCATTTTTAGGGGTTATTGTGGGTTTTTCAATCTTTTTGACTCTCTTTTTTTGTATATTTCTCCCTGCTGACTGATGTTGCTTTGTAGCTTTTTGTTTCTTATATACTGTATATATTCATTCGCCTGTTAGAGCTGATCATTTCAAAACGGGACGTACAGCGGAGCAATATTGGCCTATCCTTTTATTAGCCTCCATACAGTTAGTGAGCAATTTGTCCCATTTTAGCAGGTCGGATTCAATTTGTTAGACACTTAGTGTCACATTTACATGAGAATGTTATAACAATAACAATCTGTTGAAACTGGTTGATTGATATGAAATTTAGTTGTGTTGCTGAAAACTTCTCTTCATTATGTTGTCAAGTGAGCATGTGATGTAGCGCTATAAATGCTGGATGGTTATTATGCTGGATGGAGAATGGTTCATATTAATGCTTAACCACAAAGAAAAAAATCAGAGCAACATAAAAATTAATCTTAGAGGGAAAAATTAAAGGGTTTCCATTGCAGTAATTAAGGGTTACAGCTTTTCCAACTTAGCACAATAACACTCATCAAGAACAACTGTTACTGGTACTATTACTGACTGCCAGGCAACTTTTAATAAACCTTTAAGTTAAAAAAAAAACAAAAAAAAACTTGTCTTACATGTTTATCGTATAAATTACTTTTCTTAAGTAGGCTGGCATCATGAATATTAAATGTGTCTAAATTAAGAGCATTGCTAGATGAACACTAAATTATTATGAAGTGAACTGAACTGAAGTTTTGGTTATACATAATACCATTCGATAAAGTTATTTTTGTAAATACTGTTAGATAATTGTAGGTACATTTTATTTTTATGGAAAAATAAAAATACGGTATCACCAGAGGAGGATGTGCAAGTAGGTATCCACGTAAACTCTGCACAAAGCTGGACTGAAATACACATGGGGAGGTCATTAAATGAATATGCTGGGAGTGAGGCTACCTAGTCAATGTGTTGATTCAGTAAAGTAAGTGCCTGGCTTCTGCTTTGTTACTGTCACTGACACCATGCATTTGCTACTTAGTGCTAACCCTCCACAAATACAGAAGGTCAACCTAAATTCTCAAAAAAAAAAGTTAACTACTTAGTCAATTATAGAACCAGTCATCAGGAAAAAGTTTGAAAAGCAGTCTAGTATACTGTATACTTATAAGAACATGGTTATAAATAACAAGCTGACAAGATACAGAATTGCAGTCTATACACTGAGAGAAAAGCAAGACTAGGAACATAACGGAAGTAAAGGTGGGTGTGAGAGCTATTGAACCAGGGTTCGATTTTCTTTCGAATTATAATCAACTATTAAGAAATTGTGACATAAGATAAAACAAAAGATAACAAGCAACTAATCAACATAAAACTAAGTAAGATATTTTAATGAGGCGCCCCATGACTCATTAATTAATTAAATATTGAAATGAAAGACTTAAGTAAAGTAAGGAATGGTCAAAGTAAATAATTTCACGCTGCCCTTTGAATGCAAGTTCTGACTTGCAAAATCAGGTTATGCTAATTGTAACCACAAGGAGGTCTCAAACCACAGACGCAGCATACCCAACACAATTCCAGGATCAAATAAACCCTTTTCATAACAGCACCAGCACAAATACACAATTCTCCTTCTACCTCCAAGACAGCATTGCCTAACAACTCTGACTCAATATAAGTGAGGCAGCATGCTCTTTTTTAAACTAGACCCAGGAACTGCTGCTGGCCTCCTGCCCAAGTCATCTGAAGTACTTCCATGTAAAGCGGAAACCAAGACAGTTCTTCCTCGGCAGCGCTCTCTGGCTGTCCCCAAAGACCCTGACAGGACTCCAATTCCCATGACAACCTGTGGGTGCTACCCATCATGTAGGGGAATAAACTGCTTCTAGAGAGCCCATTTGCCCAATACATCCATTATGGCCTCCTGGCCGGGTATGAATCCTTCCTTAATCCATACCAGGATGCCTGACCTTCCTCTCTGGCATCTACATAATGTTATTTTGGTTATGAAGGATGCAATGAGAGTGAACCACTCCTGTTCACAACAGTTTAAAGTATGTCATTCAAATGGAAAGAAAGAAAGAAAGAAAGAAAGAAAGAAAGAAAGAAAGAAAGAAAGAAAGAAAGAAAGAAAGAAA
>JANRMT010062794.1:13048026-13087198 GCA_026402145.1 Polypterus bichir lapradei | reverse complement strand
AAAGAAAGAAAGAAAGAAAGAAAGAAAGAAAGAAAGAAAGAAAGAAAAAAAATTAGGTAATATGTGAAAGTATTTAGCCTAGTCAATAAGGTAAGTAAAAGCAAATACTAAAATTATTGGGTAACTACTTAGTCAATTATAGAACCAGTCATCAGGAAAAAGTTTGAAAAGCAGTCTAGTATACTGTATACATACTGTATAAGAACCTGGTTATAAATTCTAAATAAAATAATTTGAAAGATCGTAAATGAAAAATAAAATCCTAGTGCTGTCATTTTTGTAATGTTACTTGCAAGCACCTGGCATTCCAAACATGCTTAGAAAATAGAGGATGTGTATGTGCAACAGACATTCAAAACCATCCAGTATAACACAGTAAAGTAAACAAAGGAATAAGGCAGGTTTTCATTCCTTTCAGAAACACATTTAAAGGGCCTAAACTATCTGTGCTCTGTTTAAAATTCCCTGGCCAAATCAGAGATAAGCAACATGTAACCCCTACAAGCATTAAGCATGAAAAAGAGGGAATCATGTTGAACTTCCGTATGAAGACAACCATTATAAGACTTTGTAGCGTAGGAAGGTTTTGTGCAGCTCAAATACTGAAAAATATGGCAGTTATTTTTTCTTTAATACAAAGACAACAGTCTTTACTAAAGAGGAGATAAATGACAGTATATTTCAACTGAACATTGTAAAAAGCAGTTCACACTCCATGGTTGCTTCAAGGAGCCACTTGAACCCAGAACCATCGATAACGTTCCCAAAGATAAGCCAGGTAAATGAGGACACAAACAGTCAGCAAGGGGTTGGTACAAATGCTTAGTGCTTTATTTAAAAAGAAAACTAACAAACAGGGTCCAAAGTGCAGTGCAGTCCAATAAATAAAGCCAAAGGAGAGACATCCTTCTGACAAGCACAGCCAACCCTTTAACTGGGCTCAGGCACCTGCTGCCATCACAGGCTCCCAGCATGGCTCCACTCAGAGCCTCACTCCTCCAATCCTGCTACCACTCCTCAGCCTTATGCAGGAGCCTTTCTGCTTCCAAAATCGCTCAGTAGAAGTGTTCCTCAACCCCCTCCTGAGCAGCGGCCACATGCTCCTCTCTGGGGGCTCTCTCCTCTTTGTAACCATCTCTTCTCCTGATCCTGTCTTCTCTCAAAACCTTTTAACCTCTGACTTTCTTTTCCTTTTCTTGACTCTTGATTTCACCATGGCTCCCTTTATAGCTCTGATTTGGATGCAGGTGTTGTCCTGCACTTGACCGACCCACTCACATTTGCACGTTACTGTGTGATCAGTCAACCTCAGAGGGGTACAAGCATGTTCACAAGTACACCTGCATCTTCAGGAGCTTGCACACTCCGAGACTCCTGATTATTTAATAAAATCACGCTTCGTCATGGACCTCTTGTGATAAGCCATGTTCAAAGGCCATAATTAATGCAAGTAAAGAGGCAGCCGATTGGCTTATCACAGACATTTGGAAAGAAAAATGTAAAAGAAATAAAATTTTTGTTTACCTGTTTTAATGCCCCTACGCAGATTAACACAGCAGCAGCACAAATCTTAGTGGCAGTTTGAGTGCCGGGATGTTCGAAGGGCTGCCAGGAGGCCTACAGGTGCTCTGAAAGCAAGCCGTGGGGCACAAACTTGCAGACGCTGAGGCACGCGTCCGAGGCCGTTTTTCAAGCGCGCTCACAGACTCTGATGGCCATGTGCGGAGGCGCACTTCCATAACCACTGAAGGAGAGAGGGCAAAAGTGGTATATTTAAAATCAGAGGAACAGGTCTGAAGGACAGAAAGCTTAGTTTTAAAGTAGCCGGCAAAAAAAAACGGAATTCACACGTATGGCAAAGTATAGGAGTGAAAGCAGGAGAAAGTAAAGTAGTACTTACTTAACAGAGGCTGAACGGGAAGCCCACAGGTCAACAAGACAGGTACGTGCACATGTGGGAGAGAGAACATTTAAATAGGCTGGACTGTACCTGACCAGGTGCTGAGGAATGGTGCATGTCCCGATGTGTATGATTATTAGAAGTCTGTGGGAAACGTAAAGGTAGATTGGATGGTCAAAAGGGCTTGGGATATAAAACCAGGGTCCAAATGGCAGAAGTCGTCTTTTGACCAGGTCTTCAAGCTTTAATTATCTGTGCTACTGATTTATTTAATTGAGTAGTGGAGAGACATACTTTGCTTCGTGTATATAATAGGTGCTTAGTTTATTCATTTTGTTTTGATTATATTTTATTTTTGCTTGTCCTTCGTGATCAGTTTTGTAGTTGGACGAAGGAGGTGGAAGAGATTTTTTTCTGTTTTGGTCTTTTCTTCACTTTTTACTTGGAAGCCACTGTAAATATTATAACACCTGCACGGATTTTTCTTTTGGTAAGTGTCTTTGCATTGGACATTTCTTTGTAAAATAGTATGGACATTGCTGGAATACAACAGATCCCTGATTTTTAATATTTTTTTCCATCTGAGTCTCTCTTACTCCATCCCTTGGTTGCTGGGTCTCTTCTACTGTCACACCTCTCTTATCACACCGTTATACACATACACATTTTAAAGAGAAAGAGTGTATACAGAGGACAAAAATCTTGTTTACTCTAGCACTTACATGAAGCATATACTTAATTATAGTAACACTTTTTTAGTAAAATAAGATTACTTGCTGCTTTTATTATAGCATTTAGCATTTTAACATGTATATTATAATATTTCGCACAACATGACTGCCTTCACATATTCAGCATTGGTGCCATGAATAGGATTATGTGGGTAACCTGTGGTTTAACTGCCTTATTCTAACACATGGTTGACATGTGTGAGTTACTGTACACTTGTGCATCTAACAAATGATAAATGTTCCTACTGTCAACAAATTTTGATGTAGATTTGATTTGAAGAAACATCAAACCACACTAATTTTTATATTAACAAGTTTTGTTAAAGGTATTTTTTCTCAAGTCTAATTGGGAGAGCAAATAGTGACACTTTCATATTAAAATTTCATACATTAGCATTTATCACTAACAGAAAATGTGGGCAATATTAGAAAATGATGTAAATCACCTATTATTGTGAAACTGAAGATTAAGAATTGATTTCAGTAAATAAACAAAAATAACTAGGCAATAACAGATTTTTTTTATTATTAAATTCACCATTTAGTAATATTGCTGCTGCTATTCAACAACAATCACAGCTGAATAAAATAAAATAGAATGCACAAAAATGCTAAGCCTAACTGATTATTCATGTTGATTTAGAAATCTATTTAATATTTGGGTTCACTAAATGGTATTAAAAGAAAAGTAAAGCAATACTGTATATATAGAAATAAATCTACTTCTACTGTATGTATGCTACTCTGTTTGTGTGTGTCTGTGTGCTTAGTCCATCAGAGCAATCTTATTGGTTAGTTTAACTTTGGTCTGATTGGTCTCTTTGACTTGTTGCTCAGTCAAATGTGATTTAGACAAAAACAGCCTAGCAAGATGGTTAAAAATACACCTAAATACTGGGGTTAAGGAGTAAGAGGGACACTGAGAGCTGTCTTCAAAGACTGAAAGTATTCACAAGAATGCAAATGATGTTTTCAGATTGGGTAAAGGGGGCTTATCTTAAAAGTAGGCTTTACAGGAATGAGATCAAAAGAGAAAGCACCGGCCAAGACAGGATGAGACACACAAGGAAGAAAGGCATAAGACGAACACAGATATCTCAAAATTAAATATTTTAAAATATATTCTTCTACTTATGTTCAGGTAATGTAGCTGGTACTTAATAAATTCATTAATTCATTTTCCTTACTCCTATGATTGACTTTTTCCTTTTTCAATGTAAAAACTGGTAAAGTGGCAAAGATAAATTAGAGAAAAAGACATAAAGCACATCACTTTAGTTCACATGGATGTGCTTCCTTTAGTGGTCAATGGTCACAAAAGACAAAGACTTCCTGGCTGGGTTATCTTTTATGACCAAGAGACTTTAGGAGGTGGAGATTGGCAGTGCAGAAGTGCTATTATTGGTTCTTGGAGGGGACTTCCTTGTACCTACAGACTGAAGTGGGAACGTTAATAAATTGCTATTGCAACTCTCTACTCCAACATCACACTGGTGCTTATTTAAACTGGTTCCCTTAAAACACCTGTTTAACACTGTGGTTGGCTTCTAGCATTTTTCTGAGTACTGCCAGTGGAGGCTCCAGTTCTCCATGACCTTGAAAAGGATTAATTGGTTTTAAGAATGTTATTTTCCTAACCCATTTACAGTAATGTAGGTCATAGCAGGCTGAATGACTTTATGGAGTGTCAGGTAAGAACAAATCTGACTTGCACTCGAGACTGCAACACTCACACTTGTTCCCATGAAGCAATTATAGTTTCTAATCGATCTAATATACATTGTCACAGGTGGCTGGGTGTGGTCGGCAATCAGCCGCCTATTTAAGGAGCCGCTGCCCTGCAATCAAGGCTGGAGTCGGGTAAGGAGGAAGGCGAGGTTGGTGCAGAGGAGGCGAGGCGAGGCGAGGCGAGGCGAGGCGAGGCGAGGCCCGGCCCAAGTGTGATTTGTGTGTGGGAAGAAGAAAGTGGCTATTGAGAGCCTGGACTTTGGGGAGACTGTGGGGTTTGGTGGTGGTGCACATAAGACTCTGTATATAATAGGACTGTAAATAAACGTGGGTTGATGGCTGAAACGGTGTCCGCCTGTGTGTGTCCGGGCCGTCCTATTTCACAACATGAATTTGAAATATCAGAGAAAAGCAGGGTTCCCAGGGAAAATCATGCTGACATGAGGAAAATGATACACAATTTTCAGGCCGCAGTTGGAGCATATGATTTTGGAAATGGTAGGAAGCACCTTGCCACCCATACTAAATACCATTTGTTTTACATTAAATGTAAAAGTTGACATCTTTTTTCAAGATGGCTTCCACTTCACAGAGGTACAAGTAATTTAATTATTTCTGCCAAGATAATGACTGGAAATGGAATAAAACCGAAAGTCTTGAATTGTAAGACAGCTGATTTCTATAATGCCACACTGTTCATATGTAAAAATGTTGCAAAAATATTTTTTTTCCAGGGGAGATTTTTATCTAAAAAATATGTCAGTTAGAAAGCATCAAGTTTGTAATCGTCTGCCAATCGGAGAATGAACATTATGATAATAAGGGTTATATTCAGATAAGTAGATGAGCTTGTACCAATAGAACACACACACACAAGGGTGTAGAGATGAATAAATTTAATTACTCTGAAGCTGAAAAAAATTTGGTTATTGTTGTATTAGAAAAAAGGTCTCTGTCTTACAATAGAGAACAAATGTAATCTGATTTTTAATCTGAGTAAGTTGGGATGAGTGATGAAGCCTTAGAAAAGAAGCAACACAAGTGAAACTTTATTACTCACATTCACATATTGCATTCAGATAATTACATGTATGTGGATAAGTATATATTACATATGTAATATTGCCCAAGTAGTACTTCAGAGAGGGTAGTAACCAAGTCTGTTACAACTCTGCTTTAAGATAGACCGAGGGTTTTTAAGTAATCACCAGGCATTGGGACACTGCTGCAAATAGTTTGCTTCAACTTGCAAAGCTTAATTTTCTTTAATTGCTGCAGAACATCTGTAGGTTGTAACCTATTAGTTGTTGCCTGAAGAAGGCCCATTAGTAATATTCTGAAATTTACATTTTTCATTGACCCTGTAGTTAGGATATAGTGGGTTGGATAATGTATGGATGGATCAGATTTTGCAAACCTAGACTTTACATTTAAGCCTTTAGCATTTTACTGCTTACCTTTTCACCATTTTAGGTTACTCATTACATTTCATCTAATTAAATTTGAAGAAAAACTGGAAAATCTGAGGTGTTCTAAAGCTTTTGACAGGTAATGTTTAAATATGTTGTAAATACTGTACACACATATTTACAAATATTCATACTTAACATTTCACTGAGTTTAGCATGAATTATCAATCTGAATATTTAAGCTGTAGTACTCTTCTTGTCTTCTTTCAATCTTTAACTTTTATAGTTTTTTGAAAACCTCATAACTCACTCAAGTATGGGGAAAAATATAAACACAAAGCTACTGTGCTGAAATTCAGACATGGATTTCAAAAATGGTGCAATCCACTGTGCCACCCTGTCATCTGCCACACAATCAGCCAATGCTAATTTTTTAATGGTACTGTATTACAAATGTTGAAAAAGAAATTAAAAAGATATTAAAATAAGTTCAGAAAAAATACTAACTATAAGAATATTTCACACAAGCAAAAAAATTACAATTTTAAAGTTTTCCTAATAGAGTTACTTGAGCCCTTTAAAGCATTTCTTTTCCCGTTTGTTCATATTTAATTTGTAAATTCTGAGCATAGTAGCTGAAAGCCTTAAATTGAGCTGTTCTTATGCCCAGAATAAAAAATCCTGCCTTTTTCAAAATGCTGGCTTTAATTCTGTTTGCTTCAAATAAGACTAATTCACACATAAATTAAAATTTATGTCTCATTTGCAACAAGTTCCACCATATAACTTGCTAAACAAAGCATTTAGTAAAAGCTACATAATGCCAAATCAATTTACTCTTCACGTTACACATGAAAAAAAACTGAAATCACTTCTTCTCATCAAATAATTATAATTTACCTTTGTAATTCCTGTGCCTAAGCCTCTGTGACCAATGAGACTTTTTATGCACAAAAGCTGATTTCTGCTGTAATTAATGTTTCAAATGTAAATAATACTTGAATAAAAATGTAACACAGAAATCAACTGTGGGCAAAGACCCATCACATTCAAAGATAAAGTATATGCCATTATATACATAACACAGAGTGTTTTTAAATTAATTTTAAATGACTTTAGTGCATGTCAACAGACACAACAGGCTGACAATTGACAGAAAATGATGAGACGTATAGAAGAATAAGGACTATTGTTTTTTTTTGTTTCAGCTTCCTTATAAATGGAGAAAATGTTCCTCCAGTACCTTACAAACACAAATACATCTGTGTATCAATTAACAGTTTATTTTTCATTTTAGCGATAGCAGAAAGCCATCTGTCTCTTGGCATAGACTACAATGTAGAAGGTGATGCCAGTCTACTGTGATGCACATGCACACAAGAGATTTTATATTACAATAAACATTAACAATTTACCAATTTGTAGTCTTTTTTGCATAATACGTTTTTTATTTTTTAGGAAAAATAAGTTGTCCCATTATCAATAATCAAATATCAAATGAAGGCTCTAATGAATATGCAAATGTGATATCGTATAAAATAAGGTTGTATAAAATGTTTTCATTAAAACACAATTATAGCATTTGTAGACATCAACAAATGGGGCAAAATTACTAACATTAAATTGACACAAACATTTTAGCACCTGTTTACTATGCAGACTTTGGGATGACTTGAGCTGAAAAATGTTATGAGCCGATTATAGAAATGAGGGTAAACTCTGTTTGAAGTTTCTCTCATCTGTTGGGTAGAATTGCTAAACCAACAGATATATAAGACTATCTGTGAAGAAAGCCAACAGTTTTGACACATAACATGGTAGTGCAATAGAATAATTATTAAAGGGAAGGTGGAATTTTTGGGGATAAGCTCCCTGGGCCTGAATCATTGTTTGGTCCAACCTACCTGTTCTGTGTGGACCACAGATTAATAGTATGTAATATCAGGCTATTAGACAATTCAATGCTTCCGCCCAATGTGCTTAAGTTTATTTTTATTAATTTATTTACTTACTGATTGATTGATTGATTGATTGATTGATTGATTGGCTGTGTTATCTGTCCTGTGAGTCTATACCCTTATTTCTATGTTTCTGCTGCTGTATGTATCTATACAATATAATACAATTTATTATTGTATACTCCAAAATCACTCAAAGAGTGCTTCAATGGGCTTTAACATGCCCTGTCTTTTGACAGCCCCCAGCCTTGACTCTCTAAGAAGACAAGAAAAAACTCCCAAAAAAACCTTTGTAGGGAAAAAAATGGAAGACATCTCAGGAAAGGCATTTCGAAGAGAGCTCATTCTCCAGGTAGGTTGGGTGTGCAGTGGGTGTCAAAAAAGGGGTAAATAAAATACAATACACAGAACTGAACACAAGTAATCCTTAATACAATACGTTAGTACAATAGTAAGATTACAAGTGCAGAGTAAAATGCAAGAGTAAATGATTGATATAATCTAATATAATTCAAATTTATTCAGAGTCCTGGAGACCTCCACCATCAAGCCTGCTCCCCACTACTGGCCATTCCACAGCTGAGACAGTGGTGGGCCAGCCAGTACGATGAAAGGACACTTCTACCTGACAAATCCAGTGCTCCTCCGTCAGAGATAACTTTTCCTTAGGCACGCAGACAACTTGGCAGTAGGGCAGTGGCACCAAAAGCCACATTTGAGTACCAAGAAGAGAAACAGAATAGGTGAGGGTTAGTAACAAATTATAACTATCATTATTACTTACTGTATGTTTTAGTGCTAATTGACAGACAGCAGAGATGCAGTATGCACAGTTAATCAGCAGCTCTAGTCAGAGTATGCTGAAGTGAAGTAGTGAGTCTTCAGCTGAGATTTGAAAGCTGAGACAGTAGCAGGGAGACCATACCTCTTCCATCAGCATCTTTGTTTTGCAGATGTCTTTGTCAGCCTGCTATCCCATCCTTCCACCCACCACTGCAGCTCAATTCACAAAGAAGATTCTCAGTGCACTGTGTTTATCTTGCAGTGAAGTGCCTGGAGTTGAAGAGGGTAAATAATATGTTGTCATATGGAATACATACATTTCATGTGTGCTCCATGTCTACAACAATCTATGTAAACACATTGTTAAAAAAGCAGAAACATTTTTCATGTTTTAGTAATAAATAACAAAATGTAGACATGAAGTGTATAATGTGTGAAGACTGAAGTCCAAATATCAAATAAACACTTCATGTCTATATTTTGTCATTATTACTATAATATGAAAAAGGTTTCTGTTTTAGTTATGTGTTCAACATTTCTTGCCTCACATTTCCTGTCATCCTGCATTTACACAGCTCATTGTAGAAATGGAGCACACATGAAATGTATATATTCCAAATAACGATATATTATTAACTATATACAATTCCAGACACCTTACACCCAGATAAAAGACTTGAGCTCTGAGAGTTTTGCATCTGACTTGACTTTCATTGCCTCGGTGGGGGTCAGGGGTGAGTGAGCATGTTTTGGGCAAATTTGTAATGTGTACTTTAAATAACATGCTGGAGTCAAGGATAACACCTAGATTGCGGGCTGATTCAGTAAAATTAATGGTGATTCCAGCTGAGTTAAATACTTATAATATATTGTTGTGATCAGCACCACTCCCTTCAATAATTAACATCTCTGTTTTGCCTGTGTTAAAAAACAAAAAATTCTCATCCATCCACTCCTTTAATTCACTAACACAATTAATTACAGACATTGGAGAAACTTCATTTGGTGTAAAAGAAATTTATAACTGGACATCATCTGCATACAAGTGAAAATTAGCATTATGTTTTCTAATGATAGATCCCAGTGGAAGCATGTAAAGTGAAAACAGTAAAGGTCCCAGTACTGAACCTTGCAGGACACCATATCTCAATGTTGTGTATAGTGATGTTGTACTGTCAGCACATTTCTATACATATTGGAATCGATTTGATAAATAAGAACTAAACCAGGCAAGGACATTGGCTGTATGCCTAATGTCATTTTCCAGCCTGTGTAGTAAAATGGAATGGTCAATTGTTTCAAAAGCTGCACTTAAGTTTAGCAACGAAATTACAATGGAGTTTCCATTATCAGAGGATATCAGAATGTCACTTACAATGCGTGTTAGCACTGTTTCTGTACTATAACCAGTGTGGAAACCAGACTGTAATTTTTAAAATAATTTGTAATGCGTAAGGTGTGACTGAATCTGACTGGCGACTACTTTTTCAAGTATTTTAGAGGGAAAGGGTAAATTTGATATGGATGTATAATTATTAAGAATGTGGGGCTCGGTCTGACTTTTTAAATAAAGGTTTTATGATTGACACTTTTAGTGCATCAGATACTTTGCCATGCATTAATAAACTATTGATAATGCTAAGAATAGGTGCTGCAAGAACATCCATTGTGCTTTTTACTACTTTTGCTGGCAACAGCTCATGGGAACAAGTAGTAGGTTTCATTTTAGAAATTAAAGACTTCCTGGTCAATTATAGGATTAAAATTTCTGAAGTGTTGCATGCAAGATGTGACACGGTCTGCCAAGCTAGTATTCGGTTTGCACTGTGATGCTGAGATCTGGGATCTTATATTAAACCCCATTTAATTTAACAGTTAAGTAAAATGTTTCCTAAAAGTGTCAGTTTCTACATCAATGTGTACATTAAAATCCCCCATCAACACTACGTGATCATAACTTTTAGGCAAATCAGAAAAAAGGTTGCCAAATTCAGTCATGAACAATAAATATGGCCTGGTTGTCTGTAGATTACCACTATAGTTATGCTGGAATCTGTTTTAATATTTAAAATGAATGACTCAAAGGTTGTGAAGTCTCCTAAATTTTTATAGACGATTAGCTTTTTGTCATTGTAAATTATTTCAAGGCCTTGACCTTGACCAGTATGTCTAGATTTATGAAGGATTGAGTATTCATCTGGTAGTGCCTCAGCTAGGGGAACAATTTCAGATTTACTAAGTCAAGTTTTAGTGAGAAGACACAGATCAGATTTTGTACGTAACGTAATATCATTTACCAAAACCGCTTTACTTCCATGACAGCAAATGTTTAATTTGTATAAAAACTGCATAGTTCTTTCTGAACTGGTGATATATTTTTTGTTTTAATTTGATCTAAGTTACTATTACAGGTGCCCTGGTGGAGGGTCTGGTTTTATCTCTTGGTTTAATTATACACCTTATTTTTTGGTTATTGTAAATGTATAGGATGCCCCACAGGTATTATGGGTAACAGCTTCAGAATAGTAACAGGTGGGATAAACAACAATCTGTGATTTAAGTTCACATGACTATGGGCTAGATGGTGCTCTAATCAGTCAGCCAGGCAGTTTTGCTGCCATATTTTGGGATAATGCAAACGATCCCCTCCAGTTAGGATGAAGACCATCTCTCTTGAAAAATATAGGCCTTTCCCAAAAATCATCCCAATTGTTCACAAAGGCTATGCTTTTAATTGCACACCAGGTTTCTAGCCACAAGTGAAGGGAACACAATCTGCTATAAATCACATTCCCTCTATATATTCTTGGTAAGGGGCCAGATACAATTTAACTCTGATATTTTCTTTTAGTTTTGGCACACAGAGAGATGAAGTTCCCCTTTAATACTTCAGATTGCTGTAAATAAATATCATTAGTGCTGGTATTCAGCAACAAGGTAGATACATTATCATCGACGACACAATCAAATTGGGCCTCTATGTTAGAAATCTTCGCCCCTGGGAGGTATTTACCATTAATTGCTGGTTTAACATAGTTTGAAATTCTAACATTCCACACTATGGAATCACCAATTATGAGCACTTTGTTGTTCTCAGGATCCACAGGCACACTGCAGACTGCTGTTCTGGGTTTGAATTGGTGACCAGGGTGCTGAAGGACTAAATTTTGGCTTCTTAGACCCCTGTCTCACTGTTACCCTCTTGCCCTGTGGCTGAATTGGTACTGCTGATTTCGGCCGCACACTGACTACAGTGGGACCTTGAGAGACTGAAGCTGAATCACAAATAGGCGAACTGTCTAAACAAACTGAGTCAATACAATTTTCGGTTTACCTAATAGCTATCAGGTTCCTAGCACAGTCCTCCAATTTGTGTATGTTAATGACCGACACTAAATTAACTAAGCACTTTTGGCAGGTGAAGCTGTCTGTATTGTCGGCCGGAAAATCTGAACTATATGCAGGACATACAAAATATGAGCATGCCCTTCACAGGCAGAGAAGAGATGGAACTTACTTTTAGTGCCGAGTTCATCTTTCACCATTTCTGCCGTTGCTTTAGTGCTTTCCATGTTCAGCTGAATAACTAGGAGACCATCAGCTTTAAGCTTTCATGACCTTAACTATGAGCAATCGACTTCGACTTCTCACTGTTGGTGACTTTTCCTCAGCTAATGTTGACTTTTGTAGCCACAATATTATTACCAAAGCATCTATGATGATTAGCAATATAGACCGAAAGTCTGCAATGTCATCAAGGTTAAAATTATACTTTGTAGCTATCACAGCACAACAAACATACAGCAAGAGGGAGAGTATACTTTGGAACAACTAAGAATTAAATGAGAAAAAAGAATGTACCATTTTATACCTTGGTGTGCCTTGCACTTGAAAGAATTATTAATATAAACATAATCATATCTGCTAAATTTTGCAGCCTTGTCTACGAAACACTGAGCAACCTGCTACAAAATCATATGGATGAATATTTTCACACATATTGCAACATGATTTTTAATTGTTTCATTGTTTACTGGTATCTATGTTCATATATAAGGACGTCCATAGTGAACATAAAGGAGTGAGAAGGGATTTTAAGATTTTTAATTTGTAGAAAATGATATGTTTCTTAAATGTAACTGAAATAAAGGGTTCAGAAAACAGTCAATATATTCTGCTATTCTGTATGATACTGATGAGCAATTCGAAACTATTGGCCTTCCCAATGGAACTTAATACGGTATTGCCCAACTTTCTGGTGATTTATGTAATTTGGGTAGGAGGTAAAATTTTCTAATACTTGGTGTACTTGGACCTAATGAGTATTTTTTCTGTCTGTAATCTGTAAATCGTGCTTGGTATATATTAGTTACGATATTTCTAATCTGAGCCCTAGTTTTCTCTTGTAGTGACTGTTTTAAAGATAAATAATGATTTCTATTTGAAAGTTGTCAAACTGCTTCTAAAATATATTGTTGAATGTCCATAATAACTAGTACTGAGCCATTATCTGCTGGTTTAATAACTATGTTTATGTTTTTCTTTAATTGTAATAATACATACCTCTCTGCCTGGGATAGCTTTGTGAGTGGTTGAAAAATTGCCAATCTTTTTTATTAAATTAAGGATTGGTCTCCTAATGTCTGAGGTAGCCGGGCACCATGTTGAAGGTTCTTTAAATGGACAGGGGTGTTCCAAATCAGAGATCCAAAATTTGTAATTTTCTATGGTAAGTATGTATGTACCTTCTCAGTTCCTCCATGTCAACACTTGTAGGAGTCAGGAGGAAGGTCAGTCCCTTCTGCAATAAAGAAATCTCTGCCTCTGATAATCTAAAAACATTTGATAGATCATAGACATTTACTTCTCGGGCCAGGCAAATCCTATTTGCTTCGTCAAACAGTTTAACTGCTCCCTCCAGTAATCTTAATAATAAATAATAATAATAAATTTTATTTATAGGGCACTTTACATTAGCAGTAAATCTCAAAGTGCTACATAAAAAGTTTAAACAAAGACAAAGCAAGATAAAACCAGAGATAAAACAACAATAATTTTAGCATTTTTGTTAATATGCTTTCCTAAATAGAAAAGTCTTTAGCTGTTTTTTAAAACAGCCCACAGTCTGCTGTGTTCTTAGGCTCTCTGGTAGGCCATTCCAGAGCCGTGGAGCAGCGGCTGCAAAGGCTCAGTCACCTTATGAAGTATGAAGTTTTGTCACAGGGGGGCGAAGGCGGTGGGTATTTGCAAAACGGAGGTTTCTTGCAGTAGATTGTAGTATTAGGAGTTCCTTCAGATATTTTAGAGCATTCCCATGGATACACTGGTGAGTGAGCAGACAGAGTTTGTATTTGATACGGAGGTGGATAGGGAGCCAATGAAGTGACCGAAGGATTTGTGAAATGTGTTCATATTTCCGCACCCTCACCAGGATTCTTGCAGCACTATTTTGAATTTGTTGAAGCTTTTGAAAGCTTTTGCTGGGGATCCCGATGAGGAGTGCATTACAATAATCCAGCCTGGAGTTTGGCTATGTTTTGGGGATGAAAGAATGCAATTTTACAAAGGTGATGGACATGATTTGTAATAGAAGGAGAGAGGGTAATAGTATGGTCAGAAAAGGAAATACAATTTACAGAGGAGCGAAGTTGATGGGTTTTGCCAATTAAAAGAGCTTCAGTTTTAGTGCTGTTCATCTTGAGGAAGTTCTTGGACATCCAGGCCTCAGTCTCATCCAAGCAGGAGGAAAGAGTTGATGAAGGTGTAAGAGAAGTTGAATCCAGTCTCACATAGAGCTGCGTATCATCGGCATAACAGTGGAATGAAACTCCATGCTTGCGGATGATGTGGCTCAGGGGTGGCATATAGATTTTAAAAAGGGTTGGCCCAAGGACTGATCCTTGTGGGACCCCACAGGTGACAGTGTGGGTATGAGATTTAGCGTCCCCCAGGGCCACATACTCAGCCCTATCAAATAAGATACGACTCGAACCGCTCCAAAAAAAAGCCAGAAAGTCCAATCATATAGTGAAGACGATGAAGGAGAATATTATGATCTATCGTATCAAATGCAGCTGTGAGGTCTAAGAGGATAAGGAGTGATGGAGAGCCCTGGTCAGCAGCCATCAAGAGGTCATTGGTGACTCTGACCAGGGCTGTCTCTGTACTGTGAGAAGTTCGGAAACCAGATTGAAATTTTTCAAACAGATTGAATTTTTTGAGGTGGTCTTGAAGCTGAACCAATACAACCTTCTCCAAAACCTTAGACAAAAATGGAAGGTTGGAGATTGGAAATATCTTTTTGATATTTGTTTTTAGCCAGATCACTGTCTGGTGACTGGCATGTAACAACTTTCTCTACCATTTCTGCAATACACCTAGACAACTTCCTAATCTGACTTCTAACTGACTTCAGTAAAATTGAGTCTACAACTGGTTCACAGATGCATTGCCTGGTCCTGTGAAAATCCAAGACTAACTGGGAGGAGAGACAATGTGAAGAGGACTGAGGAGCAGCTAATCACAAGGGACTGTACAGCACAGCACAAGACATATGCTGAGAGGGTAGCTGCAGTGACAGAGTTGACAGAATGAATGACACCTGAGTGCACAGCAGTGTAGGGAGCTATGGATTGCTTTTAGAAAAGAGAATTTTTTTTCCATTTGATCTAGATATTTAATGATTTATTGTTTACTGTATGTGTTAATAGCTTATGTATTGCCTTTTTGTGTTTTTTACAAGAAGATTCTAGTTTAGAGCGGCAGAAAGCAATGAGGCTTAAAAGTTCTAGAGAAAAAGGCATGGATTAGTCAAGTGCATACTGTTACAACCTGCTGACATGAAAAAATAAAAATATTTAGAAAGGTGCTGCTCAGTTGCCTGGGTCTAGGCATCAGCAGGGAGAGAAAATGAAATGGAGCTTGTAAATGAGTATTTAAAAATCACCATGCTAAAGTAAAGTAAAAAGTCTACATTCTTAAGACAACCAAGAAAGCTGGAGCACTAAAAAATAATAATGTTTAAAAATACTGCAGAAAAAATACATAAAAATAGTTAAGAAAATGAATGATAAAATGACATCTAATTCCTACAAAGAAATCTGAAAAACCGACATGTCAACATGTCTGGGTGTGTGTGTCTTTTTAGTGCTACAAAACATCAGGCAAGAACACATGACCGTGCACCATGCATTTTCCACATGGCTGTGATGTCCCAGAAACAGTTAGATGTCACTATTAAATAAATTAAAATAAATCAATAAAAGTAACATGCAAATTATTAAAAAAAAAAAAACTGCAAAAAACACTGCCAATCAGTAGGTGAAGCTATCTTATACATTCACTAATTCCAGGGTTGTCTTCAAGCAGACATTTACAGGGATGAATGTCACAGTCAGCTTTGCAGACAATGTGTGAATACTGCTTGCCATGTCTCATCTAAAAGCCCCTGCCAGGATTTTGTCATCCTCAGTCCCATTTCTTACAGCATTCTGCTACATTGGCCTGAGAATCTAGTTGAACTTTCAGCCCAACTTAGTTGATTTACTTCATTTTTGTTTTACTTGCAATATGTTTAAAATCCAAAAAATTCAGAGATATATTTCACATAGTATCATACATTAACCAGCATAAATAAGAACAAAAAATTCATTTTTTTAAATGATGAAAACACATTACTAACCTGCATGGTTTCTATAGCGACTGGGAGATAAAAATAGAAAAACAGCATCTGGTTCTAGGATCATCAGCAGCCCTTAAAATTAGTTGGATAGATGGATAAACATTTCTGAGGATGTTGGGTCAAGTGAGTGAAGCAAGCCTTTTAGTTTGCATTTTAGTTCCATTTCCCTGCTAACTCCTAACGAGCGCATAATTAACTCTATATACAATATGAAAATAAAATAAAAAATAACACCACAGAAAAAAATGAACAAAATTACAAAATCAAATATGTCAAAGTAAGGCTTTCTGAAATTAATCAGAAGACCAAGTGATCTTTATCATATCCTCATTATAGGAAAAATTGCCATTCTAGAAAACAATAAGTGATTACCAACCAAACAAAAGAACATAAAAAAGAATAAAAGCAAATTAGCTAAAATCAAAGTACAGATACATGTAAAAATTTCTATCTCTAAAAGCTGCTTTATCCATTTTAGGAATATTGCAGAGTTAAAAAGGCATTTAAATTTTGAGAATCTTAAAAATTGAATTAATTTATTTTGATCAATCAGAATTGCAATAATGTATAGTCACACTGTTGAGATTCTTCATGTTAAAATGAATCATAATTACAGTTTAGAAGTTAGAAAAACAAAGTGCTTCTGCTGATGTGCAAAGCATATATCTGGATACTCTGACAATTACAAACTGTAAAGCTAAAATAAGCAGTGTTAAATCAAGCAGCATTGGTTTATCGCTCCCAGAGGAGCTGAACACCTACAGTATTACATTCACTTTGAGAAGAAAATCATGGAAACCACTTATACTCCTGTTCAGAGTTCCAGTTATGTCTGTCACAGAGGTTGAAGTCAGGATAGCCTTCAGTCAGGTCGCATGCAGATCAGCTGGAAAATGTTTACACCCTGACACTTCTGCAGTTTTCTGCTCCTTTGTATGTGCTAGGAACACCTTTATTATTCCAATCCCAAACAATATCCTGTGACCATTTTAATGGTGACATACTTAAATCCACCAAAATGAAATGCTTTGAAAGGCTGATCATGAAGCACATTAATACAGGATACCAAAGTAAATAGACCCTCTGCAGTTTGCATACCGTTGTAAGAGGTCCGCTAGCTATTCACCCCCCTACCCCTTTACTTATAGTATTTAAAAGTCAGAGATACATACATGAGAATTCTATTTACTGATTACAGCTCTGCATTTAACAGAAACAATTCCTCTCAGATTCAATAAGAAAACTGAATGACCTGGGTGTCAACACCTCTCCACTTAAATAGATTTTCAATGTCCTGACTGGCACAGCACAAACTGCGATTGCAGGTGGAAAAAATTCTTTCACACTGACCACCAGCACAGATTCCCTTTTAGGGTTAGCTCTCTCTTTTTTCTACTTGTTTATCCAAGATTGTATGACCAGATCAATAATACCATTTGCAGGTCAGAAACTGGAAAGAAGTGTTGCCTTGATAATAACCTCTCCTATAAAATAAGCAAAACCCAAGACCTGATCATTAATTTTAGAAAACAGGGTGGGAACAACATCAGTGTTTACATCAAAGAGTTGACCGTTGAGATGGCTAGCATCTGAGATGGCTAGATTCAGTGCTAATAATATAACATGGTCCTAGCATGTGACTGTGTTATAGTTTCATCAGACAATTGAAAACATGTAGTTTGTCTTCAGATATTCATACCGCATTTTATAGGTATACAAGTGAAGCCATTGTAACTTGTATTACACAATAGTTTAGTAGCGGTTTATTATTTGACCAGAATGTACTGTATAAGAGAGGGTAGTCAAGTTAACCCAGTCTGTCACTTTAGTACAGACAATCCCTCCTCACCCACTTGTTACATGTTTAATAAGCACTGATTCAGGAAAGTTGGAAATATTATCAGTGTTATCAGTCATCATGGCTTCTATGTAAGATAAAGGAGCATAAAAGCCAAACATCCAGACTCAAAGATTCTTCCCACAAACTTCCACATTATTAACCTCTACCCATACCAATTGACTCACATTTTGTTCCTCTCTGAGATGTTATGTTATTTAACGTGTGGTTGTTGATGCATCTGTTATTATATTTTCATTTTTTTCTTTTTCTTGATGTATTGTATAGGAGCATACAATACATGCAATTAAGTACTTCATTGTATCTATGTGTATTACAATAAATTTTCAACTCTGAAACCTTAGACTCCTCTGGGAACCACTTCTGGGTCAGCCATATTCAGTAATGTGAGGCTCCAGGTGTCCCAGTGGCTCTGAATGCTGGTCAGCCTTTAAAGAGCCAGACACACCTGCAGAAGCCTGCATAATATAAGTGGCTGGAGTACATATGTAGGGTAGGATGGCCAAGTGCCATCTACTGGCATGATAGACTGACATTTTATTATTTATAATTCCCTGTGCCCTTTTACTATAAAATTTTTCATGCAATAATAAAATCTGGAGATCATTCATTGTTTTGCTGCCAGGCTACCCTTCTAGTTGGCATTAACAGAGCAGAGCATAACAAACTAAAACTATAGTCATAACTACCTCTAACTTTACAATATATACTTGTTGTATATGGCATAACTAATGCCTATATTCCAGAGGGCACACTGCAATCTGGAGTTGAAAGCCTGCTTAAAATTACGAAGCTTTATATAACTGGTGTAGGAGATTTTTAGCTATAAGACCCCACAGTTTCAGAATGTCTCTCATTCTCTCAAGTGAATGCTAATAAAAGCTTTCCTTAACATAGTGTACTTGTGTTAGTTATGCTATTAGTATACTTAGGAGTGGATGTGCCATCATCAATGATAGACCATTTGTCACACCTTCAGGGGATTCTGCTAGAAACATTACCAGTGCCAAGATTTATTGCAAACTGCCATGGGTTGAAATTGGGCTGAATAACCTAGGACCGTTGGAATCCAAGGTTAAAGTTTTTGATGCAAATTTTTTCCACCATTATTTATTTTTGTGTACATTTTTCATGCTCAAAATAATATTCTTAGCAGTGGCAGTTTGTAATGTGGAGCAGTGGGGCACAAACCCCCTTCCAAATATTTTAAAAACTCAAATTAATTAGGTAATGTAAAATAATGAAATAAATGTGTGTATTTACACAATGTGCCTACTGTCAGCACAGGTCTACATTCATTAAAAAATGGTTCTGACTTGTATTTGTTTAAATTCTCTGTGAATACCTATATTTCCTGATTGAAGGGCACCGGCCAAATGAGAATGTATGTAAGTCCTTGAACCTTTGACAAACAGGTCACTTGAGGCTCCCCTTTAATTGGTTGCTTTCAGATTTTTCTGGAGAAGCTGCTCTCTGAGCTCCATTTATTACCAGCAAATTAGTGTTGTTTTAGGTTTTTTAGTATAATTTGAATTAACAATAATCAACAATATATTTCAAGTTCACTTCAATGGTTCAAAGTTCACACCTGAAATTAACAGGAATAAGCGCAAGTTCACAGTGACGGCAACTTCAAGTGGAACTTCAGAAATAAAAAAAAAAAATGAAACACACCTTCAGAAATCGTGATCAAGGACAAGCTTATACATGGACTTTTTCCTACTCTTGTTATGACAAGTGGTGTTGGCTAACTGGATGTGGTGTAAGTAATTCATTTTTTTTTTGCTTTCCCTGTTTGCTGCTCAAAGTGTTGTTACTAAAGGCTTGTGGTTAATGACGGGAGTACGAGACCTAAAATATCTTTCTGAAAAATGCAAGCAGCATGAAAGTAGCTTCAGTGATCTAGGCTAGATTTAGATTAATTTTTTGTCAGGCTTATTATTTCTGAACAGCTAGATGAAGGCTACAGGATTGGTGTTAGAAGGCACAATGAAGAGGTGACCAAAAATTGACACATCCTGTCCAGAATAATTGACTGTGTGAAATTTTGTAGAACATCTAAACTGGCTCTGCATGACCATGATGAAAGCGAGATCTCTGGTAAGCATGGGTGGTGGATTTTGTTGTCTCTCTCGATGGAGTGTTGAAAGACCACCTTGAGAACACCATTGTATTTAAGGGAACTTCAAAAACTGGACAGAATGAGCTTTTGGACTCCCCAGAACACTCTGCGCCATGCATACATTTTCTAACTTAATTTAAAAAATCGCATCTTTTTCAACTGGCATTTGGGTAACGCTGTCATCTGTGGGTGTCTTTTGTAAATTGTCATTGTTCTGTATTTTGTTTTAATATTTCATTTTATTCTGTTTTATTGATGAGCACTTTGTGACCTTTGTCTCTGATAGGCAGTTTATAAATATTTTTTTCACTTACTTAAAAAAACAAGAATGTGCTTACTTTGCCACAAGTACAATAAGTAAACTAAAAACTGTCATTTCAATATCACTAATGGAAGTTTTTGTAACTTTTCAGAATTTCAAAGTTTTAAACATGTTGTTTTAAGTGAGATATGGTTTATGTTAACTTTATATTACAAATAATTTATGACACGTGACATATGATATGAAGAAAATATGTTCAAGTTCTGTTGTGATTTTATAAATATGCATTTTTTTTAAACGGTTCATATACCACCGATTAAGAAGCCTACATTTCATGCTTTTAATCTGTTGGTGTCCTGCAGCCTATCAAACATTAGAGATTTATGGATTTTTGCACATATAAGAAAGTTTTTCAGAGTGCATGAAAACTTTCTCAGAAACACCATGACTCAGGAGAGGTTGAATGCATTGGCCATGCTGTCAATGGAAAAGACTTGTGACTGAAATGACTCAAATTAATCAGAAAGTAACTAAGAAATTTTCAGGCCTGAAAAAAATTTATGTACAAGTAGTGGTACCGGGCAGTGTGTAGCGAACATTACAGTCTGAGTGTATGTTTTTTTTTATTTTTCTCCTGAGCTATGAAGTGCTGCTTCAGTTTTGCCCTGCTCCTCCGCCCAATTTTTTTTCACTAGCCACCACTGATTCTTAGTGAATTTTGTTACAACAGTAATTGGGCATGTTTCACGTCCATAGCATTCACTTTGCTCTTGTTGTAAAGCACTTTGGATTAAATTGCTGTATAAAAATGTTCTATAAAAACAAATGTTGTTGTTGGTGTAAGTCTCACTGAACCCTGACCTAAGTACAGTGGAACCTTGGTTCACGAACGTCTCGGTACACGTACAACTCGGTTTACGACCAAAAAGTTCGCCAAACTTTTGCCTCGGTTCACGACCACACACTCGGTATACGAACAAGCCAGTTTCCCTTTCGGTTTGTGCGCGCTGATGATTTCTGCACATGTTGTATTGTTCTCGGTCAGACTTGCGTGCTTGCACATGTGTGCATGCTTTCGCTGTGAACTCTTTGTGCTCTATTTCATTTCCCTTCCGGTTCGTACACACCGATTACTTACTTAAGCACGTGTTGAGCCACTCCCTGTTCATTGTTCTGAGTCAGACGTGCGTGCTTTATCTGCGATCTCTTTGTGCTCTACAGTATTTCGTGTGCTTTTGCAGTTAGCTATGGCTTCTAAGCAAGTGAAGAGTGGTGAGAAGAAAGTTTTGGAGAAAATTGAAATCGAAGTAAAGAAAGAAACTATTGAAAAGTATAGAGTGTGGCATTCGTGTTACTGATCTTGCCGCCAAGTACAAGAAGTCAAAACCTACAATTTTGACTATTCTAAAGCAGAAAGAATCTATTAAAGCAGCTGATGTTGCAAAAGGAGCAGCGTTAACTAGGCAGAGACCTCAAGTGCTGGAAGAGGTGGAAAAACTCTTTACCAGTTTACTCATTTACCAATTTGAGAACCCTCATGCTTTTAAGCAGCACAATGTAAACAAAACCAGACTGCCAGTGATGTGGAGGGCAAACACGAAGGGTTGGGTCACAAGAACTTTGTTTTTGGAATGTCTGCACGAGGTTTTCGCTCCCACCAGCTAAACAGCTAAAAACACCAGAAACCCAAGAAATCACACGAGAGAAAACACCTGAAGGAAAACATCCCTCCATCGTGGAGCCAGACTCTCCCTCAAAACTGTAACCTCCTCTCCACCCAGTTCGTCCTCACTTCATGCCAGAACTCGACTCATGCAAGGTTAGTTTTCTTGGTGGTTTATCATTAGTTTTTGTATTATGGATTTCTCAATTGTTAATTTTTCGGTTCGTAGCGTGAATTGTTGTAGTGTTACTTTTCACTTTTTTCAAATGTTCATTTTTTTCCCCGTGCTTAAAACTCATTAAAAAAAGTGTTTATACAGCAATCAGTTGCAAGGCTATAGCGCGAACTCCTGTAATGTTATTTTTTTGGTTGCTTGTGGTTGGTTTTTAAATAGAGTTCGGATTTGTTCAAATGTTCTTTCCCACCCCCGACCCATGCTTAAAACTCATTAAAATAAGGTGTTTATACAGTGATCAGCTTGCAAGGCTATAGCGCAAACTGCTGCAATGCTACAGAGAGGGAGAGAGAGCGCGTGCTGCTGAGAGAGAGAGAGAGAGAGCAAGAGAGAGTGAGTGAGCACACCCTGCTGAGAGAGAGAGGGTGCGTGCTGCTGAGAGAGAGAGAGAGAGAGAGGGTGCGTGCTGCTGAGAGAGAGAGACAGAGAGGGTGCCTGCTGCTGAGAGAGAGCGAGCCTGCGCCTGCAGCTGAGCAGGGAGCCTGGGTGTTTTGTGTCAGTGTTATTCAATGTTTTTACATTAGTTTACTATTACACTGTGCATTCTATGGTTTAATTAACTATATTTGTGCTTAATCTTTAAAAAAAATATATTTACATACAGTTCGTACGGTCTGGAACGGATTAATTGTATTTACATACAATCCTATGGGGGAAATTGATTCGGTTCACGACCAAATCGGTTTACGACCAGAGGTTTGGAACGAATTATGGTCGTGAACCGAGGCTCCACTGTATGCCACAACCATTTGAGATGCTGCGAAAAAGAAGACGAGAGCTCTACAAGAATATCCTGTTAATGGTGACACCACATTCATAGCTGTAGAAGTTGTAGCTGTAGAAACTGTAAAATTGCCGTATGGCTGGGTGGTCTTCTGGCTTTGCAACTCCTGCAAGTTTTTATTTTATAATTTTTTTGTAGCCATAATTTGTTACTAAACTGGACATTACGATATCCTGTTGTTTCATACAACATTTTATAAATAAAAATGTTATTTTCTTTTTACTTTCATTTATAGCTGTCTTTAGTTATTATTATTGTAAAACAGTTTGAGCTACTATCATATATGAAAACAGGCTATAGAAATACATTTTGTTGAATCTGAATTGTTGGTTCCCTGATTGCTCTCTCTCAAAATTTATAATTTCATGTTTCAGCTCTGTAAATTTATTTTACAATGACCCCCTATGAAATGCTGTTTTTATTACCAAAAAGAATCTGATTTAATTATTTAATAATTGTAAATAATGCATAATATAACATCTGTTTCAAACTGGAGGTTATCATATTTCTATTAGCCATTGTTCAGTAGCTTTTATTTTTACTGAACTTGCTCTCTACCCATTGCATTTCTGATTGACACTCAGTTCTTAAACTTTTGCATGGGCATCCAATTAATTAGCTGATAAATCTCATGCTCAATCAAACTGTCACTTTCACTTTTATTAATGCAATAAGTAAGCATTTGAGTGTTCATAATTTCTTCTTTCATTTTTTTTTATTTCTGACCGAATATTTTATTCTCATTTAGTGACAGACTCAGTGAATAAAACTGAGATTTATGTAAAGTAAAATGCAAAGCAAAGGAAAGCTGGTTGAAAAATGTCCCACAGTGGCATTGGGCTGTTCTCAGAAAGGTACATTGTGAGAAGCCATTCTTTATGATTTACTTTCTGTGTTTCTCAGTGTTGCCTGGGTTTTATTTCAAAACGTCACTGTAAATTTGACCTTATTCTCATCTGAGTAAAAGACATACAAATGCACATGGAAAAACAATTTTAGAGGAGATTTCTGGCTATGAAACATAGACTCATGGGAAACTGCAATTGTTTAAAATGGAAGGAGCAATTCAACAAAATGAGAGGACCCTGGTGTATAAATAGGATTCTCCTTTATCACTTCACATTAAGATCGTGACCACTTGTTCCATACTTAAGCTGCCCTGGTCTGACTGTCATTTACCTTCAGCCATTCAACTTTAAAGTTAGCTTATGTAAAAGACAGATTTAATGCCCAGCAAAAGAAACCTGACAATGTTATATTCATTTAGTCCTCCCTACCACTGTATTGAGATGCATATAATCTGAACTCTCAAATGGGCAGTCCTGGAGTTACCCTTCAATTTAAAAAAATTCTGTGCAGTTGCTTCTGAGTGATGCTGGAACAAAGACGGCATACATATAAATGACTTTTATTTCAAAGGTCTGCTGTAAATTTGAAGTGGAAACAATTTATGTACTTCTGCTAAATATAATTCAATGCAGTTAGCAAAGAACAAATTAGATATGACAGAGAAACATGGCAGGCTGTGATGGTGTTATAATGGTGAGAGAATATACAGGGAGTCCTCAGGTTACAACGCCTCGACATACAATGTTTCGAGTTTACAATGCTCACTCCCATAAAAACTTAAAAAAAAATGAGACATGAGTGTTTCGGCTTATGTCGTTAGCATCGTACTTACAGACTATGTGGGCAAACAAGTTTGGTTGCGCACAGTGGAAGAATACGCAATAACGCGGTGTATGAGTGAGGAAGTTGGCAAACTAGTTTGATTGCACGTGGAGGAAATGTTCCGTTTGTGTTGCTTTGTTTGGCGACTTTTTGGCCCTTATCATGGCTCCTAAATGAAAGTCAGAGTCTTCAGATGCTAGTGCTTCGAAGAAGAGGAAAGCCATCACGATGGAAGTAAAATTAAACATTGTAAACAGATCAGAAGGAATAAAGGTAAGGAATTTTTTTACACTCATTTTTTGTTATTTTTTCTGTTACTATAGTTAAGTGTAAAGTACAGTATATTTGTGTCCTTTTCCTTTTTCTGTGGCTTAGTTGTGTTTTTATGTTCTAGATTATGATTTTGCAAATCTGTTAGGATAGGTAAGTGACTTAGGCTAGGGTGTATTTTGACTTACACCAAAATTCAGGTTACATCACTGTTGTAGGAACAGAACTGTGTCGTAACCCGAGGAGCCCCTGTACTTGCAACTCTGATTTGCAATAAATAATTCAAGGAACAGTATAGCCCCACCTGGAGTAACTTGGGACTCTAATTAAATGGTGAGATAATGCTTGATTAAAGATAAAGTATAATGTATGGAACAGGAATTGCCTGCTTAAAAGGCTAGCATGTTAATCAATGACACTACCATCACAACTTTTGCAATGATGTTTCTCTATGAATCAATCCCAATATAAAATTTTACACTACTTTCCCTGACGCTGAACCACCTCCGACAACCTGGCTTATACAATACAATACAATACAATACAGTTTATTTTTGTATAGCCCAAATTCACACAGGAAGTGCCACAATGGGCTTTAACAGGCCCTGCCTCTTGACAGCCCCCCAGCCTTGACTCTCTAAGAAGACAAGGAAAAACTCCCAAAAAAACCTTGTAGGGAAAAATGGAAGAAACCTCGGGAAAGGCAGTTCAAAGAGAGACCCCTTTCCAGGTAGGTTGGGCGTGCAGTGGGTGTCAAAAGAAGGGGTTCAATACAAGTATACAGAACAGAACAAATCCTTAATACAGCATAATAATACAAATTTTAGAAGTACAGAGCAGAATTTAACAGTAGATGATATCACATAATAAGATTTGGATATTTTTAGAGTGCTGGAGACCTCATCCGTCAAGCTGCCTCCCCATTTGGCCATTCCGCGGCTGAAACTTTGCTCGGCCAGCCAATCCGATGAAAGGGCCCCTCTTTCCCATGATTCCTGTGGTCCTCCACCAGGGATGACTTTACCATAGGCAGGCAAACAACTTGGCAGGTGGGCCGTGGCACCAATTGCCACATTTGAGTACCGAGAACAGAAACAGAATAGGTGAGGGTTAGTATTCAATTATAATTATCATGTTACTTATGTTTTAATGTTTTACTTATGATAATAACCACCCTGCATGCCAAATTTCAAGTATGCAACTTAAAAAACAAAGCTGTGTATAAAGAGCAAAAATAAATTATAATTTATAGTGTAAGAAAAATCACAGACAAGCATAACTTGTTGAGGCGCTACAGGCAGACACAAGTCAAAGTACTGACTTCCTCAAGATGTCCTCTTCCAGTGACGACATTTGAAGTGACATCAAGGGTGGTAAAGCAATCAGTCTTCAGGTCTACAGAGCAAGGAAGTGAAAAGATGTTGGTAACTAGTGCCTTCCTGTGTTCCGGTGAGAGATTACCATCACTCGAGCCATTAAGCTTCCCCCAATACGCACATGTATGACAATAGATATAGAGAAAAATTTTATGAATTCAGTAACATTAACAATATGCTTCCTCAGATCAGATATTTTTACAATAACCTTAAACGGTGAGTACTGTGCTTCTTACAAACATGACTCACCCCTTTCTTATTCCTTATGTTTAAGCCAGCAGTACTTATGACATGAACAGTACAGTCAAGGCTCCTCACTTTGCCCTAGTTACATAATGACTTCTGCAACTCACCTAACCCTTCCTGCAAAATATTATGGAAAATGTCTAGGCTGATAAGTATTAAGGTAACCAAATTTTGCTTGAACTATGGAGTAAAGTCTTTCTTCTTATGATGCACAACTGCACATTCTATAAGCCAAGATTTTCTGTAACGACACTTCCATTGTAACTGCAAAAGAAAGGACATTTGGCTAAACTTAACAATGACAAATATACCCAAGTTTCATCTTCAAACTGGTTCACATTTCTGAAAAATCATTCCCTACTTTCCAGTACCATATTTCACCTTTAGTTTCCCTAATGCCTGCTTCTGTGGCTGTCAAAGTTCTAAATGATTGGGAGCTGAAATGTGGAGGTTCAAAAACAGTGGGCTTTAAAGCCATTTTCAGAACCTCCTTTGACTGGTAAATAGACAATACGTTCCCATCCTTATGTCTTGGAAAATGTTCCTGTTCTCCTTACTTCAATAAAGATCCTTGCTGTCCCAAAAGGGCATATCTCACACTTAAGTTACAGTGAAAGCCATGCTCTCTCACTTTTCTGATTTGTTTTTGACTTGTATACAGCACAATATTGTCTATTTAGATCAATGGACATATTTATATAGGATGATTGATAATATACCCTTGTTCGCTTCATAAAGTTTCTCTAATCTAAATACCCTACAAAGGCCATAACAAGGCTGCCTTGAACTAAATATTATTGTATTCATCCTTCCATACCTATTTTAATACTCTGAAAAAGTTAATGAACCTGTTCTCTATTATTGTGTCTCTATTGCAATCAAGTTTGGCCCATCATTTCACAACCCTCCTCATGGCAAATATTTTAGTTATGTCTGGAATTCATAGAGTCTACTAATTGGTAGTAACAACTAAAGTTTTCTGCCATTTGCCCTACCTCTTTTTGGCCCACAGAGATTCCCAAAGCTAATGGTGTAAACTTACAGCAGGTTGTGGTGGTCTTCAAGAGACCACTAATTCCATTTGTTTTTATATGGGCTCCATGTGTTGAGGGCTAAATAACATTCAACCATTGTTGGGAAGGAGTCACCTGCTGCAAACATGGCTTAGGGTGGTCAATAGAATTCCTGCTGGTGTTGAAGGTTATTTTATCGCTAGCTGTTGCATTTGCCAAGTTGTTGTACATGATTAGCAGTGAAGCAAATGTTATGTTTCATGGTCCTCAGTCTTGGTCCTAGAAGGCCACAGAAGCTACAGGTTTTCATTCCTGCCAGTATCCTAATTAGAACTCAGTCCTTGCCTAAAAAGAAACTTAGTATTTAACTATATGGGTTGTTAGAACTTTCATTCATCAAAAACAAATTTAAGATGTAGATTGAGGTCCACATTGGCTGCAGGTTTTCACTTCAACAAATTTCTTTATTAGAACCCATTTCTTTACTACTAAAGCAATACTTTTTTGTAATTGATTTTAGTTATCTTGCTTGTTACAATTCAGAACTCTTAATTGCCTATTTTAGTTTTTACCATCTGCATTTAAGGTTTATTTGTTGCCTGTTTTCTTAACCAGACATTAGTTAATAATGTAATGCAGATATCCAATAAACCAGCAGCTCTCCAGCTATCTTGCTTCCTTTTAAACCTGTGCCTATGCACCATGCAGTATCTGTGTTAAAAAATGTTTAGAAACAAATAAATAAGAGGGGAATTGAAAGTTTAAGTCTGTTTTGGTCCACAAAACACATGGATAATGTTCTCAGAGAAGGAAACTCTACAGTGCAATTAGAATTTCTCTTGGATGAATGAAAAGCACTAACAGGCCAAATAGTTAAATACCAAGTTTCATTATCAGCATGGACTATCTTATAATTAGGAAACTAGTTGAAAGGAATACCTGCAGCCACTGCGGCCCTCCAGGATGTGATTGAGGACCCCTGTTTTAGACTAACTGAAGGTGTTAAATGAGGACAGCCCGTTAATATTATGGACATCATAGTATTTGAGCTTCACGTACCACAAATCCAAAACAATTACCATGCAGAAATGCTCTAAAAGGTCTGTGTGGAATAGTGGATCTGTGGCTAAGCAGCAAGTGGTTGGTTTTTAAATAAATAAATTATTAAATAGCCATCTCAGTCTTCATGGGTGTGCATGTTTGCACATCTGCGGGAAGTTGGCAGAGTGATTGAGACAGAGCACACATGCGTGTGAGGGGGTGGTCTGTCTTAAATGCTCCAATGGCTTTCTGCAGTTTGTGACTGAAGTGTTACACTCACAGAGGGAGCCAGGGCGAAAGAAGGAGATATCCGGAGACAGATGAAAAACAAGAGAAAAGAAAGAGACATACAGAAGCAAATGAAAGATTGGTAGAAGGAGAAAGAAGGGAGGTTAAAGAATGGAGAAAAGCAGGCAAGATGCCACAGAGTTAGAGGGCAGACAGCTGAAAGGAGAGTCTTTGGGCTGAAGCAGGCTACTCCGGCTGAGCAGTTTAGAGAGCTGGAGTGACCTAGTGCTCGCTCCTGTGGAAGTCCAGGAAAGGCAGTGGGAGCTGGTTGGCGCGAGACTCGGCTTGGATGGGGAGTCCTGCTAAAAGTCCCAGAACAGGAACTGGGACCTGAGCCTGTAGTAGAAGGTGGGCCCTGCCTATCAGCAGGGCATCTCCTTGGCTGCAGGGCCCAGTGCGGAATAAGCAGAGATGACGTCAGTTTTAAAAGGATGCACCAAGGACTGTGGTTTTAGAGAAGTTTCCTATCTTAAGATTTTAGCCTACCTTTTAAGGAATTATTTATTTCGAATTGATTTTTAACATCCATGACTTTTGGAATCACTGTTTTTATGGGATTATTTATTGGTGAATGTCTGCACTGCACTAATTGAACACTGTTTGGTTTTGGATTTTAATAAAAGCACTTATCACCTTTTTGCACCAACCCCTTGCTAACTGTATGTGTCTTCATTTGCTCAGCTCATCTCGGTTATCGATAGTGGTGGGTTCAAGAGGCTCCCTGGATACAAAGGTCCACAGGTTGTTGGCGCATTTTAACACTAGAATCCCTGACGCCTACAAAAAAAAAAGTCGTAACGCTGGGCCACCTTAAATTCCTCCACACTTCTCTATCAGCATCTTTCTTTTGCAAATGTGTCAATCAGCACAGGCAGCAAGCAGCCTGCTATCCGATCCCCAACCAACGCAGCTGAAGTTCTCCCAGCTCAAGTCAAGTGCCTTGAATTGTAGAGGGTAAATAATATATAGTTATTTGTATTACATACATTTCGTGTCTACAACAATTTGGGTAAATGTAGGATGACACGAAAAACAAGGCAAGAAGTACGGGTGCATGAAGGATGAATGGTGAAGGGCGGACAGTTGACACTAAGCAAACTGGCTGGAGCCACATGGAGGCAGCCAAGATGGAGGTCTGGCAATGTATTTGTGGCTACAGAGTCTTTGCTGGGTGAGTGAGACATGGGTCAGCCAGGGAGACGGAGTTGGACTGGGGTTAGAGCAGATGAGGCAATATTGGTCTGATGACTGTGTGTTTTGCTCTGATTTTATCACCCGGATTACCAATGTTTTAATGAATTATTTATTGTTAGACAAAGCACTGTACTTTTATTGTGACACTGTTTGTTTCCAAAGAGTTTAATAAAAGCACTTTGGCCTTCGTGCACCTATCCTTTATATTGTGTGTGTACTCATTTACCTGGCCACAACTGCATATTGTTAATTTGATATTATGTCATAAACCCATATTCTTCTACAATTACATTCATTTAGAACACTATCCCATGCTTTCTGTTGTTCTGTTAGCTGCCTGGTTATCCTAATTTTGGGGAGTTGCCTCTTTTTGTTGAATTCAAAACTTCTGTCAAAAGCTCTCCCCATAACTTGACTTGACTGAGACGGCTCTACTAATGGTGGTCAACCAGCTACAACTTGCTAGAGCTACTAATGTGTCATCAGTCCTGATCCTGTTGGATCTCTCTTCTGGAATTGACACAGTCAACCATGGCACTGTCTTTGACCTTGGCATCACTGGAAATGCTTTCAAATGGTGTGAGTCCTACATCTTGGGCAGATCCTTGGGAGAGTTGTCAAAGGCACACCAGACATGCACAGGTGTACCCCAAGGATCAGTGCTGGGTCCTCTACATTTCCCTTTGTACACTACCTCGCTGGGCTCCATCATCCAGTCCCATGGGTTCTCTAATCAGTGCTATGCCGATGATACACAGTTGTACCTGTTGCTCCCTTGGAGGACAATACTGTACCAGCTAGAGCAGGGGTCTCCAACACATTGCTCGTGAGCTACCGGTAGCTCACAACCCCTTTCCAAGTAGTTCGCTAAAAGGTTAATGAATCCTACATAAATTTGAAAACTTGATTAGTCAAATTAGGGGTGGGCGATCTTTCCAAAAAATTATAACACAACCCATAATCTGAATTGCAATCTATCTTTTCAATGTGGAATACACATAAGAGAATATCCGGACTCAAACTCATCAAGACATAACACTTTATTTTAAATATCAAACAAAGTTGAATTCAATTGTTCTCTTGTTCGCTAGCTAAGCGGAGTTAAGGAACACGCCCCAAAGCTGGCGAGTGAATGAGGAGAGCCAAACACCCCACAACACCCCACCCCCTCGGCCCGCAGCGTCTCACACGGATTCGCGCTAATACATCGGTATCGCAAGCGAACTATGATACATAGTGAAATGAGAGAAGTCACAGAATCAACCGGAATGTTCAAGCAAATTATAGAAAAAAAACGATCTAAATGCATAAAGTAGTTCTCTTGTGAAAAGTGGACAGACATACAGACAGACATTGGATTTTATATACTGTATTATATATTAGAAAAACCTTCAAAATAATGTGCAGTTAAAATCTCAGCGGCATTCTCAGCATTTCTGGAGCTTAGCAGAGCCAGATAACTGTAAGAATCTTCACCAAGAAGCTCTGAAAATGTCTGCTTTGTTTGGGTCTACATACCTCTGTTGTCTGCCTTTTCTGACAAGAATGTCATGAAATCGAAGTTCAGAACAAGACTGACAGATGAACATTTAAATGACTCCATAAGAGTGAACCTAAGTGGCTACAATCCACCATACACCTCTCTTGTTGACTCCATGCAGTGCCATTCATCTGACTAACTAAAAAACACGTCACACATGCAACTGGATATGTGAAGTGAAACAGTGGCATGGAACTAAATGACAAATGAATAAGTCATCTGTGTATTTGTAATTGCATTGTTTTGTTTTGACACAATTCATGTTTTAATTCAATAGTGTGAGATACACTAGAAAATGCATGCAGACATACAAAATGCACTTGCAGGTGAACTAAATATATTTTTGTGATAATTTAATGCAAAATGTGAGTCGTGGACACCAACATTTTGTAAATATTCAGGCAAAACAAGCTTATTCAGTTAGTTTGGGCTGAAATAAGCAATGAGAATAAACGTTAGAAAACATGAGTAGCTCTTGGCCATTTTCATTTTGTAAAAGTAGCTCACAGGGGAAAAAGGTTGGAGACCCCTGAGCTAGAGTCTTTCCATGTCTTACTGATATCTCAACCTGGATGAAGTACCACCATCTACGGCTCAACCTGGCAAAAACCAAGCTTGTTGTGGTCCCGGCCAGCCAGTCTGTTCAGCTCCACATCTCTGTACAGCTTGGCACACTGTGGCTAACAACTCCAAGTCAGTATGCAACCTTGGGGTGGTGATTGATGAGCAGCTATCTTTCTTTGACCACATTTCTACTGTTTCTTGTTGATGCAGGTTCATGCTATACAACATCTGCAAGATCCAGCCTTATCTGATAGAGCATGCAGCAAAACTTCTGGTCCTGGCTCAGGTCTTATTGCATCTGGACTACAGCAACTGGCTTCTGGCAGGAGTACGCTGCAGATAATCCAGAATGCAATATATTTAACCAGCTGAGATGGGCACATGTAGGAGCATGCATTAAGTTCAAATTCATGATGCTTGCCTACAGAGTAGTCAATGGGTCAGCACCTTTGTATATAGAGATACTGGTGAGGTGCTATGCTCCTTCTTGCCCACTCAGATCTGCCAGTGAACAGTGTCTGGTGATGCAACTTCTGCGTGGTAATCAAGATTCAATCCAGACTCTTTTCCTGTGTAGTTCCCAGTTGGTGGAACGGGCTACCCACTGCCATCCATACTGCTGACTCCCTTAATGTATTTAAGAAGCAATTGAAAACCCATCTGTTCTGTGAATATGTCTAATTGACTGAAGGAAAAAATGCTCTGTGATCTTTTATTTTGTTGGTTATTTGTTAAGTTTAATTGCCTTATCGATTATAATGTATGATTATAAATTATTAGTCATTACCTCTTTTCACTTGTGACAATCAACTTTGGTTACCTGTCCTATTACACTTGCTGAACAAACAGGAGCTACTCTAATGTTACTCGATTATGTTTTAAATTGCTTTGGTTAAAAGTGTCTGCCAAGCAAAGAAATGTGAATAACTTAGATAAATGAGATAACTTTACTAGCAAAGTTTAATCTCCATAGAAGTGTCTGGACTTTTCGATATTAAGGTCAAAGCTCTGCATGCCCTGCTTATCTACTGCTTTAGCACAATGACTTTTTTCATGGGTAGGTGGCAAAAGCTACGCTCAGTATCTATCTCAAGGCATAAAAATGATGAACAGGTGGTTTACCACTGGCACTCATAATTTCATAAAATCCTTAAGAACGTTTCTGAGATCACCATGCACTGAATAATACTTGGTCAACCCACTAATAGGAAATCCTCTAGGTAATGTATCACTCATTAAACTTTGTGTTCTTTATCAGAAAGAGTTAAATACTATGAAATAAGCACATGTCATGAAACAGCTCATAAAGAAACATATCAAGACAATATGTTGCTTCTAATTTACAACCAGTAAATATAAGGCTTCTCTGGCACAGTGGCAATAGCCCATATGTAGATTCACCATTTATCTTAGAGATAGGGGTAGCTATACATAAACTACAATTTACGTATGTGCAAAGCATAGTCAAAGGACTATACATAGCAGTCATCCTTATCAATAGCACTTTGAAGTAAGATAGATCTTGAATAATTTTCAATTTTCCAAGCTCTTTTTTGGGACCCATACCAAGAGATAAAGGTAAAATGATCTCAACTGAATTTTCAATTCATGATTTAATATTTGTGGAAATTCCTGTGCCAATTTTAAACTCTAAAATCTTACTCTTTAGTCAAATATCCTTTTTTATTTACCAGTAGCTGAAAACTATCTAAACCCATCTAAAATCTTCCAATAAAAATCTAACTAGCTCCTTGTTTGCATACTCAATTAAGTATACCTGTTAAGGTGAGTTTAGGGATATGCAGGTGGATGAACCTATGGTGTCCTGAAAAATGGACTATCTGCCTGTCAGTCAACAATTTGTGAAAGTAAAGGATTGTGTTTCTGATACAGATGTGAGCGACAGTGGAGCGCCACAAGGAACAGTCCTGTCTCCTTTTGTATTCACTCTGTTCACCTTGGACTATAAATATAACACCAGCTCATGTCATTTGCAGGAATTCTCAGATGATCCTGCACTGATGTGTATTGACAAGGGAGATGAGACAGAAAATAGGAGTCAGATGGAGAACTTTGTTTCTTGGTACAAAGAGATTGTCTGCAACTCAACAGTAGCAAAAGCAAGTAATTGCTTCTTGATTTTAACTGTATGAAAGAGCCTTTCTTTGTCTGGACCCTATTCAGGGAATGGATGAAGAGGTAGTGCACTGCTGTAAGTACTTGGGAGTCCACAACAGTGACAGGCTGGACTGGTCTAGTAACACAGAGGAACTATATAACAAAGTACATTGTGGACTCTTTTTTTCTTAGGAGGTTGTTCTCATTTATTGTGGGTAGTGACAGCCTTTACATATTCTACAACTCTGTGATGGCCACTGTGATTTTCTACGCTGTGCTTGTCATGGAAAAAACTTTCCTTCACCTTTAAAGAAGACATCTCTCGGAGCCTAGATGAGAATGGAGATGTCTTTATTTGCACAGAGTTATGCACAAATGTCTCAGTTTAAGGAATGAGCCATCAATCAAACACTTCATCTTCTTTTATGCTTTTTTTCTGATTACATCACATCATCTGACTCTTAATATGCATAACTTTATAACTTCCTCCATTCAACTAACGCCACCACTAATATCTGACTCATGTCAATTCTCTCATTATTCTGAACACCGCTTTGTTAAGATGGTGTTAAGTGGATTTTCCTATTGATCTTACCACTGCTTTATAGGATGGGTGTATGAGCTTTCCCATCAGTTTATCCCCACTTTCTGGGAGGGTGTTAATTACTCATTTACCTCATTCTAACCTTGGAAAATTTCATTGGTAGCTTCTCTAAGATGAAGAAGAAAACTTTTGCACTTATTAGGTTTAAGTTGTATTTAGTTAACCCTTGAATTACCTTCAATCCTTTTCCTTGTGTTTAATAATTCTTTTAGTTATTGCTTCATTTTTATATATATATACAGTACAGGCCAAAAGTTTGGACACACCTCCTCATTCAATGTGTTTTCTTTATTTTCATGACTGACGGCATCAAAACTATGAATGAACACACGTGGAGTTATGTACTTAACAAAAAAAGGTGAAATAACTGAAAACATGTTTTATAGTCTAGTTTCTTCAAAATAGCCACCCTTTGCTCTGATTACTGCTTTGCACACTCTTGGCATTCTCTCGATGAGCTTCAACAGGTAGTCACCTGAAAAGGTTTTCACTTCACAGGTGTGTCTTAGCAGGGTTATTTAGTGGAATTTCTTGCTTTATCAATGGGGTTAGGACCAGCAGTTGTGTTGTGCAGAAGTCAGGTTAGTTGGACGATCATTTATTTTTCAACAGGACAATGACCCCAAACACACCTCCAGGCTGTGTAAGGGCTATTTGACCAAGAAGGAGAGTGATGGAGTGCTGTAAATGGTCATGAAAATAAAGAAAACACATTGAATGAGGAGGTGTGTCCAAACTTTTGGCCTGTACTGTATATACATATATATAAATATATATAGTGATATAAAGTGCTATATAGGCGCCTGACCCAACACAGACTCACACTGAGGCACATGTAAAACACACAAAACACTTTTATTTTCTTCAGCTGGAAGGCACGTCTTACCCGTAATCCCTCCTGCCACAACACAGTCCCAAAAGCACAAAAACACAACACGCTTTCTGGCACCACCTCTCCTCCCGACTCTGGCCCCAGAGTGGTGGTTACTGGCCCCTTTTATAGCCCACCCAGAAGTCCTCCAGATGTTCGACCACCTGGTTTCAATTGCACCTCCAGGTGGGGCTGAAGATTTGTCCAGCTGGGCTCCGGAATCCATGTAGCACCCCCTGGTGGCCACCCCAGCTCCCAACCGGGCTGTGGAGGACTCCATCTCCCATCGCTGAGGCACCACCGTCGGCCAGGGAAGGTGCCACCAAACGTCCTGGGGGAGGTATTGAGCTGCCCATGGTTGCTCCCCCGGAACATATGTTGAAGGGCCGTCCCGGCCAGTCATAGGACATACTGTATACACATATATATATATATATATATATATATATATAGGGCGGCATGGTGGCGCAGTGGTAGCGCTGCTGCTTTTGCAATTAGGAGACCCGGGTTCGCTTCCCGGGTCCTCCCTGCGTGGAGTTTGCATGTTCTTCCTGTGTCTGCGTGGGTTTCCTCCAGGCGCTCCGGTTTCCTCCCACAGTCCAAAGACAAGCAGGTTAGGTGGATTGGCGATTCTAAATTGGCCCTAGTGTGTGCTTGGTGTGTGGGTGTGTTTGTGTGTGTCCTGCGGTGGGTTGGCACCCTGCCCGGGATTGGTTCTTGCCTTGTGTTGGCTGGGATTGGCTCCAGCAGACCCCCGTGACCCTGTGTTTGGATTTAGCGGGTTGGAAAATGGATGGATGGATATAGATATATATACACAAACTTTTAAAATTTTATTATATGGTACCTACAAATTCTATATGCTGGGCTGGTAACGTCACTTTAAGAGAGGCTAACTAAATCATACATGCTAATTAAAACAGCAGGCATGGGACATACTGTTTACCCCCGGAGTTAGCAATGGAGAGATTTAAAGCAAAACTGAGTGCCGTTATGAACAATGCTTCAAATCCTCTCTGTGACAGACTAACACTGAGTTCTTTCAACTAACGAATTATTCAGCATAAATGTGTCAAGAAACATGGGCGCATACACTGTCATCATGACACTGCCAGATCTAAATAGCAGTGTGGCAAATTGCTCGTGCACTGAAGTAACTTAAGCTGCAGGTGGAAGTCCCATTTTATTTTATGGTGCCAAGCAGAGTGCAGCAGTCTATTAGCCAGCGAAAGCACTGTGAAGAAGCTGTCTATTATTACGGCCCTGCCTTTGTCCAGTCTGATAGCGGTCACGGGACATCGTATCTTTGATAGGCAGTACAACAAATAGCTCTGTGCAGGCATCAGCCACAGTGCTGGTCTTGTGAAAAGAAATGCCATCAACTCAGAGAGGGAGAAGCAAGTTTGTTGTACCATGTGAATGTTACTGAGAGAATGATAGCAACATGTAAATCAAATGTTTTTTTTTTCTTTGGTTATATTCTTGAATAAAAGCATGTTTATTTAATATTTACATACTTGCCTGCTTCAGGGCCCAAACGAGAGAAGCAGGAGAGACGCTAGGGTAAAAGCACCGGGCTCTGAATTGTATTTTAAAGGACTGCTTCCAACGTTGTTTTTAAGGATTGTTTTTCTATTGTATTTTTAACCTTCACATGTTTCACTTCATTTTTATGGATTATTTATTTATTGAAGACTGTTTTTTTGAGACACTGCACTTTATGTATGTGAATACTATTTGATTATTGCTTTAATAAAAGCACTTTGCACTTTTTCACCATCCCTTTGCTATGTTGTTGCCTCACTGCTTAGCTCATCTCGGTTATAAATATCAACGGTGATGGGTTTAAGGGCTATCGAACAGCAGATGGGAACATGGACTCGAACCTGCATCATCACACACAGAAAGTGATAATCGCTGGTCACAGTGTAGCAATTTATAACCTTATCTTTGTTTTTTTCTTTTGAATGGCTATCAAGAAAATGGACACACTTATCCTGAGGAAGGAGGAAGTGTGTTGAATCTCCAGGAGAGATGTTGCTTCACAGTGTATATCTCTGCGTAGATGATGTCAAATATAACATAATAATAAGTAGTGACTGGCAACACTGCATAAATCAGTTTTGGACTCATACATTCTCCAAATATGGTGTTTTATAAAGACAATTTGACTAAAAATGACCAAAAATAAGAGAAAAAGATGTATTATAAGATAAAAGCTGTAATCCAGTTAGGGAATTATATTTTTATCACAAAGAAGCTGCAGAAAGAAAAAGTTGGAGCTGCTATCTATGATGACATTATGATTTTGCTCCCATTGAAGACATGTGAGTCTTGATGAAATCGTTTTTTCACAGAGTATGAGGAGAATTGTAGTCCTTGCGTTGGGATTGCCACATGGTTGGAGAAGAAATAATACTGGGTATGTGTTCAAAATCATCTGTTCCTGCAGTTCCTGTGGAATTTCAGGCCGATATTTCGATTTGGTATGTGTAGCAGCATCATGTGAAACGGCTTCTGCCTTTAAGCCAACGTTGAAGAAAGTTCTCAGATGTTGTTGCTTTTCTTGGCAAAATGGTGTGTTTGACTTGGTTTTTCAAGCGGAGTGTATGGTTGCAGAGGAACTGTCAGTGGTTGTCCTGTCTGCTTTTTTTTTGTCCCTTTGTTGACATGTGTGTCATTGGTGTGTGGAATGTGCTCACTTTGAAAGAGTTTATCAGTTTGTTTTGCACTGGGAGTTGTTTCTGTATGCAGCATTGTGACTTTTATGTTGCTGTCAGTGGGGGTTTGATCCATGTCAATAATGGCGGGTGTGCACTGCGTTCTCGAGCCTCCATTTTGCACATGGTTGTGCATTTTCTGTCACGGGATGCACAGTCCTATGTCTTCAATAACTCTGAGAAGGACTCAAGCCCAAATTTCGGGGCTGCAGTGAAGCACACACCAAAATAATGGATTGCGTTGCATGTGTCAAGACATAAGCTGTCGACTGAGAACAAGGTGAAGCTTCACAGGCCAGGGGTTTACAAGTTTTTGAGTAACAAACAGAAACCCCTTACAATTTTATCTATACTAATAAAAGGCAAAGCCCTCACTGACTGACTGACTGACTGACTGATTGACTGACTGACTCACTCACTCACTCACTCATTCACTGACTCATCACTAATTCTCCAACTTCCCGTGTAGATAGAAGGCTGAAATTTGGCAGGCTTATTCCTTACAGCTTACTTACAAAAGTTAAGCAGGTTTCATTTCGAAA
>JANRMT010062794.1:13024611-13048016 GCA_026402145.1 Polypterus bichir lapradei | reverse complement strand
TACAGCTTACTTACAAAAGTTAAGCAGGTTTCATTTCGAAATTCTACGCGTAACGGTCATAACGGTCAATGTCCGTCATGTTGAACTTTCTTATTTATGGCCCCATCTTCACGAAATTTGGTAGGCGGCTTCCTTACACTAACCGAAAGCAATGTACGTACTTATTTCGGTGGTATGACGCCACTGTCAGCTGCCATATTGAACTTTCCAACGGTCTTTGTTACTTATGGGCCCATCTTCAAGAAATTTGGTACGCGGGCTCCCAACGCTAACTGAATCCTACTTACGTACATATATACGTCCATAGCCTGCAGCTCGGTCACTGTGTGAGGAGACATTGGGTCCCCCATCCCAACGCCTCCCACGTTGTTGGCCTATATAAGGCCGTCCGTCGCTCCAGTCTGTACATTCCCTTCCTTGCTTCGCCACGGGATTCACGTCTCCCTGCTGATAACTGCAGCCTTTTTATTTAATCCACGGCTTCTCCGCTGTTTTATTGTTCGTTTATTATGATTACAGTTATTGTGTAGGTATTTTAGACTTACATTACATTGTTCAGGTACCCATTTCCTTTATCGTTCCAACCGTACCCCCATTGACATGTCTATCGAGGTGATCACCATCGATCAAAGAACTGTCATTTACCGAGTGGTTTCCATGCCCAGAGATGGCACCTGCCTTTTCCATTCTCTTTGTTACATATTGCACGGCTATATCAGGCTCACTCTTGATATCCGGAGGAACATTGTGTCTTATGTATTAAATGACTGGGACAGGTTCAAGGTGTGGACTGATGACGGTACAGGAAATAATTATACTACACAGGAGCACTATAAAAGTGAAATGCTTAAGCCCTTCACCTATGGTTCTGCATGTGAGTTGATGGCTGCCGCTGAATTGTTTGGTTGTCGCTTTCAAGTGTACCGAAATGGCCAAATATTTTACACCATTCGACAACCGCCAGTGCCTCTTAAACATCTTAGATACACAGGTGACGATTTCAGTAGTGGACACTTTGATTTTTATGAATGTTTAAACTCTTAAAAGCTTGATGTGAAGTTGAAATCGATGAAACCGGTTGTATGCTTACAACGCTTGATAGATGCCGAATGTCACTTCAACACAAGTCCTGCAAATACTGTAACTGAAACAAACCATGAAACTCAAACCGATTGTGACAGCAGCAATCCAAGCTGTGAGATTTGAAACAATATTACTTTTCACATGGCCAGCTGTACGTTGCATGCTCAAGAGTAAGCTCAGCGCACAGCTTGGTCATATTACAACCGGAGGGCCGAACTGACAATGCTGTATACAAAGAGATCCTTAACAAATAATTATTGGTATATTTTCCCTCAGTTTAAAAAGGTTTAATTTTCTTCTTAATAAAAATTTTAAGGCAGTACTTTGCCGCTGCGAAGCGCGGGTATTTTGCTAGTAATTTACATACTACATTTAATTTTTTTCCCTTGCACTCAGTGAGCGAAACCACTGGGTAATCAGCTAGTATATAATAATTTTTAATTAATTGTCCTTATAAAGAAGTATATTTCCAAGGCAATGCAGAGTGGTACTGATAAGTGGAATGAAAGCTCTTAGTGGAGATAGTGTAAGAGAAGGCCATTCTTATGACTTATTTATACACATTGTGACCACTGCTTCCATGGGACGCGGCAGCCCATCAGAAACCCCCTCTTAAACAATTTTTCAATGGGAAACAAAATTCACTCTTATAACAACAACATTTATTTATATAGCATATTTTCATACAAATAATGTAGCTCAAAGTGCTCCTCTTTGTGGGATCAGCTGCCGGCTTGCTTGCTTGCCGTGCAAGATCCATGTTGCATGGGGCTTCAAACATTTGGCCTCCTGTTCTCTCTCACTCTCCTGTCTCTCTTCCCTCAGACTCCCTCTGCTCCGGCCGCTGCTACGGGCCTGCTGGATCCCCTTGATGAAGAAGATTTTGTGTTCTTTTGAGCAGGAGTTTGGGCCAATGCGTCAAGTTTGACAGCTGTTCCTTGTGGATCACCTGGATCACCTCTGTAAAAGACTTGTGTTTGTAACTAGCAGAACAGCAATAAAGTTTCTACTCCTTCGAAAACCAGCTTGACAAGATACATATATTTTTGTTTTATGTTGATAGACACATGTATAAAAAATGGTAAAAAACACAACCCTTTAAAAATTCTTTGCTGCTATACTTTTTATAAGCAATTGCTCCATTGACTACTTATAATTAAAAAAACACTTGAACAGACAAGTCAAAATAATGATCTAATTCAATATAATTTGCAAAAGTGTGACTTTACTTAGAATGATAACACATATTGTTGCTTTCTTTCCTTGTGTCTGGTTGTATAAAAACTTGCTAAGTACAAAGTTTTACATCCATCCATCCATCATCCAACCCGCTATATCCTAACTACAGGGTCATGAGGTCTGCTGGAGCCAATCCCAGCCAACACAGGGCGCAAGGCAGGAAACAGACCCCAGGCAGGGTGCCAGCTAGTTTTACATAAAAAAGCCAAATGAATAACAACAGCAGCAATGCAAATGGCACTATATTGGGTGCAACGAATTATAACATACTTTCAGTTGCACCTGCATCAATGTTTTAGAATATGAGCATTTTGAAAACTCATTCCAAAGACTTACTTAAAATCTTAAAATATATAAAAGACCACACAGGTTTATTTGGAAGCATTCATCTTGTTGCAAAAATAGAGAAACAAATATCCCCTTTAAACAAAAAGTCAGGATATGAAAATGAGATTTCTTAAAATGCGTAACCCCTGAGATCTATTGATGCTGGAATTCTGAAACAACACCTGACAAAACATGAAAAAAAGTCTGCTATTAAACATAAATGGAAATGTACGAGGATTATGGTGTTTTAGCAGGCAAGCCTATTGATTCTGTACCAATATCTGGAATCAATGTAACTAGACATGCGGTAAGTTTATAAGGAAAAAGGTTACTGTAGTAGACTGCTTGGTGCTAGTAACATAAAAAAAAAGTTTTTAACCTCTATTTGATTCTGAAACTGAATACTAGATTAAAATAAAAGGAGATGGCAGAGTGCATATAAATTATCTGTATGACTGAAGTTTAATTTCAATATCAGTATGGGACAGCTATTCACTTCAAGTAAATGTAATTAAACAATTTACTAAGAAAAATCTAGACACTTTCATTATTTCTTTTTCTTAAAATGTTTGCTTTATGCTTGTTTTCCTAGTGACGTATTTTTTCAAGGTAAAAGAATACTGAGGTGATTTTCCTTGTGGCTGCTATTTGGCACATGTCACATCTCATTAGATACCATCCACCTTATATTTCATCACTAACATGGAGCTGACATTTTAAATATCAAGCTCATGCATTCCTAATTGCTTCACAAAAGATCCAGACTCATAAAAAGGAGTTTAAAGTGTAATTAAAATATAAATGACCAATCATAAGAGCCATGAAATCAGATTAAAAGAAGAGATGAAATCTGGCTTGTTCTAACTTAGGAAGCCACTCGGTAGGGGGTCCATGAGTTCCTCAGGCAAGCAATTCCTTCAGAGGCAGAGGGTCTGATAGGCCAGTCATTTCATCTTCCATCAATGTGTTACCATTTTTACATGTACTAATTAGAAGCCTGCTGTTACAATTAGCCCCTGAGAGAAGCTGTGAAACATGCTAAATTCAGGATTATCTTGTAGAAAAGTACGCTGATCCTATTAGACATCTGGAAATAGTTTGATAGATATTTAACTAAATCACAGTAGGATGTACTTGCCTATAAATATATTTTTATTTACAAAAGTAATACTTCACGGTTTATACTTTGAAGGACAAATTTTGATTTATTTTTACTGCTGACTTGAAAGTATTTATTTTTAACATGTCAGTTATTAATTGTTTGACTCTTTTTGCTTTATAGGTATAGGTACTTATGGAGACATTTAAACATATCAGCACCACCAACTTCGTGACCTATAAAGCAAGTGGAACATAAGGACTAAACATCAGTGCTGGACAACATGCTGTTATCTCTGGATGATGGGAGGAAGAAATATTTAATGCCTATTACTTTACTATTTAAGGGATTTCAGATTCTTAACCACAGGTATATATTAAAAAAATGCTTTGATTATTTCATGTGATTTTTATATAATTTTGGGTGCTGAATTCAAAAATGAAAACCATTTTTCTTCTTTACATAACATCTTGTAGCTGCCAATTAAAGTTTTTAAAATTATTTTTGTACTATAATGAAATATTAATATTTATTTTAATGACACTTTAATACTTAATACTAAAATGTATGTTTAAAGCAAAATTGTTATTTTATGTGGCAATAAAGTCAGAATATAGCTGGAGTTAAACATGGTGATGAGTCAGGTGTCTGTAGAAAATTTTGTGGAGGGGGGCAAAATTCTTTTGCGAACGACAAAATGAAGGCATATTCATACAGGTCGATAGAATTTGAGATGTAAACTGTATACAGGTGGTCCTTGGGTTACAACGTCTTGACATATGATGTTTCAAGTTTACAACACTCACTCCCATAAAAAACATAAAAGAATTGAGACGTTGAGTGTTTCAGCTTACGTCGTTACCATCGTACATACAGACTACGTGGGTGAACTAGTTTGGTTGCACGCAGCAGAAGAATATGCAGTAACGCGCCATATGAGTAAGGGAGTTGGCGAACTAATTTGGTTGCACGCGGAAAAAGTGTTTCATTTGTGTTGCTTTTGTTTGCCAACTTTTTGGCCCTTATCATGGCTCCTAAAGAAAAGTCAGAGTCTTCAGATGGTAGTGCTTCAAAGAAGAGAAAAGCCATCACGATGGAAGTGAAATTAGACATTGTAAAGAGATCAGAAGGAATAAAGGTAAGGAATTTTTTTACACTCATTTTTTGTCATTTTTTCTGTTACTACAGTACAGTGTACAGTACAGTATATTTATGTCCTTTTCCTTTTTCTGTGCCTTAGTTGTGTTTTTATATTCTAGATTATGATTTTGCAAATGTGTTAGGATAGGTAAGTGACTTAGGCTAGGGTGTGTTTCAACTTACACCAAAATTCGGGTTACATCACTGTTGTAGGAATGGAACTGTGTCGTAACCCAAGGACCCCCTGTATATGCTTAATATTAAACAACTATATTAGAACAATAAGCTTTTCAGTTAGTGATATTATATTCCAATGAACAGGCAAAGTCTAAGATTTTGATATTGTATAGAGAAGACTATAATATGCTTGGCCAGATCTACCATGAGGTTACTTGGGTGCATACCCTGGGGAACTGTTCGCTAAGGAGCTTTACCATATGAAGGAGAAAAAAGTCCTGATAATAGGAAAAGTCCATGTTTTTATCTATTATATAGATGCCAACAGCAATCTGCTATCCAGCACACATCCCTAACCCCTCTTTGATAGAATGATTATAAACTTGTCCATTCAGAAAAAAATAAAAAGCATTTAAAAGAAAAATATGAGTCTTGATTGATTGATTAGTGGGGCACAATCAGAGCATGTGTCTCTTAGGTCACTTTTATGAGATTGTACCTTAGATATTTTACAGTGCAGAAAGAACATAAAAAGTCCATATGGGTGGTCATTCAAAACAAGACACAAGTGGTGCAGCAAATACAAAACTAAAAAAGAAATAGAAACAAAAGAACCTGTTGTTCTGAAACCTATACCAGAGATTTAAAAAGACAATGAAATTAAGATTTGAATAAGTACTTTGAATGAGCCCCAATTAGGCCTACTGCAGTTGAAACTAACAAGAATGACCTTACAGATACTCAAGAGAGAGCTGGTATCACCACTTCCGGCAGCTTTAATGTCAATGTGCAATTGAATTCTGCAAAGACACTGACACAGATGTAAACAGCAGACAATGCGGCAACTGCAAGACACATGAAATTAAGCCAAACCCAAATGAAGGACTCTTTCCAGTCTTTTACTTTATTTAACTTCATATCACTAGGCAGCATATCATGTTTTAACCCCAAAGTGGCAAAAGCATTTTAAAATGCTTAATTATTGTTTGTTAACTGCGATACCACATCAAAAGTCTTTCTCATAGGTGGGGGCTGATTTATTTCATACCTAGCTTTGTAAAACTTGACTTGCTTGTATGGAATGTTATTTGATTTGAATAAATTCAATAAAATGTTTATAAAAAAAAAAAAAAGGTTGACCCGATATACAGTGGGTACGGAAAGTATTCAGACCCCCTTCAATTTTTCACTCTTTGTTATATTGCAGCCATTTGCTAAAATCATTTACATTAATTTTTTCCCTCATTAATGTACACACAGCACCCCATATTGACAGACAAAAAAAATAATTTTTGAAATTGTTCAGGATGAACGTAATGATTTAGTAAGAGATCTAGGTCTTCCCAAACCTGCTGCAGAACAGCTGGGTCTTTATGGAAAAATTAAAACGTATTACATCCAGACACAATTTTCTCTTGGTACCAAAATAGAGACAAGTTTATAGCATACTAGTTGAAATACCCAGTGTTTGCCCAGGAGGAAAATAAAGTGTTTTTTGAGAAAAATATAATAAAAAAAAACACAACTTTAAAAATAAAAATAAATTAACAAACAATGAAGACTCACTAATGTGCTTGTATGGCAGTCTTGTATGTATGTTATCATCCAGTTGACGCTTGGAATCGGCCAGCTCTATTTAATTTCATTAGCATGCTGGCAGTCACTTCCAGGTCTCCCTCTGGTGGTCGTTCCGAGTGTCAAGTGGATGATAACATGCATATAAGACCGCATGATCACCCCCAACCCAGAAAGGGGGTGGGTTAGGGTTGATTTCATCCTACAGTATTTTTAATCGACCAAGACCAAGAGAAATGTGTACCAAGATTCATGAAAATCGCTCCAGCCATTTGAAAGTGATGCTGGAACATACATACATACACACAAACATATAATGACTTTTATATATATAGATTTTAAGAGTGACAGTTTCTTGGTTTACTTCACTGATGTAAGTGGCCTGGTGCAGAAACTTGTCAGAGATTACAATGTGTAAAAACTGAGACTATTTACTGACTCATCTAAAAGAATCCTTAAAGGAGTCTGGTATTTCTTAATGGGTCAGCAATCGGTGCATGCAAAATTCCCACATTTTCTTTATAAATGGGACAGCAGAGCCAAAAACGTACACTGGATTCATAAGGAATCTAGAAAAAACCTACAGCTTAGTGTCAAAAATATCATCACACCCAGCCTAGTGGATCTAGATAAAATGCTGTTTCCACTGATGCAAATTAAACATGATTTAACAAATCAATTTGTCAATCTAAAGATGGAACCAGTTTTATGCATTTCTGCTAAACTCCATTAGGGCATTTTTGCTGGACCTGATATTAGAAAACTAATTTCTAATGGAGAATTTGATGGTGCGATGAAAGAGCTGGAATGAGAGGCTTGGTTATCATTCAAATAAGTAACATTTTAGGTAACAATAAATATTTAAATATGTAAAGAAATTACCATAAAATCTCATGTATAATGTGTGCAATTTGAACTCATCTTAGGGGTATGCATTATACACAAAACATTTTTAAAACAATGGTTTCCCACAAAAATTGACATAAAATGTCTGTTGCTGCGTGCAGTGTGCTGTCACCATGTTTTAGCCATCTCTGGCTGCAGTGGTATTAGCACCATCAGTGGCAGTGCATGTAAGCAGTGAGCGGCTATTTTCTGAAAGGCACACAAAGCAAAGGTTTCACATATAAACAATTGCTGGTTCTATGGCCACTCTCAGTTCGTGTTTGCCATCTTTGGCTACAACAGCAGCGGCTGCAGTGGAGCGGCAGCGATAGAGATTGCAGAGCGACGCAATCTGATTTGTACCTCTTGTCACTGTAAATGGCGGTCCTCCCAGGCGAACATAGGCACATCAGCTACACAAATGTGTTTAGCACCACGATCAGCTGATGCCGGAACCTCAGTTTCGTTTTCAATCTCAATCTCCAACTCACTTGCACAAAATCAGAGTCCAACAAGTCAGAATGAAATTCTATAATCCTGAATTTATATTCAGGATTTTATGGTATTGTGAAGAATGTCATAATTATGTTTAAGAAACTCGGATGCAACATGAGTCTCAAAGTTAACCTTTTTGATTTGCATTTGAAAATTTTCCCTGATAATCTTGGAGTGGTAAGTGAATAGCAGAATGACAGATTCCATCACAATATCAAGGACATGAAAAGAAAGTATCAGGGACACTGGGATATCGGTATGATGATGGACTTCTGCTGGATGATTTATAGGGACGCACCAGCAAAGTTTGGATCCAAAAAACTAAGTGAAAAAACTAAAGTTATAGGTAAGGCAATGAAAAGGTATTGTGTTTTTTACAAATAATTTAAAAAATTATTAACTAAATATTTTCATATTAACCTTATTTAGATCAATATTGTATACATGAATTGTGTAATTTGTCAAATTTTAAATATATTTCTTTTTAATTATGTATTTAAATGTGAGGTGATGGAAACATTCTAAGTATATTTTTTATTGTGAAACATTCTAATTATATTTTAATTGTGTTCATGACTGCAGATAAAAATAACTATTCCAATTAAAACAATTTTTTAAAAGATTACTTTTACATTTCTGTTTAATTAATGTGTTTCAAGGAAACTTGAAAGTAATGGAAAACTTGAATGTAGTTACAAGTTTTCTTTTTTTTTAATATTCTCATGAATGTTTTAGATTTGAAACCCTCTCCAAAGCCCATAACACCTACCTAAATTCATGGAAACTGAAACATATAAATGTACTGTTCAGTACAAGACATTCTCAATCACAGACATGCAGCTAATGTTGATCCTGTTATCTACCTTAATACAAGGATAAGTGTCTGTGTGTTCATCTGGTTGCTATGTCTATGTCATTCCAAAAGATGCCGCATCACAAACCTTTTTAGTAATAAAATACATAGCATTTGTCATTCCAATAGAGGGCACATCACAATCATTAGCGCTGCTTTTACAAATCCCATACCAAATACCATATAACAGAAACATATACATTTCGTGGTGCATTGCAAACATTAACATTGAGGTATATATTGATTACTTAGATTTCAATCCATCTTAGATGGGCAGCACAGTTTAGCTGTTGTATAAAAGGAGTCAAAAACATGATGAAAATGGTGTAAGGTTTCCTAAAAAGGCCAGCACCATTACTAGCAAGTCCAAGTGAGGCACACCTGCTCACCCCAGGCTACCTGCCAGCTCTGGCCTGGCTAAGACCAAAGATGGGAAATGTGGCATAATAATTCAAAATATAAGGAAATGTCCCAAAATATATCAAAATTCCATACTAGCGAGGGGATAACCACAAACCTCTAGCTTTTAAATACAGTAATTGATTTAACAAAATAGGAAAAACACAGCAAAATGCTTAAAAGAGCAATAATAGATTTGTCTAAGAGGCATACCACAACAACCAATTACCAATACACAAATTCCAAATTCAAGCAGACAAAAGCATCCAGTAACCAGCAAAATAAGAAGTCATTATAATATTTACAAAAAGATTCCTAATGCGGAATGAATTAACCACTGGCTGGATCTCTCACTCTGGCCTCCAGATGAAGGCAAAAAGAGGACCCAGTAGCATTGATGTGCCCCCGGCTCCTGGAGCTCCTCTCACAACACACATGGAATAAGAAGCACATTTAAAATAGACTGTACTCAAATACAAAAACTAACAGAAACTACATAAAATATGAAACATAATAATTCAAAAGTAACAAAAAGAATAATAAAGCACACATTAATACATAACAGTTATAAAAATAACAAAACCACCTTTAGTAAGTACCAAGTTAGGGTAGACCTTACATTTAAAATGCAGGGGGGCTTGTGCTGTGTAAATAGGTTATCAAATCCAATCATAAATGTAGATTCAAGCAGGGGAAGTCTGGATAATCAGTTGCATTCTGTCTTGATATAAATTCAACTAAATTTGTGGTTTCTTTAACATTATCCAAACCTGTTTTGGGGCATATTTTGACACTTTCTGGTGCAATGCAACATGTACAGTGAAACAGACTTCATAAGTTTGATGACTTTAGGAGGTAATCATTTAATGAACTCCTTGGGAAAATATGTTTACACTGCTGAGAGCATGCATCTAAGCTCTAAGTGAAACAGGAGTACAGAACAAAAATGATCTAAAATGGTGCCACCATTTTATTTGATTTATTTTTTTACATATTAATACTTGCATATGGTAACTCAAACAAGATTGATGGACTGAATGATCTCTTCTCATTTGTCAAATTCCTTGTAAAACTTAAAAATGTGAGGATCAGTCAGGTTAGGCACAAATCAAGTATACTGTGGTGGATGTGCATCCATCCACTTTCTGAACTTACATCTTTGATCATTGTATAAGTAGTAAGACAGAGCAATCCAAGCAGCAATTGATGCAACTCAACAATCAGCCCTATACTATATTTCAGTCCATCACAGGAAAGAATCAAGTGGACATCCATGTTCACTGTTACTGAACCTGGACTAATTTATTGAAAGTCATTAACTCAAAGAGCATGTCTTTTACAGGTATGTGTGCAAACTCCAAACTTAAGATTAAACAGGCTGAGATCTGAACCCAGCCTCCTGGATTTCTAAAACAATGCTGCATCTCATGCCTCTGTATTGGCTTATCAAGCAGAACCAAAGTTCTATGCTAGATTTGCTTTACTACATTTCTATTTTCAAATATATTGTTTATTGTTTACATTGATGTTTGTATTGATTAAAATTTTTGTCCATATTGAAGGTTTTGTGGTTATGCAATGTAGCAATTTCATACAATAACATAACATTCTCAGACTTGGCTTATGCAATTCAGGTTTACAGGGGGTCAAGAGACTATCTTGCCACCATGGCATGCAAAGACAAAGAACCAGTTCATCATATTTTCCAGTTGTGCAGTCTTCCAGTCCTCTCCCACTCTCATATTCACATTCAGAGACAAATTAAAATCTAACCTGTACGTCCTTGGAGTTGTGGGAGCAAAGCTGCATGAACATCAGCATGTTCCAGGATTCGAACCTAGGAGGCTGAATCTGTAAGATGACATGTTTTCAATTGTATTTAGATGCAATACTAAATTCCTCTTATGAAACAAATAGAATAAATAACTCACAAAGAGAACATGCAGCCATTTTTATGTCCTATATGTGTTCATTAATATGAAGATGATTATACAATAAAATAAGATTTCAACATAAACTGTATATCTAATGTGGGTATGCAATTGTTTTGTAAATGCAAACCAAAGTAAGGTGCACTGTGCTGACATAGCAGGTAACACTGGGAACAAAGTTTTGAAATATACAAGCATATGTATATCAAGGTTTGTCCAGTGTCAACAATTATTTTTCTATTTTTAAAACAAAGAAATACCTGTATTATTACAGTACCAGTAACGGCAGAGTGCACGATAACGTGCAGTGAATACACTTGACTTTCCTACTCTTTCTCTGTTCATTTAGCATTCGTTTGTTCAGAGGTTGATGCGCTTGCTGCTTCCTGAGCAGCTCTTCTTTTCTCCACCCTAGAGGCCCGCTTCTTCTCTTTTTCCGTCGGCATCTTTTCACATTAAAACTGATTAAGTCAGTTTTTGTCTTGCAATTACTTAGTACGTTTTTCTTAATTTTTCACTTAACCTGGCACTTAAGTGTTCAATCTGCCTCAGGAATGGTTTAAGATATAAAGAGGTAGAGGAAGTGATGACGAAGGTGGTAGAGATGAGAACAGTGCCCGTACGCATGCGTTGCACGGCCGCCCTGCTGCCCGCTGCCCGGATTTGATTCTACAATAAAATAAAAATAAAAAGAGTAATAAAAATCTTCACCCCGAAAGTGGTCAGTAGAGGTCACGTAGTATATGTGTACCAAATTTCAGGTCAAATGGTCGAACAGTTTGCGAGCTACAGGTGATTTAAAATCCTGGACAGACAAAGAGACAGCCACGGTAGCATATTATATAAGAAGATATTAAAGTGATTTTCAATATTTTAAAATTTTGTATAAAACTATTGATTGTCTCATATTACCAATATGTAGATTGGTTCTCTGTTTGAAGCACCATTATAAAAGTGTCTGTAGTGATAAAGCTGATCTGTTTCAAATTAAAGCAGTGGGCATTAATTGTAAAAGTACACACAATACTGTGCTCATAAAAAGTATTCACAAAATTGGAAGTTTTCATATTTTATTGCTCTACAAAATTGAATCATAGTAGGTATATTTTGGCTGTGTAATTATTAATTTAGGCTACTTTGCAGAGATCTTTTTCACTTTGATATTAAAGGGTCTTTTCCTGTTGATCTGTTGAATGTCAAAACACCCAAATTAAAATTTACTGTGATTTAATGTTGTATAACAAAAATTTGTGAAAACATCTGAAATTGGGGTGGTACTTTTTATATTCACTGCAGACAACATACATGACGTTTGTTGTCTGACTCATTCTAAAAATTAGGAAACGTATAACTTTACCATTTTTTTATTTGCTATTATTTCCAGAAAATTAACTGAAAAGAACAAAACAAAAAATAAATTTGCCACATTAAGTATTTCCAACAAATTAAAAGAAAAGAACACAATGAAGAATATATCTGCCAGGCAGCTGCCACTGGTCCTGGAATGCCCATGTGGCTACAGCTTTTCGTTGCTCAAAAACTAGATTAGTGGCTAATTCTTGCCTGCTAATAAAATCTGTCAGACATACAGTATACATTCCATTAGAGACACTTAAGAAAATCATCAATAATTTGTTAAAGGATATAGACAGTGAATTCTTCAAGTAAAATCCAATTGTGCCATATTAACTCATTTAATGTCCTTCAAGATTGCTTTTGCGATGTTAATCATATTAGGACATACATTATTTTTTAACAAATCTTATCCAGAAAGTGGAAAAACAAAATTCCCTATAGCTAAATCATTACAGATTATGCTTCCTAATCTATTATCACTGTAGTTAATTAAATAAACAGATTACTAATTATAGCATCCATATACTGATGATGTTTAATTCATATCAGAAAGTGAGATTTGGCCTGTCTGGAAATACAAACAAGTTCAATATAAACATTTGAAAATTTTCCTCATTTTACATTATTTTACAGAACATAAATGCTTTATAATTTTAAAGTAGAACTTAAAGGTTGGCAAAATACACGTATTTTGGCAAAGCATTTGCACACTACTGTACACCTAGAACATCTGTTGCATACAATAATGACAACTAAGCCTTAAAATCTAGCATTTGTAACAGCAGCCTTGATAGTTTCATGACATGCTACAGCAGGTGTTTGCTTATGCTATTTTTTCCCATCATTCATCTCACTATCATAGCTGTTCTTTTCTTTTTTTTAAATATCAAATGCCTACATGCCCTTACTGAAATTTTAGCTTTAGTTGATGAAGTTGGGCCATATCAGAATTTTCATATACTTTATGTGTGCAGACTTTCCTAACATTTACTTTAGCTTACATACACTAACTAATACTGACTGCCCTTCTTTTACTAATGACTAGTGAAACATGAAAGTTCACACTCCTTTCACATTACAAAAAATAAACCAAAGAATGGGATGCTTGTGCCTCTTTTGTTTAGATTAGCCCCAGATCTTTGTAGTACTCTCTGACATTGCCATCATCTGACAAAATACAGCCATAAAGATTGAAACAAAATTAAGTGATAGATTCACAACCAACTGATCAGGAAAATATGTTGGCTATAAAATGCCTTAATTACAATGGCAACACTTGAAGTTTAGACTCAGACAGCTTTAAGGTGAAAAAAGCAACGAACTACCATATAATATGGAAAAAAACATGCAAACTTCACACTCACTGCATGGATTCACAACTGCATACCGCACCAGCTACTAGCATTAACAACTTTGTAAGAATGTGTTTCCTGATCAACGCAAGACTAGAAAACAATTTTAAAAATATTTTTTTATACACATTTCCTTTTTTTTACACCAGGTCGCTTTGTTTCTTTAAAACAGGAGCATGAAACTGCTATAAAGCTGAAAGAGCAAACAGAAACTTCCTGATTGGCTTTTTCAAACTTAGCATGGTGCTATTCAGTGGTAGGTGAAAATCAAGATGCAGCAAAGCATCTTATGAGAGAAGCACTCCTGATAATGATCTCTTTTTTTAAATTACTCTGGCTACCTTTAAGAGAGCAAATGACACTGGACTTTTCTTACATCTTTGCTAACATGAGCTGCATGACTTAACTGTGAAAAGTTTGAAAGATTAGTGCAAACACACACTTTAAAAAAGAAATAACAACAGCATGCGGTACTCATTTTAATATAGGCAATGACCTTCAACTCTCATTACTAAAGTGGAAAAGCTCAGGTTGCATATGAGCACATACAACTTGACAGTAAACTTGAAACACTTCAGGGTGAACAAGATAGCCGTCTAACTGAAAACCGACTCCAGCTCAAAGGCAATCTCACATACTACAAGAATAATTTTCTAAATAAGTAATTACATTAAGCTTATGATAGAAACTTAGCTAAAAATTTGCTTAAGAAGACAATTCTGAGGATTGTTATAAATATGAGAGACGTTCAAAAACTTTTAATATTTTCGTTGGAAACGGTTAAGGAGTTAGGAATAGTAATTGGTAATGTCTGAGAGTGTCATGTAACTAGTTCTGTCTGGCAAGCTGGCTGCCCTTGCAGTTTAGTATAAGAGTTGCCACCCTGTGGTGAACATGGCTGTGAAACTTATAAATTGCACCAAAGAGGAACAGTGTTCTGCCATACGCTTTTTGTGGGCAGAAGGTGTGCCAGGAGCACAAATTCATCTCTGCACGTGTGCTCAGTATGGGGATAAAGTTCTCTCTTGTAGGGTCATCTATGAGTGGATTGCAATGTTCAAAAATGGCCGTACTAGTGTGACGGATGCAGAGTGCTCTGGACGTCCAGCTACAGCCACGACCACAAGGAATGAAGAAAGAACTCTGATGTTAAAGCAGTGGACCATCAGTGGCGCATCAGTGACTACATGCTCAACCAAAAACATTTTTTGCTGATGGCATTAAAAAGTTGGTACATCACTGGGGAAGTTGCATCGCAAAGGAAGGTGACTATGTAGAAAACTGAGGCAATTTGTTTTGGAAATTCTTAATAAATATAGTTAAAATAAGAGTATGGAAACATTTTGAACATCCCTCGTATTTTAGTGATACGTTGAATACTGAATTACTTATTCTGCACAACATCAGGTGGAGCTATTCCCCACTGGCCCTTAATGCTGAAATACCACTGTCAATGTCAGATCATTTTACATCTTTAGTCATATACTGTATTGTAAATGATGATAATTAAGTATTAAACAAATGTATCATTTTAGGCTAAATAACCCAAGAGAAACTCTTCACCATCTAGATTCCATAAATGCATGCACATTTTAGCTAATATATGAAAACATCTCTTGCTTTGATTCAAGTAATAAGTGGATTGGTCTCTACCAACCTAACACATCTAGATTTTGTCATTTTAACCCAATGTTATTGCAGAATCGATCAAGCTTAGTTGATTCCACTGTGCACATCCCCCCTTTATGTGGGTCAAAAGATTTTCTGCAGAATTGAGACTGGCTCTGATTGAGTCATTCAAAAACACTTATCTTCCGTGCTTTACGTTATTACATGGCTGGGATGGCTATGTGCAATTTAACATTCATGTTTTGAAAAGAAAATTTCATTTTTAATGTCACTTTTCTGGAAGGGCAAAAATGTCTTCTTATATTTTTTTTTCCATCTCTATCCTAACCACAACACCTATAACCCTGAAAGCACATTGCTACCACCATGCTCGGAAATAGATATTGTTGTCCTTCAGTGATAGGCTGTTTTGGTTTTTATAGCAAATGTTTTCTTTGGAATTAAAGCCAAAAAGTTCAACGTTGGGCTCATTAGAATATGACAGATTTCCCTGCACAGTTTTGGTAGATTAAATGTTTCTTCTTGCAAAATGTATTTACACATAGATATTCTTTTTTGTGGGAAAGAACTTGACACACTTATCCACAGACTAGGTATACAAGGAATAATGAAAAATTTACAGTATATATTGTCACACATGTTTGCATGGGAGGCAGCTAAAGGGCTTGAATGAGAGTAATTCCGAACCAGACCAGGAGATGGCAGAGTGCACTGACTCATTTTTTCCCTTTTATGTAGACTGTTCACGGGAAATTCCGCCTAACCCTGATGACGTCAATTCTGGTTCCGACCCCTTTGACGTCACTTCCGGGTCCAAGCCAATGGACGAAGACTCTTCTGGTTCCGGCTCCTGTGATGTCATCTTCCGGGCCCCAGCCTATGGATGAAGACCCTTCCAGTTCTGAGGTCGCTTCCTAACTGGCCTTTAAAAACCGCCACCTTTCCTCTATCCCCACAGTTCTGATTGGGACTCTGATTTGTACACTTCAGTACATCAATTTATTAAATTTTTTAGCCAGGAAATAACATATGGGTGCCTGCCAAAAAACGTTGCTATGGCTCTTTGTCGAGTTTGTGACAATATATTGTCTTGAATTCCTGAAGATCATTTAAAGTTCTTATTTGTTTCTTGGTAATCTTTCAGATTAACTTTCTACGATGTGCAAAAAAGATCTCTCAATAAATATATCAGAAAAGGAGTGGAAAATAGCAATGCGGAGAATTCACTTGAGCTCCATATGTGCAAAGCATGCAATTATTCAACTCAAAATTATATAACGAGCACATCTGTCTCGCCTAAAACTCTCCAAAATGTTTCCAGGGCAAGATCCAATCTGCGAACGCTGCAATCAAGTTCCAGCCTCACTGGGTCACATGTTCTGGGCCTGCACCAAACTAACATCATTCTGGACCAAAATTTTGAATTACCTTTCAGACAGCCTTGGAGTCACAATCCCTCCTAACCCATTAACAGCTGTGTTTGGGGTTCTTCCAGATGGGTTTAAAGTGGAGAAGGACAAACAAACTGTGATTGCATTCACTACACTTTTGGCACGCAGACTTATTCTGCTAATCTGGAAGAATCCAAACTCTCCTCTTTTAAGTCAGTGGGAAACCGATGTTTTCTACTATTTGAAATTGGAAAAAATCAAATACTTAGTTAGAGGATCTATACAGATTTTTTTCAAAACATGGCAGGATATAATCAGTAATATTTTAAAATAAGCTCTTAAAGCACAGAGGAAGCAGTTATTTCTGTATTTCTTTTTCTTCTCCTTTCATCTCTATTGACTTATCAAACTTATCAATTTAGGTATGTTTACAAGCCTTAAATTTTACTCCGTTTGCCTTGCTCTCTCTCTCTCAGGGGTGGGGGTCGACTTGTTCTCAATTCTACTTTTTGTAAAAATTGATTGATTTGTATGGAATGATTGCAATAAAATTAATAAAATTACAAAAAAAAAAAAACTTTCTACGATGTGCAATCATTCATTGTTAGAAGAATTTCCAGATGGGTTCAAATTTGTAAATATATAAAGTAAGCAAAGATAAAATACTAATTAAATTTGTAATACAAATAAGATAAAAATAAACTTGTATTAAATTAAAATAGAGAAACCTAAATGAGAACTGCATCTCAAATGATACACCAAGGTGAATGCAGTGGATTCAGAAAGTATTCTGACCCCTTCACTTTCTGCACCTTTTATTGTGCTTTAGATTTAATTTGGATAAATTTGTCATTGTTGTCCATCAATCGACACTCAATAACCCAAAGTGACAAAATGAAAACATATTTTCATAAAAATGTGTAAATTTATTAAAAATCAAAACCTGAAACCTCTCATTTATGTAAGCATTCAGACCCTTTTCTATGACATTATAAATTGTGATATAATGCATCATGTTTGCTTTAATTATCATTAAGATGTATCTAGAATGTGATTAGAGTCCACCTGTAGCAAACTGAATTCATTAGACATCATTTTGTCTAAAGCTAGGAGTAGTTCCCAGGAGCACAGTGGCCTCAATAATTTTGAGGTGGCCAATCAGGCCAAACTGAGTAACTGTGCAAGAATAACCTAGGTCAGGGAGGTGACCAAGAACCCAATGGTCACTTTCATTGAAGCTTCTGAAGTCCTCTGCTGAGATGGGTGAATCTGTTGGAAGGACAACTATCAATCAAGTATAGGCGCTAGACCAAAGCTAGTCATGAGTAAAAGGGCATATTAATAATTAAATGACTCTGAGAACATGAACAAAAAGATTATCTGGTCTGATAAAACAAATGAAAACAACTGGGCAGCGCTAGCATTATGTCTGGCAATGACCAGGCACTGCTCATTACCTGCCTAATACCATCACTACAATGAAGCATGGTGGTTACAGTGGCAAGGAGAGGGAGACTGGTGAGAATTGAGGAAAGGATGAAAGTAGCCAGATACAGAGAGGTCCTTCAGAAAACCTGTTCCAGAGACCTGAAAATTGCAGGTTACTCATGATCCAATCTAATGGAGTTTGGGAGGACCTGCAAGTAAGCAAGGGATAAACTACCCAAATCCAGATGTACAAAGCATGCATAAACTTACCCAAGATGACTCAGAGTAGTGAATGCTGCCAAAATAGGCTTCTACAAAGTACCAACTTAATTGTCTGAATACTTATAAAAATGAGATTTTTTTCCAAATCTTTCTGAAAACATTTTACTTTGTCCTTATGGGTTATTGAGTGTAGACTGATGGACAAAATGGAAAATGTACCCATTTAAATTAAATCTACAACATAATAAAGTGTGCAGAAAGTAAAGGGGTCTAACCCTACCCCTAACCTTCTGAATCCCTGTTACCTTAGTAATCAATCAATAAGTGCAAGTTTTATCACTTCCCAATGTAAAGATTACAATATGCAAGCTTTCGAGGCAGCTCAGGCTCTTTCTTCAGGCAAGATGTAATTTAAAAGCTTGCATATATGTAATATTTTTAGTTAGCCAATAAAAATTGTCATTTTGCTTGACTTCTTATTACATCCATCATGGCTAATACGGTACAACACCCTAATAGTACCAATGTAAATGATAAACATATGTACATGACTCCAATTATAATCAATGCCATTTCAACACAGATCCCCCTAAGTCAACATACATAAATAATCCAAGAAATGCACACAAAGCACACTCCTTTGAGTAGCAACTGAAATTCATATACAGTGGGATGCAAAAGTTTGGGCAACCTTGTTAATAGTCATTATTTTCCTGTATAAATCGGTTGTTACGATAAAAAATGTCAGTTAAATATATCATATAGGAGACATACACAGTGATATTTCAGAAGTGAAATTAAGTTTATTGGATTTACAGAAAGTGTGCAATAATTGTTCAAACAAAATCAGGCAGGTGCATAAATTTGGGCACCGTTGTCATTTTATTGATTCCAAAACTTTTAGAACTAATTATTGGAACTCAAATTGGCTTGGTAAGCTCAGTGACTCCTGACCTACATACACAGGTGAATCCTATAATGAGAAAGAGTATTTAAGGGGGTCAATTATAAGATTCCCTCCTCCTTTAATTTTCTCTGAAGAGTAGCAACATGGGGGGTCACAAAACAACTCTCAAATGACCTGAAGACAAAGATTCATACAGTAGTTTAGGGGAAGGATACAGAAAGCTGTCCCAGAGATTTAAGCTGTCTGTTTCCACAGTTAGGAACATATTGAGGAAATGGAAGACCAAGGCTCAGTTCAAGTTAAGGCTCGAAGTGGCAGACCAAGAAAGAATTCGGATAGACAGAAGCGACGAATGGTGAGAACAGTCAGAGTCAACCCACAGACCAGCACCAAAGACCTAAAACATCATCTTGCAGCAGATGGAGTCACTGTGCATCGTTCAACCATTCGGAGCACTTTACACAAGGAGATGCTGTATGCGAGAGTGATGCAGAGGAAGCCTTTTATCCGCCCACAGCACAAACAGAGCCGCTTGAGGTATGCTCAAGCACATTTGGACAAGCCAGCTTCATTTTGGAATAAGGTGCTGTGGACTGATGAAACTAAAATTGAGTTATTTGGGCATAACAAGGGGCGTTATGCATGGAGGAAAAAGAACACAGCATTCCAAGAAAAACACCTGCTACCTACAGTAAAATATGGTGGTGGTTCCATCATGCTGTGGGGCTGTGTGGCCAGTGCAGGGACTGGGAATCTTGTCAAAGTTGAGGGACGCATGGATTCCACTCAGTATCAGCAGATTCTGGAGACCAATGTCCAGGAATCAGTGACAAAACTGAAGCTGCGCCGGGGCTGGATCTTTCAACAAGACAATGACCCGAAACACTGCTCAAAATACACTAAGGCACTCATGCAGAGGAACAAGTACAACATTGTGGAATGGCCATCTCAGTCCCCAGACCTGAATATAATTGAAAATCTGTGGTGTGAGTTAAAGAGAGCTGTCCATGCTCGGAAGCCATCAAACCTGAATGAACTAGAGATGTTTTGTAAAGAGGAATGGTCCAAAATACCTTCAACCACAATCCAGACTCTCATTGGAACCTACAGGAAGCGTTTAGAGGCTGTAATTTCTGCAAATGGCGGATCTACTAAATATTGATTTCATTTCTTTTTTGTGGTGCCCAAATTTATGCACCTGCCTGATTTTGTTTGAACAATTATTGCACACTTTCTGTAAATCCAATAAACTTCATTTCACTTCTTAAATATCACTGTGTGTGTCTCCTATATGATATATTTAACTGACATTTTTTATCGTAACAACTAACGATTTATACAGGAAAATAATGACTATTAACAAGGTTGCCCAAACTTTTGCATCCCACTGTATTTCCCTGAATCCAGTATATCCTGAGAATATGAAAATTATGTCTTACCAGCTGCAGTATTTACTCATCTTGTTTCTAAAGGACAAAATTTATCAAGGCTTTTAAAGTTCTTAAAGTTTTTTTTGTTTTTTTTTTGCACAGGTATTGATTTGTATGTATTACGATTATGAAGAAGTACTTCTTTTAGGCTTCTTTTAGATGAGTCTATAAATATTCTCTGTCCACATTATAATTACTACTTGTTATGTTTTAGCCAGGGCACTCTCTAGTTCATGACACTGCCAAGTAAACCAAGGACCTGTATTTCTTGAAATATGCTGCAAATCTTCTTTATTTTAGTACCAAGACAAGGTTGTGTCTGGGTTTAATACATTTTTATCTTTTAATTGGGACAATAAGAGTTTTCCAGAATCTTTAGGAAACCCTAGATCTCTCACTAAATCACCAAATGTGTTTTGTGAATAATTGCTACACGATGGAGAAAAATGGTTTTCATTTTTGAGTCCAGCACCCAAAATTATATACAAAATATATATTAAATTAACATTTTTTTTAATGTATTAAGAATTACTTAACAAGTAATCCCAGTATTGGAAGATTTTCCTTTTATAATAACTAGAAGAAATACAATGTGACACAAAATGTTGCTTAAAAAATAAACATTTCAGAGCAAAAAAAACACAAACTGTCAAGGAGACATTGAAGACTCACCAGTGACTGATCATGAGCCTAAAAAACTTATTGTGTTTTGTGGTGAAATGTGTTTAACTTCACCTCTAAAATGGTCCGGTCACAACATGCAAAACAGGGTTTTTATGTGAACAGTAAAACACAACAGTATACAAGTGTTCTCTGTGATGGATTGTGTGCCTGATGCTGCTGAGTTAGGATCCAGTCCATGTGACTTTGACCTGGATTATGTGTCTTCAGTTAACAGATTATTGAATGAAACATCCACTTTCATTTTAATTAAAGCTTTGTTCTGGTCAGTCTTAATCTGTGTACTCTGTATTGTGACAATGACCATATTAAGGAATTTTATTTTAAGTTAGTTATCTGACCAATTATTAAATACTAGCTGTGTTACCTGTCTTCACCTGGGCAATTTTCTGAAACAATGGGCCTCAGTTATAGAGCCATCAGTTAATCAGATGTGTCAGTAACTGAGTACATTTCTGCCTACAGGGACTTAAATATTATTAGTTCACTGGAACTCCTTGCTCTTGAACATGCTACATGCAATTGCCCACGAGTAAAACATTTGTGTCGTACATCAATTCCATCTTTCCCTACTGGCTTTGGCTTTTGTTGATGGTGAATGCAAAGTGCATTTTTACATGAAACTCTTCTTTTAAAGTCAAACAGGTAATTACTTGAAAAATGGGAATTTTTTGGTATAATTTCGCCCTGTAGCACCTGTGATAATGGTAACTTCAATCAGATCTGAATGTAACTCCTTGATCTGAAATCATGTACTGGTAAAAAGTTTTGGAGGGTTTAGATCAAAAGCAATACAGAAATTGAAACAGGTCTAGTGTATAAAAACAGTTTACTTTGGAGAAAGTAAACTAAAAATTGGCACTAGTTAGAGCTGAAATAAACCCTAAAAAAGTTTACACAATGGAAAACAATGGGAAGTGAAATTAGAAGTAAAAAGTACAGTAAACCTCAAACCCTAACTTTGCAATAAACATAGTGTGCATATCATACAATAAGAGGTGAGTAGAGTAGCCAAAAATTGTACTCAAGTAAGAGTAGCATTACTTCAAAATAATATTACTCAAGTAGAAGTAAAAAGTAGTCATCCAGAAAATTACTCAAGTAAGAGAAAAAAAGTATTTGGTGAAAAGACTACTCAAGTACTGAGTAACTGTTTGATCATAATAAATTATTTATTTTTTAGAAATGTAATAAGATAGACAAAAATATAAAATAATGTGCAAATTCTGCTATTTCCAAATAACAAAATAAAAAATGAGTAAAAATAAATAACATCTTTACAAAATAAAGATGCACAAATAACACAAAGTTCCAAATCTCAGTTTTTCACAACAAAGCTTTTGAAGCCAATACCTACAGCAGATAACATGTATGTTTGAACAGTGCAAACTACTTACAGTGACAAGATAACCTGTACACTGACAGTATAATACGGCATATGCACTTGCCCTCCAAATAGCACAGCTGATAGAAAATAACATTAGAACAAGGCAGCTTGTGCACGTACAAGAAGTCTCACTTTACCATGACTGTCTGTGTCTGTGCATGTTTGGTTAAAACATGCTTGTTCTTCACTCAGTGAAGTGATGTTTAAGCTTCAGCAGAAGTTGGCTCTCAGAGTTCCTGCAGTGAAGCTGTGACCGTTTAGTAATGATCAGGAGCCCTGTATGACTAAAAAGTCTCTCACAGGCTGCAGATGCAGGAAGTTTGTGTGTGGTCATGTGACTGCATGGCTATGTCTGATTAGTGAAACGGAGTCGTGATTATTGTTGCTACGTCTGTTTGGTGAAATGGAGTCATGTGATT
>JANRMT010062794.1:12919558-12994220 GCA_026402145.1 Polypterus bichir lapradei | reverse complement strand
GTGAAGCCGCGAAAGTCGAAGCGCGATATAGCGAGGGATTACTGTATTAATAAGATGACTGCATCCTGCTAACAAATTTTAATCCTCATTTCACCCAGAGTAACTGCTGTCAAAGGTGCAATGATCACAGCACAGTGTGGGCAGCATGTGGTGAAGTGGCCCAGCCAGACATGCTTGATTTTTCTGATTGATCTTCTATCCCACCTACTCAATGTGAACCTAAGGAGATGCAAAGTGAGCAGGACTGCAATACTTCTGAAGATCCCTTTAAGCAAGTAGGATCATATTCTGGAATCCCGTGTGCTCCAAGATACCCAAGGAGAGTGACTGCCTGAATATCTTAAAGATTTTGTTGTACATTACCGGTAGTTCATGACGAATGAAAACAGTTGGATGAAAATTAGGAGAACTGTGTTCTCATATTCATTTCATTTGACAATTAAAAGTTCACCTTTATTTAGATGTCATGTGTAATTATCGTCCTTGTTCTAATAAGATTTCTTTGTTTTCTTGTGATATTGGGGCAGTTGTGGTGTCTAAGTTGGAAAGTAGGTTAGGTGCCTTTAAGAGAACAGGAATTATGGGCTAGAAAAGTAGTGGGGGAGATTGGAATGGGAGGAAAAAAAGGAGCAGCAGTGAGTGGAGCTTTATGTTGTGCACTTGTGTTTGGGTTATTTATAAAGTGTAAGATGCGATAGAGGAATGGAAGCTCTTAGACATAACTCATATGAAGTAAAGAAAGCAGTCTATGACTATAATGAAAAAGAAAAAATTGATGGAGAAAAGAACATGATTTTTTTTAATGAAAACAGTATTACATAGTTAGAGTTACCTCTGGTAATAATGTTTCATATCCTCATTGCTAGTCAAAAATTAAGTGAGCAAGAGTAAGGGACAGTATAGTAAAAGGTAACATTATAAAAGTTAATGCGGTTAAAGGGTGTGCACCAATTGAGTATGTTAACCAATTGACATGAGAAGTACTAGTTGAACATGATATTAATGAAGGGGGGGCAATATGCTGAAAAATACTGAACCTTATAATAAAAAAAATATTTTCTGTAACATAAACTTTTAACGTGCATAATTTTCCATGTTGTAGGTAGGTTTTAATCATTCCAGTTGAGCAACATAATATTGCAAGTGAATAAAGTAGTGTGTGTTATGACAATACTGAAACTATAGTGTTCCCTTTGGTGTTATACTAAAAATGGTTCTTAATGGATAAGGATTTATAGTAATCCCAAGGGAGTCTGAAAGGTAAGTGAAAACTGTAGTCAATTAGGGTTTAAGTAGACACCACCAAAAAACATAGCTGGGAGAGGAAGGTGTTAGAAGCTTCTTTGACTAGTAGTGTCTAGTCTATGTATATATTTTGTGATATACAGCCCGACCACAGACAGACAGACACTGGATGTCAAATGCCACACACGATTTATTAAGCTATTTACAGTAATTAAACAGTCCTGAATCACACACAGTGCTCCAGCACCAAACACCCTCCAATACAGGCCTTTAAATGTCCATGGGCTGCCTCTCTTCCTCCTGTCGCTGGAGCTTCGTCCACCTCCAACTCCCGACTCTAGCTCCCTGATTGGAGTGAGGGGGCCCCTTTTATTTCCATCCGGATGTGCTCCAGGTGCCTGATGAAGCTCTTCCAGCAGCACTTTCTGGTGTGGCGGAAGTGCTGCCCTTGCACCTGGAAGCACTCTGGGCGTCCCTGGAAGGTCCTTTCTCCACTCTTCCAGGTGTGGCAGAAGTGTCGATCTCCCGGGCTCCACGATGCTCGGGGCGACCCATGGCGGTGGCCACGGTCCCCAGTGGATTTGAGCCTTCTTGCTCCTTCCCCGTGGTCTCCTCAACATCCAGGGCGGTTGCCCCCTCGTGGCTCGGGGGATGTATAAACCATCTCCTGATCTTCCAGGCATCCTGGTTGGGTCTGACCCCCAGCCTCCTGTGACAATTTATAAAGTCTAATGGCAAAGAAATGCATATGTAATGTTTAATGATTTAGACCAGATCTGGGGCAAAATTGAAAAGAATGTATAACTCTCTCCCCAGAATGTGAATTTTTTATACCTTGCATGTATTACATGATACTGAAATCAATTATTGTAAATTCAAGAAGCAGTGTTTTACAATTTTGTAAGCACTGGAAAAATTATGTTATATTCTCAAGGAGATGTATTTTGAAGAGTTATTTATCATAATGTTCTGACCTGAGATCTCCAAGTGTTCTACAAAAAGGGATGAAGTATATATATATATATATATATATATATATATATATATATATATATATATATATATATAGTACAGTAGTTGTGCATGTATTAGGTGATGTTCGTATGCCTACTGCAGCACAGAAGTAGTCTGAAATGTCCTTGATTTTACACTTCATAGCAGAGCACCAACTGCTAATACTGTATTCCAAGGTCACCAGAAAGTTTTTTGCATGGACTTTATGTGACTATACTGTAAGTGAGCACCTAAAACAAAATGTTTGCTATTTTTGAAAAAGATTAATAAATAAGAAATGAAGCCAATATGTATCATTCTTTTCTGTTTAATATAAAAGCAGCTACAGTACAGAAAAATATTTGTTTAATTTATATTCAGCTGAAATTATAATTAATAATGGTGGTTAGCATATCATATCTCATAGGTTGGTAGTCTTGGTTTTGTATCCTGTGCTGGCTGATCACCCCTGCTGGACTGTGCAAACCTGATCTGGATTGAGTGGACTTGAAACTGGATAAATGGATAGACATGTTAATATGTGCATTTAAAAAAAAGTGTCATGTTTATTCACATGCTGGTGCAGTTTTGCAAATCCAGCATTTTCAGTTTGATCGGCATAGATATTGTCTGTGTTATCCTGACGTTGCATAGGTTTTTCTTGGAGTACTCTGGTTTTCCAGTCAGATCCCCAAAAGATCCAAGTTGGGTTAATTACGGACTGTAAATCTGCACCTGGATGAGTGCTGGTGTATCTTTGAGTGTACCATACCATTCACTGTTGTCCTGTCCAGGACTGTTTCTTGCCTTGTGCCCAGAACTGCCAAAATAGGCTATTACTCTGTGCAACCCTTTCTTGAATGAAGTTGGTTTGAGAATTTAAGGAGAGTATGTACTTCCGTTTTCACACTTTCATATAAAAGGTCCTCCCTACATCTTTGGATATTGATGATGTGTAGTTTTCCTTTGCTCATATTTTTCATTTCAATTCTTGATGCTCTAGTTTGATTTGGTTAAGTTTCAAGAATTGCATTTTAATTTGTGAGGCCTTCAGGGTGTTAAGGACACAGAAATCAACTCTTATGATTTGATCAGTAATGATTTAGTACAGTGACAAACGGCAAAAGAAAATTCTGTGGTGTTAAAAGGAACAGACTCGACACATGTAAAAAGGTTTGGGGCAGCCACCCTGTGTTATCGTCTATTTACCCTTTTCTTTGTCAAGTTCGTTATTGGATTGGTCTACTCCCGCACCCTAAATAATAATACACATGCATACATAGATACACATACACTCAGACCCTAACCACAACAGTGCCCTATGAATGACACCCACACAGCTGGCTAACGTTTAGCACTTAAAATACCACACAAATGCTTTAAGTATAACACAACTTGTCACTCTCTCAGCACATCAAGAGACTTATTTATTATTGGCACGAACAACATACAATGTTTTAAATAGACCTCAGACCTAAATATTACTTTTGGTCTCCAAGAAAAATAATAAAACATACAAAGACTCAGTATCCTTGACTATAGACCATTCATCAGCCAAGAACACCTTCTTCTCGTATTGTCCCTAGCTATCTTACTAGTAACGTATTACTTCAATCACTCTAGATATTAAGACAAAGCATAGAAAGATGAAAACAAGTTACTTTATATTAAAGAACAAATAATAAGTAATAGAAAATAAGTTCGATAGTAAAGTCTGGATAAAATAGTCTTTAAAAAAGCTTACTGAAAGGAATCAGTTATGTCAAGGATGAAAGTCCCAGGCGGCGGTTGATTTAGCAATCGATGTTCATGAGAATGCTGTTAACTGACGATCAGATAAAAACTGGTTATACGTGTCTTTGTTTTATTTTCTGACGTTGCTCTTCCGTCGTCACTGTTTCTCTTCTTCTTCTGCTTCTCCTTCTTCTTCTTTGCTTCTTCTCTTTGCTTCAAACCAAGGCATATTTATTATGAAATGTCATGCCTTGGTTTCACAACACATTCACCTGATTGGCTGGCTGTCAATATGATGGATGAATTTTGCTCCCCGGGTAATGAAGTTCTTTGATATTGCCTCAGTTTCCTTTCCCAGGCCGTAAACCCAATTGTTGTCCCAGATGTCCATCCATAAAGTAATCCATAGCCTGAGGTATCAGCTGAGTATCCTTTCCCGGGCTGTAAACCAAATTAGCACTAAGCTATGAACAAATGTTATAAAAGTAAGGTGTAAGGGAAGAAAACCTGCTTTAATTTGTCTTAGTTCATCTGTTGTCTTGTCTCGAACAAAATATAATGGAATCCAAAATTTTGTTTTTCTGGGTGCCAGAACCAGAAGTGACATTCTTCTGGGCACCAGAACCGGAAGTGACGATCTTGATAAAGATAGGTTTTCCCGCGGCTGGTCTGTAGAGATAGCAGGAGAAGGTTTAGTGCACCCTGCCCTCCCCTGGCCTGGCGTGGAATTACCTTTACTTGGTCCACACAATGTCCCCCTATTCGCACGTGTGTGACATTGCTCCCCCTCAGCCCAGACCCGTCGGGTCGGGCGTACTGGTCCGAGAAGTCGTGGCATCTAGAAAGGGCATCGGCATTGGCTTGCAGAACACCCCGGCGATAAACGACCAAATACTTATATGGCTGTAGATCCAAAAACCATCTGGTGACCCGTGGATTGGACTCTCTGTGCAAGGCCATCCACTGTAAGGGTGCATGGTCTGTGACAAGAGTGAATTCACATCCCAAGAGGTAATATCTCAGCTGAGTAATCGCCCATTTAATAGCCAAAGCCTCCCGCTCCACTGCCGCATACCTAGTTTCCCGATCCAACAGTTTCTGGCTCAGGTACATAATGGGGTGTTCAACTCCATCGACGCTTTGGCTCAGCACGGCTCCAAGACCTGTGTCCGAAGCGTCCGTTTGGAGAATGAAAGGTACAGAAAAGTCTGGCGCCTTTAATATAGGAGCTGACGTAAGGGCTAGTTTCAAGTCACTGAATGCAGCCTCTGATATATCATCCCATACCACGTGATTAGGTCGACTCTTCTTTGTGAGGTTTGTCAAGGGCGTAGCTCTCTCGGAAAACTGGGGTACAAACCGGCGATAGTAACCCGCTAAGCCGAGAAAGGCCTGAACTTGCCTCTTGGTTATCGGACGGGGCCAATTCACAATTGCATCTATTTTAGAACACTGTGGTCTCACCATACCCCAGCCCATTAGATAGCCTAAATATTTGGCCTCAACCAACCCAAAGTAACACTTTTTTGGGTTGATACAAAGCCCAGCTTTTGCCAGTGTCCGCAATTCAGCTCCAACCTGCTGTATGTGTTCCTCCCAGGTGTTGGAATAGATTACAACATCATCCAAGTAGGCAGCACTATATGAATTATGAGGACGGAGCACTTTATCCACCAGACGTTGGAAGGTCGCAGGTGCCCCATGTAATCCAAATGGGAGGACACGATACTGCCAGTGACCGCTAGGGGTGCTGAACGCTGTCTTTTCCTTAGCTGAGTCTGTTAAGGGAACCTGCCAGTACCCCTTTGGCATGTCCTAGCCGCTTGAGAAGGTTGTCCACTCGTGGCATCGGATAGGTGTCAAATTGGGAGACTTGGTTAAGCCAACGGAAGTCATTGCAAAATCTCCAACTTCCATCAGGCTTACTGACCATAACGATAGGACTGGACTAGTTCCAGCATTCGTCTGATCTCCAACTCCACTTCAGCCTTTTTTGCCTTGGGAATTCTGTATGGGCGTTCTCAGACTATAACCCCAGGTTTCGTCACAATGTCATGCGCAACCAGGGAGGTCCGACCTGGATTTTCACTGACTACCTCAGGGACAGACAGGATAACTGCTTCGAGCTCCTGACGTTGCTAGCGAATCAAATTGTCTCCGAAATTAAGGTGTAATTGATAAGTGAAGAGATAGCGGAGCAGTCCAGAGGAGGGCTCGGAATCCCTGTCCTTCCACGGTTTCAGCAGATTGATATGATAAATCCGCTCGCTGGGTCGACGATTCGGTTGCTTCACCAAATAATCGACCAGCCCCTTCCTCTCCTTAATTTCATAAGGGCCAGTAATTAGGAATGAGTGGTAGGAACTAAAACCATGACACGGTCTCCTGAGTGGAATTCCCATAGAGACGTACCAAAGTTTTAGCATCGGGCCTGAGCTGCTTGCGCCTTTTCCATATGCGTTTTCAATATGGGTCAAATTTTCTCAAATCTATTGCTTAACTGTGCGATATACTCTAATATATTTGTTGATGGGAGCGCCTCTTCCTCCCATCCTTTTAAAACGTCTAATATGCCCCAGGGTTGTCGTCGATATAGCAATTCAAAAGGTGAGAACCCCGTGGAGGCTTGTGGGACTTCCCGATATGCAAAAAGGACAAGGGGGAGGAGCTGATCCCAGTTCCTTCCGTCCTCATTGACTATCTTACGCAACATCTGTTTGAGAGTTTGAGTAAACCTCTCTACAAAACCGTCGGTTTAAGGATGATATACCGAAGTCTTTAAATGCTTTATTTGAAGTAGCTTGGCAGCCTCCCTGAACGTCTGCGAGGTGAAAAGAGTCCCTTGATCCGTCAGGATTTCTTTAGGGATTCCCACACGTGCAAATACCCCTACTAATTCCCGTGCAATAGCTTTTGAAGTAGCTGAGCGCAACGGAACAGCCTCTGGAAACTGGGTAGCATAATCTACCAGGACCATTATATATTTATGACCTCTGGGCTGAGGGCTCTAGGGGTCCCACCAGATCGACCCCAATACGTTTAAAAGGGATATCTATTAAGGGTAAGGGAACTAGAGGAGCATGGTCCCTCCTAGGAATTTCCCTCAATTGACATTCCGGACAGGATATGCAAAAGCGGTGAACCTCCTCGTTAATCCCGGGCCAAAAAAATTGGAGCTTAATTCTCTCGAGTGTTTTTTTGGGGCCCAAATGGGCTTCCAGCAGATGGGTATGTGCTAGTTCACAGACCTGTCGCCAGTAAGTCCGTGGTACTAACAACAGCGACCTCATCTGTTCCTCATGCTCTGCCACCCGGTATAACAGATCATTATTGAGCACAAAGTGAGGACCCTGTGGCATCGGATGTGAGATGCGTTGGGCATCTATCAGAACGACTGCATTCTTTGCAAATTTAAGGGAGTTGTCATTCCATTGCTCCCTTTTAAATGAAGCTGCCGTCTGCCTGAACTGAAACTGTAGGCGTGAGAGAGGATTGGATTCAAGGTTTTCGTCCTGAGCCATCTGATCGCTTACTGATGACGTCTCGGGTTGCGATGTCCCGGGTGTTTCTTCGTCATCACTAGAGGCCGAAGTCCTCTCCTCAGCCAGCTGTATACACGGCGTGGAGGAAGTTGAGGGCGCTGAATCAGCATCCGTGACTAGACCTAGTAATCGAGGAGAAGAAATGCCTGTATCACCGCTATTTATGTTGACCCAATCTCTTCCTAATATCACGGGGAAGGGAGGATTATCCATAACTGCCACCATTAACTTTTTAACTATGCCGTCTTGACATATAAAGCAGTTGGCGGATCGGATATCGGATAATACCAGACATCCCCGTGAATACAGGTAATGCAGGTCTTATTCTTACACCATTGTCGTGGTAATATCAAATGGCAAGCAACAATGGAAATGTTACTGCCGGAATCAAATAAAGCAATTACTTTAATTCCATTGACTAGCACTTCTCCCGTATGTGAACAGGCCAGTGGATTAGCGAGAGCGCACCGTGCCTCCTCCCACATCACCCCGCAGACCTCTTCGTTGCTTCGCAGGGCCTGCCGGCGCGTCCCAGGGTCCACTCAAACATGCCTCGCATTATAGTCATGGGACTCTGTATTAGGGACGTAAGCATGCCCGGGTTCACACGAGTCCCGTTCTGACATTCCCAAGCCGGTTTCCACCCTGAGGTGATCTATTGTCTCGGCTAGGGAGACAGTATCTGTATATTCCCAGGCCGGCTGGGCGATTTTTCTGGGTTGGCTTCTGAGGAGTAAGGCGCAGGCCACCTGCTCTGCTATTTGGTGGCTGGATTTTTTATGGGGCTGTAACCAACCAACCACCTTAGCCCATAAAGCCACGGCCTGTTTCTTAGTTGCCTTAGTGGGGTTAAATGTCCAGGCCATTATGTTTTTCACCTGCCAGCCTAGGTTTCTCCCACCTTTATTAAAGGGCTTGCCCTTCGTGGGATATGTAAGGGCAGTCCCCACACCTGGGAGGCTATAATATGTACTCAATGCGTTCCCTGACGCACTTTGCTGTAGCCTGTGGGTCCCAGGGCTATTTTTCCCTGGACCTTTAACAGGATGATGGGTCGAAGCATATTCAAGCTTTCCCCGACACACCCCGACTGACGCCCACTCGGCAACTCGGGAGCGGTACTTACTTACCCATCTGATATTTCGTTGGATTATAAGCGTGTGTCAAGCCTAGGTTTAGGTTTGCCTTTCGATCTCTCCAGGAGGCCATCGTCCTGCCGACTACGCCACTGTAAAAAGGAACAGACTCGACACACGTAAAAAGGTTTGGGGCAGCCACCCGTATAATATTCATAGCTGCAAAGGTTTTCTTTCTCATTCAACAGAGTTATTGATCATACAGAGTCCAAGACAGAACTGATGAAGGTTGGAAAAGATGGCAGTTTTAAGTGGTCAGAGAGGAAGTGATGTATGTTAACTGGAAGTGATGTAGGGTGGTCGGAAGTGATGTTTCTCTGGCATCAGCCTTGGTGCCGGAACTGGAAGTGATGTTCTTCTGGGTGCCGGAACCGGAAGTGACATTCTTCTGGGCGCCGGAACCGGAAGTGACGATCTTGATTCAGATAGGTTTTCCCTCGGCTGATCTGTAGAGGTAGCATGAGAAGGTTTAGTGCACCCAGCCCTCCCCTGGCCTGGCGTGGAATTACCTTTACTTGGTCCACACAACATCCCCCTATTCGCACGTGCGTGACAGTGGTTTATAGAAAATACACTGGCCTTTTCATTGACAGATTTCATATGGCTGTGAGTTTAAGCCTGAAAGTCTTCTCAAGCCTAACATAAGTCAGTGTATTATGGGAAAGCTGAAAGGTGAAGTAGAATTCTGAGAATTTAACATATCAGAAAGTAAAGCAGGACTTTAGAAAGTTTTGTATAGGTATTCTGCTTCGAGCAGCATTTGATACCTTGAGTTTCTATGATAATAACTTAGTAGCATTTTCTTGGTGTTTTGAGAAACTGAAAGTTCTGCTAATGAAATGAAAATAAAACCATGTTCATTTTGGGCGTGAAAGAGGATGAATGGCTACATTTTATTAGACTTTTTTTTTAAAAACAGTCCTCCACCTTGTTGAAAAAATGGAGAGTTTAGTTCAGTTGTTGCTTTCCTGACACTGTTATAGTATAACAAACTCAGTTCAGTTGCTGCCTGGAAAAAACAGACACTTTGAGAGGAGCCATCTCTTAGCTAAAGCCAGGCATTTAAATGAAGTTTTCTATCTGATGTTGCTCTCGCTAATGGACAAGTTCTAAGGAAGTTTGTCTCTGGCAAAAAATCATTCTTTTTATTTTTTGATTAAGGATATATATCTTGTGGCAGTAGGGGGCGCTAGTGCTCCCTTGAACCCTCAGGTACAACTCCAGACACCAGGTAAAAGTCCAAGACTCTTTATTTTGGTTCACAGTGCACCAAGCACCTTCCACACTACTCATATATCAATAAACTAACGCAATAACCACTCCTCCTCGCCTAGACACTTTGCTCCTCTCCCACCCAGCACAGCTCAGTGTCTGGACTGAGGCATCGTCCTTTTATAGCCCCTGACCCGGAGGTGTTCCTATCCCAGCAGTCCACAGTTCCTTATTCCTTCCGGGTCAGGGCAATCAGTCTTTTACTTCAACCCGGGAGCACGTTGTTCCTTCCCGTCACATGACCGTGACGTACCCCCGGGTCATAAGGCACAAAAGAGCCCATAAGCCCCCCCACAGCGACTCCTGGTGGCCCCCAAGGTATCCAGCAGGGCTTTGTATACTGTAAATACTACAAAGTCCATGAGGCCCTGCTGGACCTCGGGGCACTATCCAGCTGTCGGGAGGGCTCCACCTGGCGGCCTGGGGGTGAGGACCGGCATGAGAAGCCGGCAGTCCTCCACAGTTCCCCCCCCTTAGTGACGACTTCTGGGGCGGAGCGTCCGGCCCCGCGAGGGACGTCCTCCTCCAGGAGGACGCATCATCCGGGCCTTGACTGCGCTGCCCCTGTCCTCGAGCGAACCTTGGGGGGACGGTGTACCTCCTGTCTCCCCGGGGACAATGGTGCCACTCGTGGCCCGGTCGCCGGCAATTGTAGCACCGATGAAGCCCTCCTGGTTGCTTCCCTCTACGGGACCAAAAACATCTCGGGAACTCCGTCGGTGTCGTCTCCGCCCCTTCATCTGCCAAGGAGGGCAATACGGCCGCTAGGCTGCCCTCTAGCCTTTACTCAGATATGTCAGGAGACCCACGCTTTGGTTTGGGGACCTCCTGTTTCATCTGGGGCTTGTGCATAGCTTGAGGCTCTCTATGGAAAAGAGAGAGCCTCTTTGCTGTTTGCACGCCCGTTGTCCTACGATTAGTAGGAGGCGGCGTCATTAGCATCGCTTCGCGCCAGGGAACAGCACCATTCAGCTGCACCGGCATGAGCGGCGCTTCCCCCGGCGCTCCTATCACCGGTGCTACCCCGCACATACGACCGGTTGGGACCTGGGTGCTTGTACGGCTCCGGACGGCCACGTCACACGCATGCCCCAGACCGTTTATTCCTTTTCCCAACCGGTCGGTCATTGTGCCCCTCTCTGCTGTCGGGCACACGGTGCTTTGACACGCGCTACTTATTATTTGCGGTGCCCGATCGCACTGTGTCCACTTATACTCTACGACATGGGACGGACTCACCTGCACTCCCGCATCGATCATCTCCGGAGCTTCCCGGCGCAGCCGCTGCACGAAATCCCTCAGTGCTGACAAAGGTGCTGCTGCCGTTGCTCCCAACTCCTCCACACGTTCCTTTAGGTCCTTAAAGTCCTGTAAGAAACAGTGCAGGGGCTTGAGGTATTTCTCAAGACCCCGTAAATCTGCAAAGTTAGTTAATACAACCGGCTGCACTTTAGCTTCCGCGTCTTCCTTACCAGCCGGCCGGGAACCAATGAGCACGTCCCCTCCTGGCACGTGTTCAGCTGGGTCGCGCAAAGGCTCTTGGGACTTGGAGTCCTCAAAGGGACGGCTGGCTAGTCCGAGCCGGCTGAGATCTGCCTCTTCCTTTTCACCGGCAGACCCATCAGCCACAACCCGTCCCTCTTTGTCGATTGCGACCTGTTTCGGCGGCGCTTCGCTCGCCTTCCCCTCCCCTTCCAGGAGGCTCGGACCCGTAAGGAGACGACCGGCCTCGTCGGAGGACTCCGGGTTACCTTCACTATCCTGGCATGCACCGCGGGTGCCCAGTCTGTTGTCCTCGTTCGCGGCTGACTCTAGCCGTCTTGCGTCCTGACTTGCCTTCTGGGAAATGCGGCCATCTTGCCGGAACATGAGGCAGGCATCCGAGACGCCGCTGAGACTCTGAATGCGGGCGTCTGCAAAACAGGATAAAAACAAGCCCGAAACGTCGGGCGTTTTACCTGCACCTACCTCCGGACTCGGCAGCGGTGTTCCCCGTCTACTTGGGCAGTCCGGGGCGCTCGATGGCTGACCACGCTCCTGCTTTTGGGCCACTCGAGCTCGTTCGGCCTTTATCAGTGCCCGGTCCTCCTCGCTCCCGGTCAGGTAGGTACAGGTCATCTCAGCGTCCGTCAGGCCCTGCAGCCCGCTGGGACTGACCTTCTTTTTCCCGGTCTTCTTACCCATGATCCTGCAGAACGGGATGGCGTGCACTGTTGCGAATTTTTTTGGTAGCGGGTGGTGTTTGCACCTCCGTGAAGTGATGAGGGTCTTCCCTAAGGTTGTCTGCCCACCCAATATTTATTTTTGATGCAGGTCCCCTGCCAACAGACGGCCATAGAATCCTGCTGGCTACGCCAGTGTGGCAGTAGGGGGCGCTAGTGCTCCCTTGAACCCTCAGGTACAACTCCAGACACCAGGTAAAAGTCCAAGACTCTTTATTTTGGTTCACAGTGCACCAAGCACCTTCCACACTACTCATATATCAATAAACTAACGCAATAACCACTCCTCCTCGCCCAGACGCTTTGCTCCTCTCCCACCCACCACAGCTCAGTGTCTGGACTGAGGCATCGTCCTTTTATAGCCCCTGACCCGGAGGTGTTCCTGTCCCAGCAGTCCACAGTTCCTTATTCCTTCCGGGTCAGGGCAATCAGTCTTTTACTTCAACCTGGGAGCACGTCGTTCCTTCCCGTCACATGACCGTGACGTACCCCCGGGTCATAAGGCACAAAAGAGCCCATAAGCCCCCCCACAGCAACTCCTGGTGGCCCCCAAGGTATCCAGCAGGGCTGTGTATAAATACTACAAAGTCCATGAGGCCCTGCTGGACCTCGGGGCACTATCCTGCTGTCGGGAGGGCTCCACCTGGCAGCCTGGGGGTGAGGACCGGCATGAGAAGCCGGCAGTCCTCCACAATCTATAATTGAGGAACTGGGTCATCATCATTATCAGTGTATCATCTGGGATTCAATGGAAATGGCATGAATCTAACTAGGTTGTATAATTCTTTGTATTGCTTATATCTACTGTCATAATTTTGATGCAAATTAATATAATTTTAAGTGAAAGCTTAAATCAGTGCCTCTGATTGATTGCTACTAGTGAGCTGAGAGCTAGACTGATTCATTCAAAGGATGCCTTTGAGAAGCCCTCTATTGATAAATTGAGTTGAACTAAACAAGTGAAAGTAAAAGACAGTCCCAGTCAGTGAGGTAAGAGTTTACAGGTAAATGGTGTATTAGTGGTTTTGACATGTTCGCCTATCTCCTATTAAGAAAAGAACCAAAGAGATTACCTTTTGTGTTAGGTACATATCATAAATGATATGATAATGCAATTATCATGGGAAAGGTGCTATGCAAATAAAATGTATTATTATTATTAATTGAACAACATATTTTTAATAATGTGGCAAATGCATTTGCCCATAGCAATATATGCATGTAAAAGAAAAAAAGAAAAAAACAAAACAATTTCATACACATTGGGAAACCAAGAATTCTCATATTTATGTGAAATGGAATAAAAATGTATATAAGGTGTTTGTGTATTTGTTTTTTAAACAAGTTTACTGGTCTGGTCTATTTTTAGTAAAATTCTGAAAGCTATGCTAAATGTACAATGCGGCTTTCACACACACAGAGAACACAATGAATCACATTACAGTTCAGTTGTTATAGCAAGGCAGCTGTCTATCTGTGCATGTTGTACATATGCATGCATAATCTATTTAGTGTTATTCACTTTATCTTTTCTCTACAACATGTGGGAACTGAATAACTGAATAATTTTAAACAGCACAGTTTCAGAAATACCTATTTTGTATTTTGTTTAACAATGGGATTTTTTTTCCAGGAACTTTACAAAATCCTGAAAGATGCATCAGCTATAGAAATCATTTCATCTTCCTTTACAACCTCATCTCCAAGATAATTACAGCATGTCCACTTGTATCTGAAGCTAAAGGAATGTGTTCATGTCTGTTAAATTTGCATGCTCTGCCTGCTGTCATTACATTTCAATATCCTTTTCAAACTAACAACCATCACTAACAACAGCTTGCCTTTTGAGTTTCCAGCTCCCTTTTTCAGCAAATGTTTATTGTAGTCCCTCACTTCTCCATTTTTAGTTTTATAATGTGAAAAGTGGTATGCCATATTGTGATGCTTTAGATAACTAAGCTGCACTCTTATCAGAATGAATGCTATTAGGTCTGTCAAGCAGTCTAAATTGTTAAAGTTCATGTTAGTCCACGTGCAAGTCAAGAAACAGATCACTTGATATGCATTCAACCATTTTGTTTCAGTTTATTTCATATCTTCCTTTGCAATAAATCAAATAATATTTCCTGGAATCAATTGTGTTAATAATATGTTAAACATATTTTGATGATTATACAATTATTATTGTAAACTGTTATCTTAAAATTATTATTAAAATGAACAAAAAGTATATATTAAGGAACAATGAAATAATCAGAAATATAAAAGTAGCTTTCTGAGAGTTCCTCTACAATATATAAAAAGTATTCTAGTTGTGTATTAAATATTTTGTTTAAACAATGTATTAGTAATAATTCCCCAGTATATTCAGATCAAGTTTTTTATTTCTATTACCATTTAGTTGAATTTTCAGTCAACCCACCTTTCCATCAGTTCATTGTAAAGCCACATTAAAGTATAAGGAATGCAGGACTGTCGCTGGGCTCCTAAGGTTTGATATTTTAAACAACTCACAATGTTCAAAGACAAAACTTCTCAGCCAGCACCAATCCAGACACATGGTGAACACAGATCTGAGATTTTGGAGCTGCAAAACCATGCTGCCCTGCTTTTAAATGAATTACTAAAATTTCATACACCACTGAGAATCCGCTGATGCAGTCAACTATATTAAATCTTATGTGAAAACTTTGAAAATATGAATTGAAAATTTTCAACTATACAAAGTCAGGGAAGAGGTGTTTGTTAGCTGAAAATTGGCAAAATCACAAATTTAAATGACTATTTTAGCAGGCTATATGATTTACAGTACAATTTCATTATAGAAGTGTTTTTCAAAGAACAGTTTTCTAGAATCTCTTTTTACACCAGTATTCCAGCAGAGGTTGTGAACCATATTTTTAACATCATTTTTAACTGTATGATGTCTGAAATCATCCATCTGGTTCAGAAGGAATGTTAGTCCACGTGCAAGTCAAAAAATAGATCACTTGATATGCATTCAACCAATTTGTTTCAGTTTATTTAATATCTTACTTTGCAATAAATCAATAATATTTCCTGGTATAAATTGTGTTAATAATATTTTGATGACATTAGCCAATACATTTTATAAACTACTAGCAAAATACCCGCGCTTCGCAGCGGCGAAGTGCTGCATTAAAATTTTTATTAAGAAGAAAATTAAACCTTTTTAAACTGAGGAAAAATATGCCAATAATTATTTGTTAAGGATCTCTTTGTATACCACATTGTGAGTTCGGATCCCCGGTTGTAATATGACCAAGCTGTGCGCTGAGTTTACTCTTGAGCATGCAACGTACAGTTGGCCATGTGAACAGTAATCTTGTTTCAAATCTCACAGCTTGGATTGCTGCTGTCATAATCGGTTTGAGTTTCATCGTTTGTTTCAATTACGACGGTATCTGCAGGACTTGTGTTGAAGTGACATTCGGCATCTGTCAAGTGTTGTAAGCATACAACCGGTTTCATCGATAACTTCACATCCAGGTTTTGAGAGTTTAAACATTCATAAACATCAAAGTGTCCACTACTGAAATCGTCACCTGTGAATCTAAGATGTTTAAGAGGCATTGGTGGTTGTTCAAAGGTGAAAATATTTAGCCATTTCAGTACACTTGAAAGTGACAACCGAACAATTCAGCGGCAGCCATCAACTCACATGCAGAACCATAGGTGAAGGGCTTAAGCATTTCACTCTTATAGTGCTCCTGTGTAGTATAATTATCTCCTGTACCGTCATCAGTCCACACCTTGATCCTGTTCCAGTCATTCAATACATAAGACACAATGTTCCTCCGGATATCAAGAGTGAGCCTGATATGGCCGTGCAATATGTAACACAGAGAATGGAAAAGGCAGGTGCCATCTCCGGCATGGAAACCACTTGGTAAGTGACAGTTCTTTGATCGATGGTGATCACCTCGATAGACATGGTAATGGGGGTACGGTTGGAATGATAAAGGAAATGGGCACCTGAGCAATGTAAAGTAAGTCTAAAATACCTACACAATAACTATAATCGTAATAAACGAACAATAAAACAGCGGAGAAGCCGTGGATTAAATAAAAAGGCCGTAGTTATCAGCAGGGAGACGTGAATCCCATGGCGAAGCAAGGAAGGGAATGCAGAGACCGGAGCGATGGAGGACCTTATATAGGCAGGCAGCCAACAACGTGGGAGGCGTTGGGATGGGGGACCCAACGCTGCCTCACACGGTGACTGAGCTGCAGGCTATGGACGTATATATGTACGTAAGTAGGATTCAGTTAGCGTTTGGAACCTGTGTATCAAATTTCTTAAAGATGGGCCCATAAGTAACAAAGACTGTTGAAAGGTTCAGTAGAATTTCGAAATGAAACCTGCTTAACTTTTGTAAGTAAGCTGTAAGGAATGAGCCTGCCAAATTTCAGCCTTCTACCTACACGGGAAGTTGGAGAATTAGTGACGTTGGAAAGTTCAATATGGCGGCCGACAGTGGCATCATACCACCGAAATAAGTACGTACATTGGTTTCGGTTAGCTCAGGGAAGCCGCCTACCAAATTTTGTGAAGATGGGGCCATTAATAAGAAAGTTCAACATGGTGGACGTTGTCGACCGTTATGACCGTTACGCGTAGAATTTCGAAATGAAACCTGCTTAACTTTTGTAAGTAAGCTGTAAGGAATAAGCCTGCCAAATTTCAGCCTTCTACCTATACGGGAAGTTGGAGAATTAGTGATGAGTGAGTGAGTGAGTGAGGGCTTTGCCTTTTATTAGTATAGATTATCTTCATTTTATTATTAAAATGATCAAAAAGCATATATTAAGGAACAATGAAAAACTAAAACTAAACAAAACAGTTAAAGTAACTGAAAAGACTAACTCAAATAAAATAATCATTTACTAAAAATATTTTTAGTTTTCGTAACAACCAGAGTTATGCAAGGGCTAACCTGGGCTGCAGGGGTCCTGAAATTAATCAAAATATATTAATAAGAATTTCACATTTGGTTTTTGAATAAATATTACTGCCATTAGTCTCTGGTTCAAGTGTTAGTGAAGCATACTAAGGTGATGATTTTGCTTTGAATGTGCTTGGCAACTTTCAAAGCTGCTGTTCACTGGATCTCCGGGGCTCAAGAGTGAAGTATTAGATAAAAATAATCCCTTACAGAATTTCAGTCTAATCATAAATGATGGCATGTTAGCTGTAATTCTGACTGAGCCCAAGATACAGTATGTACACAGCAGTTAATACAGCAGCACCCACTAACCCAAATTCCAGGCTGCATGAGTCTGATGTCCGTTACAATGAGCTGCCACATTTCTTTGCACTTCTTGTATTTCAAGATGTAATTCAAATGCCTGAAGTCGTAATGTGCTGGTCAACAAACTCTTTACTTTATGGACTGAAAAAATCACAAGTAAGTAATATTTCAGTTTATTTCTCAGGTGTTTGCATTTTGTTGACAATAATTCAACTGCCACTTTGCAGGGGAGAAAATAAAATGGCACTGATCAAGAGACTGATGGCCAACATACAAGATCAGCATGTTGTTGCTGACCAAACACATTTGCTTTAAAAAGATCATTTAATAATGAAGCAATGCAAATCTGGTAAAATTCCTGAGTTGGCAATGTTTCTACTGAATTAAAGGTAGTTAGGTGAAGAGACTCTATCAACTGGTGAAAAACTAAACTTACTAATGTGTTTTTGTATTTATTCTGTATTTATTAATCTATTTTTTTCATTTTACATTCACAACTCAAAATGCCTGATATTTTGAAAATTAAACAAGTGGCAGAATTATGTTTTAAAATATTTGTCTCCATCTTATAGTATTATAGTTGGCTGGCACCCTGCACAGGGATTTTTCCTGCCTTGCTGGAATAGGCTCCAGGTTTCCTATGATCCTACTCTGGAAAAGCGAGTTTAGAAAATATATATACTACTCCTAATCTCAGATTCTGTTTTTGTCATTTTGTGGCTGTCCATACTCATATTACCTGCTCTTACTCAAGTTTTACTACCCCTAACATTGACACTACATGCTTGTTTTTTATTGTTTCCCTCAATACAGCTAGGTGAGGTCTGCACGCTGATTCAAGTCTAAGTGTCCTGTTCTTCCCAAACTCACATGATTTTCATGATCATACCTGCCAGAACACAGTAGAATCTCTTTTCAGATTTTTTATGTATTTTCAGGCCTGCAGGTGGCAAAATTCTGTCTATAAACTGTACGTGCCTGAGATGGAATCAGAGATCAATATGGCTGGTAGAAAATAACAAAACCCAGTATGTGAGATTTTTTAATACAATATTGAAGTAATTAATTGTAAGCACATTGTCTTGGAGCAGGTATTTGTGTGTGCTGTAGACATTTAGAGTAAAAAAACAAGCTTAAACCCACCTAGAGTAAAAAATTCAACTAAATTTCATTGCAAATTGACCTGGGTAAGAAAAGGAAAATGGGAAAAATGCCAACAGTCAGAACTCATTTGTTCAGCACAAATGACATAGAAAATATTTTAAAATCATGAAAATTGTATAAAATTTTTCATATTCAGCTTCTGGCTTTGATTATGCTTATTTTTGTCAAACAAAAACAAAACCAGATAGTAAACCATGTAATGTAGTAAGCTTCCACTAATCTTAAACTCATCCAAACCCATTGAGTGTACAGTTGTCTGATTGTGACACAAGATTAAACTACTTAGTAGCTCTTTAACTATACCATAATTACTAAAACTAAAACTAATATGTATAAAAATAAAATAGACTTTGCAAAATAAAATAAAAATAAAATGTCTTTGTAAAATAAAAACTACATTAAAACTAAAAATTCATGATGAAGGAAAACTAAAACTAAACTGAATTTCCAAGTAAGATAAGAAATAATATAGAAATAAAAACATACAGTATAAAAAGGCAAAACTATAATAACCTTACTGTATAATTAGTTAATCTGTTATGCATATAAGTCCAGTCAAATAACAGAATGAGGGCAGCCATCTTCTCAATGTAATTTTATTAGGGACTCTCCATTTGTAAGAAACAAGTAACACTGCACAACAACTTTTTTGCTTCTTGAACACTGTTGGGTGTTTCTTATACTGTTGAACATGAATAACACATCAATATTTACCCATCACGTACCGTTTCAGTTTTTTCATGATTTTTTCTTATATTTGTATCCAAATATTTTTGCTCCCGTAACTGACTTATCAACAATGGTTTGTGCAGCCTGGGCATGTCCAGGCATGGAGTCAGGCCAGGTTGGAAGCTGTTCTGTGGAAGCTGACATCCTGGGCAGGTCTGAACGAGCTTGACGCTGTCTCAGCGTGCTATAATGGTGGCTTGCATACACCGATCCTGCTCATTTGGTTTATATAGCTAGTCAGTGTGTATGTATAGTATCAGTATAGTAAAGTATAGTATATGTAGCAATATAACAGTAAGTAAGCTTGATGCTATAGACGTTTTGGCGTCGGGCGATATGTCTCGTAACAGCCGCAATACATTCTGCTATATCTGTGGTAAATATACACTAGTGCCTCAGAGACATTGGATGACTGCTCTTGTGAAGAAAACTTATCATCTGTATTTCAGCTGCAAAATTGTTGATCAAGACAAGGAATGGGCACCTCACATTTGCTGTGTGACATGTGCTGTCAGTCTGAGGCACTCGAAAGACAATGCCGTTTGCTGTTCTGATGATATGGCGAGAACAGAAAGACCATGTGACGGACTGTTACTTCTGTTTGACTAATGTGTCTGGTTTCTCTGCCAAAAACAAGAAGTCAATTGAATATCCTAATCTGCCTTCAGCAATGAGACCCGTGCCGTACTTTAACATGGCCTTTTCATAACTTCACTTTAACTTAATCCTGATACTCTGTATGTTCAATTCATTATAATAACTATTCATGGGGGCTCTAAAATCCGTACTGACCCCTACTCTCTCTTCTGTTTCTTTTTCCGGTTTCTTTGTGGTGGTAGCTTGCGCCACCACCACCTACTCAAAGCATCATGATGCTCCAACAATGATGGATGGATTAAAAGCCAGAAGTCTACGTGACCATCATCATCAAGTCTTTCCATGAGAACCCTAAATATAAAGAGGACTGTTTCATTTATGTTAGGTAGAATGCCCAGAGGGGACTGGGCAGTCTAATGGTCTGGAATCCCTACAGATTTTATTTTTTTCTCCAGCTGTCTGGTGTTTTTTTTTGTTTTTTCTGTCCAACCTGGCCATCGGACCTTACTCTTATTATGTTAATTAATGTTGACTTATTTTATTTTCTTACTGTGTCTTTTGTTTTTCTATTCTTCATTATGTAAAGCGCTTTGAGCTACTTTTTGTATGAAAACATGCTATATAAATAAATGTTGTTGTTGTTGTTGTTGTGCCACATAACAGCAGTCTTCCAATTCCGAAACCACCAGAGGATTGGACCTTGGACGAACCAGATGAAGAAACTGTAATGCAGGGTACTGACAGTGACATTGACCCAGATTTTGAACCGTACTCATCAAGTGATCCACATCTGATAACACAGTCTGAACAATTTGGTCAGAGATTTGGGTCTGTCAAAAGTAAAAGCCAAGCTGCTGGGTTCAAGACTGCAGGAATGGTGTTTGCTGTCACCAGGTATGAAAATTTCTGTGTTTCGAGGCCGACATCATGATGTAACCAAATTCTTTGTACAAGTCGACAGTCTCTGTTTCTGTTGTGACATGTTGTGACATTGAAGGATTGTTCTCGCCAGACGATTGGCATCTCTTCATTGATTCATCAATTTTAAGCCTGAAAGCTGTTCTGCTACACAATGGCAATGTTTTTCCTTCAGTACCTGTTGGCTATGCAGCACACATGAAAGAAAAGTATAAGAATATTGAACTGTTGCTGAAGTACGTCCAGCTGGATATTCCAGCGGTACAGCTGGAATATCTTTGTAGATCTTAAAGTCATTACTCTGTTACTAGGACTGCAGCTCAGCTATACAAAGTACTGTTGTTTCATCTGTGAATAGGACAGCCGTGCCAAACAGTCGCACTATTCTCGACAGAACTGGCCACTCTGTAAAAAGTTAGTTCCAGGACAGAAAAATGTGGCACATGAATTGCTTGTCGACCCAGCAAAGATATTTTTTCCACCTCTTCACATAAAACTGGGACTCATGAAGAATTTTGTGAAAACACTGAACAAGGAAGGTGAAGGTTTTCATTATTTAAGACAGATGTTCCCAAGAATAACTGACGCCAAGATCAAAGAGGGCATTTTTGTTGGCCCCCAGATCAGACATGTTATGAGTGACAAGCGGTTTGAAGATCTGTTAGTTGGGTTGGAAAAAATTGCCTGGAAAGCCTTCAAAGACGTTGTTGACAATATTCTGGGCAATTACAGAGCTCCAAACTACATTCAGCTGGTAGACAAACTTCTCAAAGCATACAAGACAATGAAGTGTAACATGTCACTCGAGATTCATTTCCTCCACTCACAGTTGGACTTCTTCCCCACAAATCTTGGTGCTGTCCATGACGAACCCAGTGAAAGATTACACCAGGACTACTGTTGGACACTGCAACATGATGCACCAGACATTGAATACAAAAGAAAATCAGGAGCAAAACACTTTTAATTCGGTTGAATTTAATAGCTTATGCGAAATATAAATGTGACTAAATATGTTATTGTCAGTAAACATATAAATGTCTATTTCTCAGAGTTCCTACGTGACGCAATAAAACCAAAACTATATTTGTGCATACCCAGTAGGAACTGTCATAAACAGCAAAAACTTTTCAGGACGCTTGACTTTTCAAAAAAATTGTTGTGCAGTGTAATTTGTCAGCTTTTGATATTGTGTTATTTGCCATAACAATACACAAAAATAGTGAGCTGACTTCCAAATAATACTAGTCAGACCTAATAGTTTTTATTAACTTTTTTTAACTGATAAAAGGACTGTCTGGTAAAGAGAACTCTAATGGGTGGACTTGTGTATCAGAAATTCAAGAGGCTTGGAGCCTTTGTGCTACACCAAGGAGAAAGATGGTGGAAAGAATTGTCAGTCCCTACCTTAAGCTAGGTGCCTTGTGAAGTAGAATCCTGACCATGGATAGTGGTGAAGGGTTTCTTTGGTATGGTGGGCTCTTTCTTCTTCCTAAAGTAGATGTTTTCTCTTCACAGATTGGTGGACCTGGTCCCAGTGTTTGAAGAAGCAGGAGTAACTAGCAGCTTCGGACTCAAATCTTATTAGACAGTTGTGGAACTTGAGAAAGAACCTGGTTTGAAAATGAAAACAAAAAAAAATTGCTTAAGTAGTAGAGTTCTACTTCTTAATGCATTATCACAAGGTGGTGTAGTCTGCATATTTGACGCTAATGTTTTAGGTCACAAAAGCATGAATGACAGTTTTTTTTTTTTTTTTACTAATTACCTGTTTCAGTTCAAAAGAATACCGTTTCCTGTAAAATTGTGTTTTGCAGTGACCATCAACACCAGTCAAAATCAGATACTTGCAACACTGCTTCTTTAAATGTACGCCTTTTTTTTACAGTACCTTCCTCATGTACAGAATGGCAGGAAAAAGCAGGAGTTTATCTGATGTATTTAGAATATTCCAGAAAAAGGCGCTCCTGTAAACTAATAATATTAGCCCCAGTTAAAAAAAAAAAAAAACAAAAAAACACAAAGAATGTATACAGATAAGTACTGAATTAGTTATATAGCATTAATGATACATCAGATTAACCAACACCACTATAACAAAGACCCATTGTCTTAGGAAATTTCCTGGTTAACAAAGCTAGTTTATATGCATATGTACACACACATGAGCACAGGGAACAGTTTAAAGACTCTGGTAACAGTAATTCTCTGCCACTCTAGAGTTTGCTACTCTATGATAATGCCTTCTCTTTTCTGTCCCTCTGCAGGCAGTAAGATTGATGGCTTTCCCACTGCCAATGTCACTTCCAGTGTCTGTCCACCTGGACCCACCTTTTCCTGCTGTCTTAACTGGAAGAACTGCCATCTTTGGTAGTCATATCCCTGCTTCTGTTTTATGTCTATGGACGGTTAATGTATAACAATGTAGATTTCACAAATTTGAATCTCATGAATATATTTCCTGGCAGTGTATAACAGAAAGCAGAAATGAATGCAGTGAATATGTAAATGGTAATAAACACAAACCAGAAACTCCAGTTTGGATAACCCACATAAAAAATACACATTTTAAGACTGATACAATTATGCGTTTCTAACCAGTAGTTTTTGTACTACATTTTGGTGTGTTAGCATGTTTGCCATTTCCACTATCTCCATTGCTGGCCAAACTTATTTTTGGTATTTATTTATCGTTGCCAGTTTTTACATATGACCAAGTATATGTTAGTAGTTTTAAAGCAACCTTGAGAGCAAAAGTTAAAGCAATCCCAATGAAGACAAAGGAAGTATTTTATGCATAAATGTTATTCGACTCAATAAGGAGTTATGTAAGTGTGCACTGTAAAACAAGCATTTAATCATACAAGTTATAGTACATGTATACATAGAAGCATGCAAGTATACAAATTATTTATCAATTTCCTCAGTGTTAGTGATCCAGTATTACAGCCTTCTTTCCATGGATGGCAGGAGATGCTGTTATGGCTAGGTTACTTCAGTAAGTTAATATTTATGTTCTTTTATGACCAGGTTTCACATTTAGTCTGTTTCTGGACAAATACAGTGCCTTAGGGGATTAGTAATTTCATGCTTGCAAAACAGAAAACAAAGCAATGAATTCTAAAATCTTTATATTTATACTGTAGAACTATTAGCCTTTGAATACAGATGCTAGCCAACAATGCAGATTAAATTAGTTTAAATTAGATAAACTTGATTAATCCCAAAGGGAAATTTAGAAGCATACAACAGCAGAAACATATAAAACAAAGATTCAGACTCACAGGACAAATAATACAGTCAATCAATCAATCAATTAATCAATAATGTCTGTTGTGCAGAAATTCCAAAATGAAATCAAAGAGTACCAGCACGGGACATTCAAAAAAGTCATAGTAATAATGGGCTAGTTGTAACCAAATGTGTTTTGTTTTTTGCAGCCTTTCTAAACTTGAGTTAAAAGTTCATCTTTTCAGTATGTACAGTAACTGAAGAAGAGCAATTAATATATAAACAAAAAATTCTTAGTAAATAGCTAAAGACAGTCACTAGTAGACATGTTGTGACACGTGTATTTTGATATACGCTTTTATACTTAGGCAGTAGAACACTTTTTCCCTTGGCATATAGTAAGTGACTGGCTACTGCTATGTATTTACTCTTGCAACTGACAGTCTGCTTGCTTTCAACCTGTAACACATCTTGCAGAGTAGATAATTAGTGCAGTTTAAAAAATCATTTTCACAGACAAATCAAGCAGAAACTACACAATTATAAACACTAACAGTGAAGACTGTTATTATTATCCTGTCATATTTGCTTATACTTTTCAGATTAAATATGCAGTGGCAAAGCAATACAAAGCATGTTTATAGAGAGTTTGATCATCGATCAGTCAATCAAGCATTTATCTCTTCTTGAAAACTGGCTCCATGATAATTATTCCAAATAATAATCACACTTTGAGTAATATTTCCAAATGAAAAGTTAATCTTTGAACTGGTTTAATTGCTGGAAAGTGGTTTATTAAAGTCAGGATATTCTTATTGTAGTTCTATAGATTGGAGCGGAGTAATAATAAGCATATTTAGTTCTCAGTTTGCACCCAGTGCATCTGCAATAGTTTGTGAGCCTCCTGAGGTACAATGACTGGATTAAGCAAGTCTGAAAGTGGATAAATAGATAGATGCCTTTATCCAAAATAAAATTTTATGTACAAACTTGTAGTACTAGAGTGTTGTACCATGTTAACCATTATGAATGTAGTGAAAAGTCAAGCAAAATGACACCTTTTATTGGCTAACTAAAAAGATTACAATATGCAAGCTTTCGTGGCAACTCAGGCCCCTTCTTCAGCCTGAAGAAGGGGCCTGAGTTGCTTCGAAAGCTTGCATATTGTAATCTTTTTAGTTAGCCAATAAAAGGTGTCATTTTGCTTGATTGTACAACCTTGGACATTTTTAGAAATATATGTAGCTAAAATAAAACACACAATATTACACAAAAAAAGTTTAAAAAAGCCAGATGCATTACACAGAAGTATACAAATGTATACATGTAGCAATGCACCTAAATATGTCTTTTAAACAAATGTTTATAGTAATAGTTATAAATAAGTACTGAATTTGTATTTTTTTGCATCAGCATATGTCTTCTATATTCAATAATACTATTTTAATAATATTAAATCTAGTCACTGTGTGCACTTTGAAATCAATAAAAATCTGTACATGCTGAACTGAGCTACATTTTATGGTTGTAGAAGTTTAAAGTAATTAGTTTAAAACAGTATTAAACACAATTATTATGTAATGTTTTTACTCAAACACGACAGAATGTCATGTTGGCTTGGTATTTAGGCAGACATCACTTTTGATTTTGGGATGATTAATCACTTTGCAATGAAACCTAGGTGAATGAATTAAATGAAATCAGAGCTGCCTTCTGCCAGTGGTCGTCAAATTGCCCTGCTGCCCTTAGGGATATCCTCCTCTCAGTGGCAGGCCAATCATATCCCCACAAAAATACCTGTTAACAACTAGATAGAGTGTTTGATGTCTATAAACACATCAGTGCGCTTGAATGTAATGGGGTTCACTTTGGAAGGCTCATATACAGCCTCTTTCATTATCATTCTTTGTCATGCAATACAACTATTACACATGGCTACTTCCACAAAATTACTGTTCATATTGTAAAATATCTGACATAATGTTTAACATTCCATCCATTGTAATATACACATGGGAAACAATTTTAATTTGCAATGTGTTTACCTTCAAATGACCGGTGTCACACACGAGCGATTAGAGGGCAGCCAAAGGACCTGATGTGCCACGCGAACCACAGGGAAGGGGAACAGTGTACCGACAACTCTCTCTTTTTACTCACAGGAAAGACAAACCACAAAAGAGCCCGGTACCGTGAATTCACCTCCAACCTTCAGTCCAGACGGCCGGACTACTTCCACGTTCCTCAGTCGCGTACTGTCCCTTCCTGATGATGTCACCATCATCCCAGGATTCCCCGCTCCACCCGGCATCCTTTCTGCCGTTCCCTCCTCCATAAATACGCCCATCTATCCACCAGAAGGTGGCTTGTAAATGTCTGCAGTTAACAAATTAATGTATAACCTTGACCAAGCTACACTATACAGGGATGGATCACCAACCCTTAACGCAATGTTTGTGTGCTTTCTTTACAGTGGCATAGTCGGCAGGATCCAGTGTCCGACGAATGTCCGAAGGACAGGACCTTAACGCGGTGTTGAACACCTTCATGATCAAGCTCCAGAGTCTGAAGACGGAAATGGCAAGTACCCAGATCGAGGTATGCGGAGACCAAGACGCGGCTGGAAGCAGCAGAAGTGATGCAACTGGAGCTGGCACGGCCTCTGCTTTCTCAGTTGGTACCTCTGATGGAGTCGGATGACATAGAGTTGTTCTTACTAATCTTCGAGAGGACAGCATCTGGAAATCACTGGCCGAGGGCAAATTGGGCCCACATTCTGGCGCCGTACCTGAAGGGGGACACACAGCAGGCCTATCATGATCTCCCTGAGGAGGAGGCTGCCGATTACGACCTCCTGCGGGCTGAAATATACACATGGTACGGCATGACCTCGGGCCAGCAGGTGAGGGAGTGGCGGCAGTGGAAATTCAACCCAGATCGCTACGCAAGGACTCAGGCTTTTAAGTACTGGGGTAAACTAGGCCGCTGGCTACGGCCCGATATTAACAATGCGTGACGTGGTCGAACAGGTGGCCTGTGAAGGCCTGGTCCACACCTTGCCCGATTACCTCGCCCAGCATGTCTGGAGACATCCCTATAAGAATATGAATGGCCTGCTGAAAGTGCTAGAACGCCAGCTGGTGGTCAGCTGACTTGGGGGGGTCAGAACACTCGCGGAGCTTGACTGGGACGTGTCACTATCCCTGAGCCCACCCATCGTGCCACCGAAGCTCCAGGTAAACCCAAAGAAAAAGGTCCCAGTCTTCCCCGCTGTTTCAAGTGTGGGGAGCTGGGAAACATCATCACGGCTTGCCCACTGAACATGGAACCTATGGACTGTACCAGGCTGAGGGGAGAGAGGTACTGTATACTGTCCCCTGTCTGTTCCGAATATGGGAGTGATGTTGGTAAATGGGAACAGGGTGCTGGCCTTGTTTGACTCCGTGAGTAACATCTCTATTGTTGCTCACCGTTTTGTCTTACCGTTGGCTTGAGAAACGAGCGTAACGTGCATTCATGGGGAGACCAGATATTATAAGTCCACTAAGTGCTTTATAACCTGGGAGGGCGAACCCAAACAGCTGTTAGTGGCTGTGTTACCCGAGTCAACCTATCTGGTTATATGGGGAAGAGACTGGTCAGAAAGGAAAAGCAGTAAGCTCTTCACCGCTCCCAATCCAAAGTTGGGTCTAGTAATGGACAGGCCAGAGTTTGCCCTGGCTGCTCTCACACCGTGTTTACCGGCATCTAGTGATGACGCCGACCCTTTATACAGCCTAGACTTCCAATTTCGGTCTACGCTGGCTTCCTTTAAATGTGAACAGTGGAATGACGATTCCTGAAATTTGCCAGGAACGCAATCATTTCCATTGAGGGTACTCCCCCAAATACTCCCACGTCACAGGGCCCCTACTTTGTCTTAAAGAATGATCTGTTGTATTGGGTAGCGGAGCACGAGGACGATGTTCGGATGCTGTTGATGGTGCCGCTGGGTTACTGGCAGGAGGTCTGCAAACTGGAACACGCCCACCTCCTGGGCGCCCACTTGGGAGCCAAAAAAACATAGAGAGTGAAGCTCCGGTTCTTTCGGCCTGGGATAAACGAGGAGGTCTGGCGATTTTGTCAGTCCTGCCTGGAATGTCAACTTGGGGACTGAGGGATTGTGCTCCTCTTGTCCTTCTTCCCCTCATTGACATTCCCTTTGAGAGAATCGGTGTCGATCTCATTGGCTCCCTAGAACCCTCAACAAGAGGCTATAAATACATTTTGGTAATGGTCGATTACGCTACCCGGTTCCCAGAGGCTGTCCCCTTGCGATCAGCCAATACAAAGAGTATTGCACAGGAATTGGTAGGGCTCTTTTCACGAGTAGGTATACCTAAAGAAGTCCTCATGGACCAAGGTACACCTTTTACATCAGGTACGTTCAGGGAGGTTGCCAAGTTACTCCGTATTACGCGTGTTAAGACGTCTGTGTACCACCCGCCCATGGACGGGCTGGTCGAAAGGTTTAACCAGACCCTCAAACAGATGCTCTGCAAACTAGTCAGTGCGGACGGTAGGAACTGGGATCAACTCCTCCCCCTCGTACTTTTTGCTTACCGGGAGGTCCCACAAGCCTCAATGGGGTTTTCCCCTTTTGAATTATTGTATGGGCAACAATCTCAGGGTATTTTGAACAAACTAAAAGAGGGCTGGGAAGGAGATGCCCTTCCCTCCACTAATATTTTGGAATACATCGAGCAGTTACGAGAAAGATTGGAAAAAATTTGGCCTCTGCTAAAAGAACACATGGTGAAGGCTCAATCAGCGCAGGCACGGAATTATAAGAGAAACACCTCCTTGCGGGAATTTCAGCCAGGAGAACATTTTATGGTACTCATGTCCACTTCCCACTCTAAACTGTTGTGTAGAAAAAGCATTTGATATGATTAAATGAAACAACCTTTTCACAACATTGGAGAAATTTGGGTTTGGCCCAAACATTTGCGCATGGATCAAACTACTGTATACCAATCCAGAAGCTTCAGTTTGTATTAACAACATTAATTCAGACCACTTTAAACTAGAACGTGGTACCAGACAAGGATGCCCCTTGTCACCAGCAGTTTTTGCAATCGCCATTGAGCCACTAGCAGTTCACTGTCAAAATGCTTATGAGATGAAGGGGATTATCAAAGAAGGACTTGAACAGAAAATTTATCTATATGCAGATGATATGGTACTGTATATATCAGACCCACAAAATACTTTTGCAGTACTTTTCAAAAGATTTCTGGTCTCAGAATTAATTTGACTAAAAGTGTGCTCTTTCCAGTTAATTATCAAGCACACAATATTATATTGGACACCTTCCCTTTTATCATTGCAGATCAGTTTAAATACCTAGGGGTAAACATCACAAGTAAACATAAAACTCTTTATCAACAAAAGTTCGCTGTCTGTATGGAAAAAATTAAGCAAGGCTTGCATAGATGGTCAACACTTCATCTCACTTTAGCTGGAAGAATTAACATTGTTAAGATGAATATCCTCTCTAAACTTCTCTTTTAATTTCAAAACATTCCAATATACATCAATAAATTGTTTTTGAAGAAATTAGATTAAACCATAACCTCATTTATTTGGAATTCAAAACATCCATGTATCCAAAGAGCGACCCTACAAAGGCAGAAGGTGACATGGCTCTACCTAACTTTCAATTCTATTACTGGGCAGCAAACATACAAACTATAAAAGCCTGGACGTGGACACAAATAGATGAACATATATAGACTTGGTCCACAATAGAAATAAAAACCTGCAGTACTTCTTTACATTCCTTGCTTTGCGCCCCAATAAATGCAAGTTATCGCCAATATGCTAACAACCCAATTGTGCTTCACTCACTCAGAATATGGAACCAATGTAGGAAGCATTTAAGAATAGAGAAACTTTCATCGATGGCACCTCTGCACGAGAACCACCTTTTTCAACCCTCGCATATGCATTTTTTAATGTCTGGAAAACGTTTGGGATTAAATCACTTAGAGCTCTGTACATAGACAATGTCTTTGCATCCTATGAACAATTACATTCTAAATTTAATTTTCCAGCAACACATTTCTTTCACTATTTTCAAATTAGAAACTTTGTTAAACAGAACCTGCCGAATTTTCCTCACTTCCCGCCTCCCTCTATGCTTGAAAAAAATATTGCTCAGTTTTGCGGACTTAGACAGCATTTCTGATATATATAAAGCCATTTTACAGTCTCTGCCTTTCAAAGATCCGAGAGGACAATGGGAAAAGCATCTCTCACTCAACATCTCAGAAAAGGAGTGAAAGGTAGCAATGCAGAGAATTCACTCGAGCTCCATATGCACAAAGCATACAATTATTCAACTCAAAATTATATATCGAGCACATCTGTCTCATTTAAAATTGTCCAAAATGTTTCCAGGTCAAGATCCAACCTGCGAACGCTGCAATCAAGTTCCAGCCTCACTGGGTCACATGTTTTGGGCCTGCACCAAATTAACATCATTCTGGACAAAAATTTTTAATTGCCTTTCAGACAGCCTTGGTGTCACAATCCCTCCTAACCCATTAACAATTGTGTTTGGTGTTCTTCCAGGTGAGCTTAAAGTGGAGAAGGACAAACAAACTGTGATTGCCTTCACTACACTATTGGCACGCAGACTTATTTTGCTAAACTGGAAGAATCCTAACACTCCTCTTTTAAGTCAGTGGATAACTAATGTTTTATACTATTTGAAATTGGAAAAAATCACATTCTCATTTAGAGGATCTGTGCAGAAATTTTTCAAAACCTGGCAGGATCTAATCAATAACATTTTAGAATAAGCTTTTAAAGCACTGAGGAAGCAGATTCTCTCCCCTTTTCTTTTTTTTTTCTCCATTTATCTTTATTCACTTATTAATTTATCTATTTACTTATTTTTACGAGCTTTAAGTTTTATTCTGTTTCGCATACAATCTTTCTCAGAGGTGGGAGTTGATTTCAATCCTATTTTTGTAAAATTTATCTATTTGTATGGAATGTTGTGTGATTTCAATAAATCAATACAATTATTTAAAAAAAAGTTAAATAAATAATACTGCTTTTAAATGTTTTAACTGCTATTGGGTCAAATGCTCAGATTAATGTATCTTGAATATATATTTTAAAGAGAATGAATGTATTTGAATATGACTATTCCACTCTAGCAACAAAAATGTTGATATAAATGTGGTGGTGTTAACCATAACTTACAAGCCACAATTAGCAAGGTTAGTTTATGAATTTTCTTACTCCTTTCAGGACACTATGGAAATTGATATCCTCTTCAGTTCTGATGTATTTCTGATCTCCTTTGTGTTTCACTTTTACCAGTACTCTAAAAAATAAAAAGGGGATCAATCAACTACACATATATTAGGTGATGAAAGTAATAAATTAAATACATTAATATTTTTGCTTTGTGCCCTTCCCCAACATAACCTGTCATCTATGGGGAGGAGCAAAATCTTTAGATTCATCCAGAATTTCAATCTCCGGTTTTCAACAGATCTTGACATTTTAGGGTCCCCTGATGCCGAAAACATTGATATGTCGATGATGGGTATGTGGCTGTCTGTGTGTGTGTGTCTATGTGTCACAGTTTCTTCAGGACAGTCTACAGTTAAAACGGCTATATGGAGAAATAGCAAACCTAAAACTTAAGCCTGTTATGAGATGATAATGTGCTGATTATTTTTTTGAGCCTAATCATGCAAGCGAAAGAGGCACTCTTGAGGAACCCTCAAATACCAGAACTCTACAATTAATTTTCAATTCTTCTTGTCAATTGCTATCATAATGACCTATTTTATGATCAGAAAGATGAGTATCAGAGCAGTAAATAATTACTGAAATGTTATAGAATAGTTCAGGTAACTTGGTTGCTGGGGCACAAAGCCTACTGATGCTCACATATGATTTTTTTTTATTTGTGTACACTTGATAATTTAAAATAAAAATGTATGTAAAAAGATAATTGGTTGTACAAAATTTGGTGTTTTTTTTAAATGGAAATAATCTGCAACCAGTCTGTAGAATGAATTTTATCACATGGATTTCTATCGACATTACCATTAGCAACAATGTATGTATGTAAAGCCGATTCTGGGAGAACATTTGTCCCGTGTAAAAAGAGCATATTATTTAAAAAATAAACAGGATAACATAAACCTTACTTGAAAGTTTTCTTCACAGGGTTTTACATTCCCACTTCAGTGCATTCACATGCATTTCAGGTCAGACTATTTGAGAATACAAGATGTTTTTTCATCTGTTACTTGATCTGCAAAAAAAAAAAAAATAATTTTTGGTGGAAGTAAGGATCAAAATAAATGTAATAAATATGTATCTCTTTACTCCAAAAACAGAATATTTCCAGATGGCCAGGTTAAATGTTTTATTTTAAACAGTTTTACCTAAGGTGAAACGTCAGTGCTACATCTAAATTCAGAGAATTTAGATAACTCTGCATTTTAACTCCAGCTTTTAACATCAGCTCTGAGAGGCATTTTACTCTTTTGGGTGTTAATTTTACACAATCAATGCTAAAAAAGTTAATACTGTGATTTTTACTGTGCAACATATATAGAAGCGTCATCCTCTCTGTCCTGACTCTGGCTCCTCAAATGAAGTGAGGCAGTCCCCTGTATCCTGCAGCTGGGAGCACTTCAGGTGGCCCATCAGCATTATCTGGAAGTACTTCCAGGTGTGACGAAAGTCCGATGTACTAGGGCTCTGTTGCTCCTGCAGCACCCCTTGGCACCATCCACGGAACCCAACAAGGCTGTGCTGAACTACACCTCCCTTGTAGTCCTGTGAGAATCTGAGGCACCGCCGCACACCAGGTGAGATGCCATCTAGCTCTCCAGAGGAGGTAATTCCCTGTGCATGTCTGCTCCCACAGTATTTCCATTAAGGATATGTTCAGGATGGGAATGTACCTCGGCTGTCCATCACAGTGGGTATTGAGGTACTTTAGAACAATGCAATGTAAAGCACTCTAAGAAAAGTTGAAAGTAGCTGTCTTTTGCAGACATCTTTTCTTGAAAGATGCTACATGAAAGATGTCTGGAAAGGGCCAAATATAATTACTTGACTCAAACAATCAAAAGCTCAGGTCTCAGAGGGGGATGTGGGCAAAGCTAAGAGCTTGAACCAATTTTTAAACAGATTTTCTCTCTCACTGTCACCTTCTTCTAATTACGACTCCCCTTACTGCATTAACAACTCCTACCACGTCAACTAGAATGGCCAGTGACATGTCCACCTCTTGATGATCAATATGGACTGTCCATAACTGAAGACCAATCAAGGAGGCAACTGAGAAAGCTACACACAGCAAAAGCCGTGGGACCAACTGGAGTCAATCCTTGAGTTCTTAAAGCCTGTGCTGACCAACATTTTACAATCCTCTGTCACATGTTCAGTCTGTCTCTAAAGCTCCAGAACGCTGTTGTTGAAAACATCCTGCATTGTTCCTGTTACAAAGAAGGCATGCTTATTGGCCAACAATTGATGTAGAGGATATAATTATGTTTTTGCTCTACAAGGCTTCTTCTCTTCTTGATAAAGCTGGCAGCACTGTGAGGATTATGTTTTTTCGATTCTTCCAGTGCCTTTGCTATGATCCTGCCATTGCACTTAAGGGGTAAGCTGAGAGATACACAGGTTGATGGGCCTATGACGTTCTGGATAATGGACTGTCTGTCCAGCAGAGTGTAGTTTGTAAAGCTCAAGGACTGTGTTTTTGAAAGCAACACTGGAGCAGCACAAGAAACAGTCTTGTCTCCTTTTCATTTCACTCTGTATACCACAGACTACAAAAAAACACCAGGGGCTGCATGCGTAATGCCGTGCATAGAATTCACACTAAAACATGGCGTACAAAAGTGAAAATTTGCATACACACAAAAAAATCCAGATTCATGAATCTATGCATAAGCCAACTTCCATGTTCTTCCGCTACATAAATCCCGGCCAGTGTGAAAAGTAACACGTGCATGCGCCAGCCACCACTCCCCAATTCCTCCCAGAATTACGCCTCTTTGAATATGCAAATCAATATAAATAGCCCTTAAGCTCAGCGTTCTGTGAAAAGGCAATGGCAAAAGCACGGTGGAAAATAGAAGAATTTCAGCGAATACCAAGTGGAGACAGGGAAAATCATGCTATTTGTTGGTTTAAACAGTGGTATAAACAACAAAAGGAAGTTGATCGAGTGACATAGAGTGTCGGAGAAATTCGAAAGTCGCACAGTGCCTGAAATAAAAAAGAAGTTGTCAGATCTCAAAGTCACCGTGAAAAGGCAAGTCGTAGCCCACCATCTGAGAGTCATATGGAAGCTTATTAGGGTACAGAAAAAAGGCAAAAAATAGGCACACAGTGGCAAAAAAAGCTTGAAATGTCAAATTTAATCTCAAAATTTCCACTTTAATCATGTAGTTTATTTTGTCATTAAAGTAGAACATTATAAACTTCATCTTAAAATCGTTTAATTCACTAGTTTCTCAAATACCATTGTAACTAAAGTAGCACGTTAAATGATTTGTGTTGTATGTATTCTTCTATGTGCTCTATGTGTGTGAATCACTACGTGCTTCCTAAATGAGCTTTCTCTTCCTTCGACAGGACACAGAATCCATAAATAAATTAAATATTGTGATGTATACTTGATATCATTTTCATAGGAATTAAAGCATGTTATTAAACATGGGAACATGGTGGTGCAGTGATAGTGACGAACTGGCACCCCATCCAGAGATTGTTCCTGTCTCACGCAAGATGCTTGCTGCGCAACCTTCGATGAAATAATTTATTGCAGGACAATTCCTGTCCTTCCTTTTCTTTCTCCAAGTATCCAATCACCACACAATCATGTCTGTAGATGTCAAGCTATCTGTATCTTCGTAGTACATGTTTAATTATTCTATCCATCCAGTGTCCTGCCAGCCCCAGCAAGAATACAGCGCGAGGCAAGAACAATCCCTGAACGGGGCACCAGCTCTTCACTAGCACTGCGACACCGTGTTCTCACATGTTTAATTATTAACAATATACACTCACCTAAAGGATTATTAGGAACACCATACTAATATGGTGTTTGACCCCCTTTCGCCTTCAGAACTGCCTTAATTCTACGTGGCATTGATTCAACAAGGTGCTGAAAGCATTCTTTAGAAATGTTGGCCCATATTGATAGGATAGCATCTTGCAGTTGATGGAGATTTGTGGGATGCACATCCAGGGCATGAAGCTCCCGTTCCACCACATCCCAAAGATGTTCTATTGGGTTGAGATCTGGTGACTGTGGGGGCCATTCTAGTACAGTGAACTCATTGTCATGTTCAAGAAACCAATTTGAAATGATTCGAGCTTTGTGACATGGTGCATTATCCTGCTGGAAGTAGCCATCAGAGGATGGGTACATGGTGGTCATGAAGGGATGGACATGGTCAGAAACAATGCTCAGGTAGCCCGTGGCATTTAAACGATGCCCAATTGGCACTAAGGGGCCTAAAGTGTGCCAAGAAAACATCCCCCACACCATTACACCACCACCACCATCCTGCACAGTGGTAACAAGGCATGATGGATCCATGTTCTCATTCTGTTTATGCCAAATTCTGACTCTACCATTTGAATGTCTCAACAGAAATCGAGACTCATCAGACCAGGCAACATTTTTCCAGTCTTCAACTGTCCAATTTTGGTGAGCTAGTGCAAATTGTAGCCTCTTTTTCCTATTTGTAGTGGAGATGAGTGGTAACCGGTGGTGTATATTATTTAAATGATGTCAAAATTTTATCTGTATAATGTAAAAAAACATATTTTGCTGCATTTCATCTTAAAAATGAAATTGTTATCACTCTTTAATTTAATATTGTTCTTTATCAGTATGCTGCTGCTGGAGTATGTGAATTTCCCCTTGGGATTAATAAAGTATCTATCTATCTATCTATCTATCTATCTATCTATCTATCTATCTAAAAATGATATCATCATATGTAAATACACGGTTTTTAAAGTGGCTCAGGCTGTGCAATATTATAACTGTATCGCAAATTTATAGTCAGGTATTGTACTTATAAGTACAAACAGTTCTACAAGGAGCACTTGATGCACTGATTGAGTGCATTTACAGTTCTTGGGATGAAACTGTTTCTAAACCGCGAGGTCCCTACAGGAAAGGCTTTGCAGCATTTGCCGTATGGGAGCAGTTCAAATAGCGCATGGCTGAGGCAGAGTGTGCTTGATGCTGTATACCGATAATTCTCTTTCCGAACAGCTGCTTGAGAGCTGTGTTTCCACACTCAGATACAGTGTGATAAATACTCTGAGTGATGCAGTGAGAGGAATAACGCTAAAGCAGCTATGGTATTTGGAATAGTTTGGCCATTCCATGGACCATTATATTGTTACAGGTTAATTACAATCAGATGCCTTAAACTAATAAACAATGTGCAGTTAATTTCAGTGTATTTGATAAAGCCGCATCAGGGACGTGGATCTTAAAAAGAAAGGGTAACCACACTGGAACAAAAGCACTGCTTTGACACTGGGAGCTGCCAGTTTACGGAGAACTTGCGTATGCCAGGAATTGAGCTAGTGTGAAAATGTATATGCCAAGTTTAGTTTTTTATGCATCACAATGTGAGCGTGGAAATGGGAGTATGCAACACTTTTGTGCATATGCACCGTTTATACACAAGGCCCCAGGTCATGTCAGGATGAGACAGAGTATAGGAGTGTGGAGTACTTTGTTTCTTGGCACAGGAAGAGCTGTCTGCAGGTTAACATCAGCAAAACCAAGGAACCAGATATTGACTTTTGCCTCACCAAAGAGCATCTACACCCAGTCACTATTCAGAAAATGAATATAGAGCTAGAGCACTCCTATAAATACTTGGGGGTTCACTGACAGCCTGGACTGGTCTTGTAACACAGAGGAACTATATGAGAAAGGGCAGAGCAGGTTCATTTTTCTTAGGAGCTTGCTTTTCCTTAATGTGGGTAATGACATCTCTCACATCTTCTACAACTCTATGATTGCTAGTGCACTTTTCTATACTGTGGTGTGTTAGTCTGATGACACCACTTCAAGATAGCCCCACCAAACTAATAAGCAAATTCAAATGATAGGCTCAGTTATGGGACACACTCTGGGCCCCTTAGACATAGCAGCAAGGAAGAGAATTAAAACAAACTGAGTGCAATTGTGAAAAATGCTGCATATCCTGTCTCTGATACATCAATCTATCTACATAAAATAATCAGTTAAATAGTTTATAGAATTACTTTATTTAAGCAGAGCTCTTATCCATATCATTACCACAAAGATGAAGATATAGAAATAGTAAGCCCGGGGATTAAAATGTATGGGTCAACTAAACAGAAAACCTACTGTCTTTGTGTCTATTCCAAAAAAAGAATAACCAGAACCCTTAACTGTGGCAATACAAACATTAGAGCCTATAGACGTCTTCTGGTGTTTACCACACATGAAGGATGACACTTAAACCAAGAGCTTAACACATCATTGCTCATACTCTTGCAAAACTGTGCATTTTTAGGTGTTTCAAGAGATTTATGTACTAACTCTTACATATTAGGGTCCTCAGTAATGCTATTAAGGAAGTCTCTTACTTAATATGGCATTTCCAGTCAAATTATAAACAGTTGCTTATCAGTTTCCATCCAAGCTTAATTAACATATGGACGTCAGAGACAACAATGCGTCTATAGTAACTCATGAAAGTCTATCCTTCTGTCTTCAATAGACATCATCATCATCATTAAAGCTCAGGCCAAATATGTCCCAACACTCAGGCCTCACTAACATCTTGACTTTGAGCCAGTAATTCTGGCCAGATTTTTCTAAATATTTTTAAGCCAGGATAGAATTTTAACAGGCTAATTACCTGAGTGATTACACCTGTGGAAACCCACCTATATTCAGTAAACATGTATACCTCATTTATTGAAGTGTTGCCTAATATAATTATATATAATGTTAAAAGTAAGCATGAACATATAAACCATTCTTAAAAAGAAAGCAAGAAAAGTATTTAAAAATGAAATTAATATTCAAAATAAAGTTAATGAGGGAGTTAAATTGTAAAATAAAGATGAGAAATATAAAGTTAAATGTTTCAAGCCAACATAAAATAATATAATACAGTAATTATGACTTTTTATTTATTTATATCTGACATGATGGTAATAAGGGTTGTGAAAAATCCATGCATGGTGTTAGCTGTTGGAGTCCAGGAACCTTGTTTACATGGTTTCTTGCCATCTTCTCCAACAAATTGAATGTGTAATTCATGTTAAACCACTGAAAAAACTGAGAAGCCCACGTCTGAGGTTCTTGCCAAAGTCATTGATATCCTAATGTAAAAACAAATTTGAATATATTAGCAATATAACAGCAGAAGTCTAATCCAAATGAAGTGAGAAAACACTTCCAAAGTTTGTAATTACTTTTTCACAGAATATCTAGAAAGAAAAAGAATTAATTTTATTCCTAAACATATACCCTATTCAAATTTGTAGTATCAATAATTGACAGTATTAAGAAAGTGAAATTGTAATATAAGTATATGCCTGTTTCTTCAGTTTTTATGCACCAATCATCAAGTTATTCTATTGTACAGAAGACAAATACTTCTATAGTCAAAATTAGTGAGTTAGAAGGATTGTGTTTGTTGTTTGTGTTTATTTTATATGATTTATAATGCTACCTCTCTCATACAATTTGAACTATTTCCTAACACTTTACTTTCTCAGTGAATGTTATATATTTTGTAAAGGTGTTAAGAAGCAGAAGAGTCCTGAAGAATAGTTAGGGTCCCAACCAGACCACCAATTTAATGCAATGGACCAGAAAACTAAACAAAGATAAACACTTGGTTGTGCAACTAAAAACAAGTGCTGAATTAGGGAGATCCTTCATAAAGCTGCTCAAAATCCCAACTGAGACGCCTTCTCCAGGGACCTCTGGTCTTATAGGGTCTGACCAGAAGTGGTAGGACTTCTTCAGGCAATGTGGGTATGGTACAGTTGTTCTCCTTGGGTGTCTTCTCAGTACTGCAGTGGGAAAAAGAGAAGAAACTGTTAGTGACAGTGTCCCCTCTCTCATTCCAGAGTTGTATCACTTACCTTAGCAGAGTCCACAAGGTGATCCTCAGACACCCATGCATGACACGGCTCTCCCCTTAGCTTGGCTGCAGCAGGGCAGGCACATCTTACTGTGATAAGTTTCCTGTAGCATTGTACAGGTTTGTAAATAAATAATCGTGTCCTGTCAAGTGCAGGCTTCAATGGGGTGTGGGTGTGTGTGCTTCACGCTGGGATTGATTGGGGAGCTTGGCTGATCGCACATACACTTACAAGGGCAAGCAGATCAGTCAAGTGTCTTATTCATACCTAAGAGGTAGCGCCATAGCACACCTGCACTCAGTCAAGAAAATATAAAAGGACCCTGCACAGCAGACAGGGAGGCAGATATGGAGAAAAGAGACAGAGAAAGAGAAATGAGGGACACAGGTTAAAGGAAGGAATGACAGAGATGGCAGGATGTGGAAAAGCCGAAGTGCATTAGAGCAGAGGTAAGGCAGCTGGGGTGAAGAGCCCTGATGAGGAGCCTAGGGCTGACGCTCAATGGGGCTGAAGAGGGTTGCTCCGGCTGAACATTTTTAGGTAGCTGGAGTGACCTGTTGTGCTCTGCTGGTTCCTCAGACAGCAGCAGGAACCCAAGTCTAGATTTAGAAGGTTCGCTGTGCCTGATGGGAGAGATGTTGGCTTTTAGAAGGAGGCACCAGGGCTTGTGCATTTTTAAAGAAGCATTATCTGCCATGGAATGTAATCCTATTTTAATAGACATATTTATTATGGATATTTTATCCTCCACAGATTTGTACCAGTTTTATGGATTATTTATTTATTTATTGGATTGAAGAACTTCACTGCACTTTAATTTGGACACTGGGTTTTTGATTGTTTTTAATAAAAGCACTTGATATTTTTTTGTACATACCCGTTGCTGCATGTGTGTGTCCTCATTTGCCTGGTTCATCTCAATCTATGACTATTGATGGTTTTGGGTTGGAAAGGCTCCCAGAAACAACCAGGGAGTTTGGAGCCAACCTGGATTGTGTGGAAGAAATTTAACATCTTATTAAAGAAAGAAACATCCTTAATTAACATAATTTTGTTATCATGGCACTGATTTGTGCTTAAAATTGACCTTTTCGGCTGATGTAATGAAGAGCTTCCTGTTTAACAACAACAACAACATTTATTTATATAGCACATTTTTATACAAGTGCAGTTAAACGGGGCTGCGAGATGTGAACTCAGCTCTTCGGCGCAACTCATTTGATTTTTCCGGCAAACAAATTTTCAAAACAAACCGTATTTTACGACTCTAATCAGAGTCAGAGTAATAATTATGTTGGCATGGTCATTTTAGATCTGAGATGGGCTAAAATTTAAACAATGACCATTGTTAATACCCAGCCGTCATTACTCAGTTTGCCAATAGATGTCAGAAGGATGGATGCCAAAACCAAACTGCCCAAAGATAGATTTCGACGTACCAAGCAAATGGCGATACTTTCTAAATTACTTACGGTTCCGGAGCTGTCCAAGGGTTTAAGTCAGTCGACGATGTTAGTCCTGGAAAGTATGCCCCACCAAACCAACGCTCCAAAATCTAACCGAACTTACTGTTATCTGCTCGAACCAACGACTTACTATACTCTGCCGTCCAGCAGCGTCACTGAAGGATTCGAACATTCTTAGCCAATCATGCAATACTGCGTCCGCATTTGCCACGTTATGTTCTAACTACAGAGGCAGAGTCCAATTACATGGTTCTAACTTGTATTGAATCGAGGTATTGACGTGAACACCATACAAACGAGGTATTGACGCGAACACCATACATACGTGGTATTGACGCAAACACCATATATACGGATAGTATCAAATTATATATAAGGATTGAATTTACATACAGTGTCAATCAAAGCATACATTTACTCTGGTTGGTTTGTTGGTTTACACCCCAATGACTTATATAAAATAAAAGTCTATTATATTATATTCTGTTTCTTCTTATGCCTTTTGAGATGAGGTACCACTATTGAAATTTCTTTGCATATAACAACTGTCCATTTTTTTGTTACAAGACATCTGCTGATTTCTTAGTCATCTTTCAGTACATATTGTTGTTTACTTGTCCTTTATCTGGTTTCTTTATATGCCTGCAAAGGTTCCTGACATTTATTAACCCTTTATGTTATTTCTTTAAGATTAAAGCTATGATACCCTTAAATGTATTCTTCCACATTGCCCCATTTGGGACTTCTTAAAGTCCCACTAAAACTGTATGGAATAATTTCCTATTGTAACCCTATTCCCAATCTGTACAAAACATGTGTATACTAAATATGTCTCCCCTTACAGGTTAAAAATAAGTAAAATATTCCTGGATAGCTGAATTTGGGGAATAACAGAAATCAGTGAAAATCATTTAAGCCTAAGATAAATCACATAACTCAATAATACCTAATGAAATCAATAACAGTGAACATAGAAAATCAAGTCAAACAATAACATGTATTAAAGTCCTTTTTCTTCTGCCTATACTTGCATTACATGCTCTCCCTTATAAATCTCAGATTTCTGTCCCATAACCTCATAACTTCTAAGGACGATGATAAAACATTGTTAACAACTATTTGATTTCCTTCATTTCCAACAAACATTAGCTGTGTTAGTTCACAGAAGTGTACCTAGTCCTATATTTTTCATCAATGGTCAGATCATTTAGTATTATTGTTGGTAGTGATACAGACAGCACAAGTATTTACTTTAAATACTTCCAAAGTCCCTAGTTTATGGGGCCAATGATATGTACAACAATAACCAGAGGTAGAATTCTTATACAAACATGCATGCTCACATTCTCATGCTCTCATCAACAAAGTTGCCCCTAATTACATCCAGCTGTGGTCTTAAATTAGATGATCACCTTTGCTGCATAAAAATCAGCTATCTTGCTGAAAGTAGGTGTCAGGCCCTGTAAGGGCCATTTTCCTAGTTATATAAGATTCATAGATATTTTTCTAAGATGACAATGCATAATCTATGGGAGGTTCCTAAAACCCCCATAAGTAGAATTGTATTGGTATTTTCTTGCCATTTCTAATAATCTGACTAAATATTATTCTTCAGTTAGTGACCGCCTTGCCATTTGTAATGTATAGAGTGCATACGGTTTTAAACCGTGTTTGTGTTCGCGCCTACGGGCTCTTTGAGTATGTGAAGTAACTCGTAAATATAACACGCTTATATAAGCACGAAGCCGTACGCTTAAGGCATACAGAAGAAGAAATTAAGAAATTAAAAGAATTAACTAAAGTTTCTCAAGAAAATCTAAGTATAGAGAAGATATATTTTTCCTTTTGTTTACCTTTTATTCTACGTGTATAACTATTTTTTCTTTTATTCTTGTGTGGATTATTTGCTTTTAACTTTCACTGAATATTTTTAAAACAAACTTTTGGACTGAGAGATTTCTTTCGGCACACATTTTACCCGTGCTTGATCTTGCCTTATACTTCAGCGGCTACACTTCCTTTCAGAAGATGTCAACACTTCTCTCATTAATGCAAGCTACTGGCTCATGTCAAGGTCATATTAAAATTGCAATGGTTGTACCCAAGCATCTTATTGATGTTAAAGTCTTCTGCCACCAGTTGGATATCCTTGGTTTGTATCTGGGCTTTCCAATTTCACAAACTGCACACTCTCCACTCCATGCAGAAGACACTTCATCTCTGTTGTGATGAATTATTACTTTTTTTTGCTATTTTCTATATTACTTAGGCCCAAGAAGCCATAATAATTATTTAACTATTTGTAGATTCATTCAATAAAAGAGTAACTGGGCTGTTTTCTGAGCCTATTCTCTAAATCCAGTTTCAGTTATTTTCTTAAAACATTCTTTGCTAGCACAGAGGACTTGGTGCATTAACACTTCACATTTTTAGCTATTTCTGAGTCAGGAAACTAGTCGATAACACATTCATTGAGGTCATCCATTACACTGAAATGTAAACTGTTCTGTATAACAAAGTTGACCATCTTCAGCTGTTACTTTGTGCTTCAAAGTGTCACTTTTTTAGGGTGCTCTTTTGCATGAAAATTAGTTATTCCCAACTGCTGGGTCTTTGCCTTTGCCATTGTGTCATGCTTCATACTGCTAGCGTGTGTATGCACATCTCTCACACCACCAAAATGCAATAGAAAATAATTTTTTGCACCATATGCAGAATGCAGTTTTATTATTGTATTTTTTCAATCGCATCCTTTGCATAAATTCAGGGTCCTTCATCCAAGCTGACGGAGGATTGTCATCATAACTTACATTGTCAGGTTCCATTTTTTCCACTTTGGTGACCTTCTTCCCAATAAACCCTGATGACTGCTTGATGACATTGACCTATCAGAACATGCTTTGTTCTCATCAAGACAGGCTATGTTTTGTGTAGGCAGCCACAATGCAGATTCATTGATCTACATATTACAAGTTATATTTAAGTAACCTTCTAGGATAAATTTAAAGATCATTAGATCTGCACAAATTTTTTGACACAAGAGTTGAGTGACATGTTTAGTTCAGTGAAAGTGAGACAGATAGCTATTTACAGACAGTGTTTTTGTTTTTATGGATTAATGGGCAAGGTAAATTTGATTAAGTTTTTTTATGGACTGTCTGTAAATTTACAAATGGTTAGCAACCCTGACTCTTACTGAAAAATGTTTTTTACCAGCTTTGCAGCATGCCTCTGCCTCGGCCAGCTCTATGTGCTGATTTTCCTCCTGAATTTGAAGTTAGTCAACCTGGTCTGGGACTGTTGTACTGCTTCAGTGTGGTCTGCCAGATCAGACATTCTGCATTGGCTAATCTTCACAACTATGCTATCTATAAAAGTGTGAAGAATAACTGGGGCTCCAAATGAGCTACTCATTTAGTAGTATGAACCAGAAAACTAAATAAAAACAAGTGCTAGGTGGAGAAACTGAAAAAAGTGCTTTAAATACCTTCTTGGCCTACACGGCTTCTTTGAATCACAGGGTGTCTCAAGTGGGTCTGGTTTAGGGAGCTCTTGCATATAGTAGCTCAAAATCAAAACTGAGACAATCTGGAGACTTCTGGTCTTATAGGGTCTGATTGGAAGAGACAGGAGTTTAGGGAACAATGTGGTTCAGTTGCCCTCATCGGGCATCTTCTCTGTAGTACAGAGGGGAAAAGAGATGTTACAGAGGTCAAAGGGGTGGAGGGGTATTCTATATTTTAGCAAAGTCTGAAAGGTGATCCTCAGGCACCCATGAATGAAAATATGCTATAGTGTTGGTTAGAAGATCTTATTAAAAGGAAGGGGAAAAATAATTAACTTGATTTGTCTTGATTTCAGCCCTTTCATTAACAAAAGCTGAAATTTCAATTGGAGCATAAAGCAGCTTCAGCAATAATACTTGGCCGAGTTTGGACACAGATTTGGGCAAAGGCCTAAGGTTTTTCTGGGCAGAAATATATGATCTAGATACCTCTTGTTTTCTTATTCCACCACCACCTCTGTAAGAAACAAGTAATTCCAAAACAAAAGTAAGAGCAGATGCAATGTGTTCTTTTTGTTTTCATGAAAACAGGTTTTTGCAGGATCTTAATCTCCAGTAGGACAGAAAGTATTGCTGAAATATAATTTTTGCATAGATACAGTGGTATAACACAGAATCATGAATATAAGCAAAACCCTCCTTAATATAAGCATCAATTTGCCCACATTGCATGCTGTACTATTAATTTAGTTGATATCTCTGTGAAGGAATTCACTTAGGAATTTCTGAACATATTTTTCACATTAAATTCTCTAAATAAAGTATGTCAGAAATTTGTAATTTACTACTTTATTTATATTATTTACTTGTAATAAAATGTAAAAGAGACAGGAAAACTCAGTGTGAAAAAAATGCATGTTGGACAGAATTGAATAAAAGCTAACATAGGAAAGTTGCTTTGTAAACCCAGATGGGGAGCATGAGGCAAAATGAAAAATGAAAAACAGTGCTAATGGGAAAAAGAGTATTCTATCTGGTTAATCTTTTATGATGTATGATCAGGCAGAAACCTTCTCCCTGACAATGTAGACTGCAGCATAAACTGAAGCAACAAAAAAATAAATAACCAAAGGAGGGTGGCAGAGTGCTGCATTAGACAGCACTGCTACCTCACAGGGTTTGAATCATTTTTCAGTTGGTGTTTGCACTTTCTCCTGATGACTGCAAGGGTTTTCACTCCTACATTCTAAAGAGATATGAATGTTAGGTGTGAAGGAAATAATTTTTATGTAATTTTATATATATATACCGTGGTTTCAGAAAGCATTCAGACCCCTTTGAATCCCTTTAATTTCTCTACACTCTATACATTATTTACCTAGCAATCTATAAAGACTAAAAATAGGTTTTGAAAAAGGTTTGCAAATTTATTAAAAGTCAAAAACTGAAATCTCCTATTCATATAAGTTCTCAGAACCTTAAATCATTTTGTAAAAGCCACTTTGGAAGCAATTACAGCTTTGAGTCATCTTGGTAAGTCTTTATAAGCTTTTCACACCTGGACCTTGGCAGTTAATTCCATTCTTCCTGGCAGAATCTCTCAAGCTTCTCTCATGCTCAAGCTCCTTTAGACTGGATAAGAAGTGTCTGTAAATTGCCATATGCAGGTCTCTCCACACATGTATGAGGTTAATTCTGGCCTTTGTCTGTGCCTCTAAGGAATAGTCAGAGACTTGTCCCAAAGCCATTTCAACATAGGTTGCGGATCACTGTTATGCTGAAAGATGAACCATGGGCCCAATCTGAGGTTGTGTGCACTCTGGAACAGGTTGTCTTCAAGGACCTCTCTATATGTGGCTACATTCATCCTTCCCTTAATTCTGACCTGCCACCCTGTCCCTAATGTTAAGAGGCATGAAGTTGAAAACCACCAAGCTTCACCATAAGGATGGTTGGTATTTGGTAGGTGATGAGCAGTGCCTGTCCTTTGCCAGACATAGTGCTTGGAGTTCTGCCCAAAATGTTCATCAGACCAGAGAATTCTTTTCCCTCATGCTCTCAGAGTTCAAGTAGGCTGTTGTATGCCTTTTACCCAAGAGTGTCTTCTGTCTATCTGTCCATTTTACTGTAAATGCCTGATTGATGCAGTACTGCTGAGATGGTTGTTTGAGACACATCTCTAGGATAATTAAACAAACAGGTTGCACATGCCCACAATTTGAAGTACCACAGCAAAGGGTATGAATACTTATATAAGTAAGAGATTTCAGGTTTTTATTTTTTATTAAATTTGAAAACCTTTCTATGAGCATATTATATATGAGCCAGGGGAGTACAGAGCAGGGTGAGGAGGTGGGGATCTGTGTGATTGTTTTAAATAATGAAAGAAAAAAAAAAGTGCTTTGGAATTGAACACTCCCAACCAAGATGGCTTGTAAAATAAAATGTGCCTGAAAGGCACATGCTTTTTGTATAAAATATGTACAATAATGACAACAATGTTGAAGGAATGATGAAGCGAAACAGAGGTGCTAAACTTAAATGGCCACTCTATGCCTGCCCGTAAATTCCAACTATTCGATTTAAACTGACATGTATATCTGAACCAACCTAAATATCCAAAAGGATGTATCCCAACCTATAGATATAACTAGGACAATAGGATGTATTGTGAGCAGGGGGGCTGAACTAACGCCTAGAAGACACAGACGCTCCTAAAAAAAAACCCTCTTAAAAACGCTGATAGACTACCTTCATATTGCTCCCTTACTTGCGGCTGCTCTGTCACATGATATGTTTCTCCCGCGGCAGTATGCATACTTAAAAGCCTGAACAGCACCTGTTCTTTTGGCTGATTGCTTTGCTTCTCTCTCCCCCAGACATTCTCTGCTCCTTTTGTGGGTCCCGCTGCAGTTGTGCTCCCCTATGATGTTTGCCTATTCTTTTAAATGAGAACTAACTACATACTAAGCTATTTTTACTTCTGAAAGAGACATGTTTCTTTGAAGTGTTTGAATAAAGTTCCTGTCTCTACAATCTCCTTTGTTTCTGTGCAATTCTGTGACTGAAGCGTGACAGTATATTGAAACTGATCTGTTTAAACCAATACAAGTCAAATCCCATTACAGCGAATATAGAAGTAACAAAATTTTCAGAATAACAAATACTTTTTGTGGGCCCAGACAAACGTTCATACAACAAAATGTAAATTTCAGTATAACAAATGTTTTGTCAAAAATAAATAGACACCAAAGTTAATAATCCGAGGCAAGAAATACTTAATATTGCACCTACACTTTTCACTGAGTCTCGGGATCCCTACAACAGGCTGTTTCTCTCTTGTTAGACCAAAAAAAAGTGACAGTCTGTTGTAAAATTTCCAGTCTCGGGAGGTCTGTAGGAGCAACATTATATACATTGTCAGTGCTCCACCGAGCATCTGCATGGTTATTGTGTCGTGTGAAGATACTGTACTGTTCTCTATTCATACCTGTATTTCTATAAAAAAGTTACATGTAATGTCTTGTTTTCATTCTGTATTATTACCTTTATTTCTATAAAAAATAGTTACATCTCACATCTCATTTTCAAATAAAATATTTTTTGCAGTTTTAGAAGCTCTGTATTTTTTAAAAAGGTGTCAATTTTGTGTTACAGAGTTGCACGAAAGACAGGAAGGTGAGTCCAGGTTTCTGAAAAAGAATAATTCATGTACTTATTACTGTATAGAGAACACAGTCTCAAAATAGGAGCTGTTACTTCAGTGTTCAAGATAGGAGCCACGACACTTGCAATCGTCCTGCTTTAGCTTCCATGTTCAGATTAGAAGAATACCAGCAGCTTGGAATCATCTCTGTAGCAGATCAGGAGAGTGTGAGAAAGAGCAGGTGAAAGCCTAATGTTAAATGTTCTAAACATCATATGACAAGCACATTACACAGTAAGCCTGATCCGGCTGAGGACAATAAATTACTTTGACCTTGGTTTACTGTTTACCAGACACAGCAGACCAGCTACAGAGCTGTTCTTGCACTAGTGCCACTAGAGATGGTGAATCAGCTGTGACCCTCATCACAACAGAATACATATTTTCCCTATATTCGTTAAAAAGAAATGTCCATTATAATGAATATTGGCAGCAGGTGAAAAACATTTGGGCAGGGGTGCAGTTTTAGGGGCGACAAACCAAAGCAGCACTTATCTATTACATAGTGCCTTTCACATCTATTTATTATATAGTGCCTTTCATATTTATCTCTCTATCTGGTCATTCCACATGGCCTGTTCAGTACCAGACCCATACAACAAATCCTTGCTAAACTGCTGCCCAATTTGATGCCAGCTTTCCCTTTTTTACTTCAGTCCATGACATCTACAGTCCCCTTATTCTTCCCAAAACTTGCCCTATTGATGTGGAAAGGAACAGGTGCACCTGCCACCAAAATTTTATACTACACCTGTCCCTAAATTACCCAGTCCTCTGCCAACTTGCCCAGTTCCCCATTCTGCCAAAACCCACACCATAATGCCATCACCCTCACCTCTGTAATCTTCCAATAGCATGGCATTATAATCATATAACACCTCCATAGCATAAGTCCAATCCAAATCTTGTTCTGCAGTCCTTGGCCATTTCCCCTGTATTCCATAAATCCACCTCATGCAATCACTAGTCCTCTGATTTTTCTCAAGTCTTGCATCCCAGTTTATCATTTAGCACACCTACAGAGTCATTCCCACCCTAGTTTTAATCTACACTTGCAGTCAGTCTTGTCCAGTCCTATGCAAGTTACCAGGCTTACTTCACCTGGGCACAAATTCACATTGTAAGATCCACAGACCCCCACATCTTAAAGCATAATCTTGTACTACACCCAGAGGACAAGTCCAACCTAAATCTTATTCTGTCTTTCTGATCAGGATACCTAAATTTCCTTGAACATAAAATTTGCCCTCCTTTCCTTCAGGTCTGAAAATTTCTCAATTTCTCCCTAAACTGAGTCATTTCACTATGCCTGCCAAAAATATTTAGCCTCATGTCACTGTCCAGATCAGTGTTTCCCAACCTTTTTTTCTGTAATGGCACACTTTTTGCAACTAAAATCATCCCAAGGCACACCACTGTTTTACTAACCACAAACACATATACAGTATATCTCATACACTCAAGTACTACTGGAGAAGCTGGTAAAAAAGGAGCTCTGAGACCAGACATGGCACTTAGTGAGCACTTTGGTGGCATCTCCAAGCTGCTTTGCATCATTCCCGCACCCTTTGCCTCAAAGGCAACTCATATGCCCACTATCCATCAGCCCTACTGTAAGCCAGGCCTAAAAACACAAAAAATACCTTCATAGTTTGTATTATTTATTATGTCACTCTTTTCATACAATTTGAGCTCTTGCCAAACACTTTACTCTCATATGATGTCCGATGGAGAATAATATATGTATACATCATATTAATACATTGTTGGTTAAAAGATCTTTTTAAAGGAGAAAGGAAAAATATTTAAGATGATTTGTCTTGACTTCAGTCCTTGAATTAACAAAAGATGAAATTTCAATAAGGTTATAATGCAGCTTCACCCATATTCATTGGGTAAGCTTAGAACTAGGTTGGGGCAAAGGCCAGAGGATGTGATTAAAGTGCTGCCATTTCGGCTGTTCAAATTAGAAACTGTCAAAACAATTTTTTATCAACCTTATTTTAGGCCATGCATAGTGTGGTGTGTAGGTGTGCTTTCATGCAAGTGCAAATTAGTAAAAAGGAGTCTGGTAATCTTTTTATAACTTTTTGTAATGAACAAAATTTGCATGAAGTTTCTAATTTGAAAATTATGACCTCTTTAGTTATTGTTTTCATCGGTAATTGTGCATTTGAAAGCATGTGCACAATACAGTGCAACCTTACATTCCCCTGTTTTGTATAATAAATTGGCAAAGAAAATCATTTTGCTGGGAAAATGTTTTCACAAGATTTCTCCAGAGATGGCTGCCCATGCTAACTAGCAACTGAGAAGAATTACTTTGTGTTTGACTGCAGTGTGTAATTGTGTGCACAATCATTTGTTATAAAGTTTATTACTTTTGCTGCATGGAGAACTGTGGATGTCTGATTTCATTCCCATGGCAACTGTTGCTAGTTAGGCTGGCTTTCATGGTTTACAAAATCATGAAGAACAGAGGCAAAACACCTTTAGTTTTATATATCACTTATCTGTCATATATAATACTCAAACTATTAAATAGTTTAACATTACTTCATCAAACTATCTGATTAATGTCATAAGGGCAAATCAAATTTAGCACATTTTATTATGAGCACTCTTACACAGCAGATTACAAAGCAATGTATAATAGAGCAGAACATTATTAAAAGAGAATAGAGATTATAATAAAGTTTATTATATCCATCATTTATCCAACCTGCTATATCCTAACTACAGGGTCACGGGGGTCTGCTGGAGCCAATCCCATCCAACACAGGGTGCAAGGCAGAAACAAACACTGGGCAGGGAGCCAGCCCACTGCAGGGCATGCACACACACACACACTAGGGACAATTTAGAATTGCCAATGCACCTAACCGCCATGTCTCTGGACTGTGGGAGGAAACCAGAGAACCCAGAGGAAACCCACGCAGACACGGGGAGAACATGCAAACTCCACACAGGGAGGACCCAGGAAGTGAACCAGGGTCTACTAACTGCAAGGCAGCAGCACTACCCACTGCACCACCATGCCGCACAGTTTATTATATATATACATAAATATAAATATTGTGGTGGATGACAGGCAGGGACTAGCATCCTTGCAAGAATGGATTCTCTTCCCATGCCTGGCCAGGTGGCTCATGTGACAAATAGACATGGAAAGAGGCAGGAGATTCCCTGCCTATAGAATGTTCTGAATATCGAGTGCCATCCGAAGAATGGGTACTCTGGTATCACAGCAGGCTTAGATGGAGGAACATTACTCAGCCAGGAGGGCAGCTTGAAGGAAGGACAGGGGGATAACTGAAACTACATGCTCCCCCGAACTGCTAGGTGGCAGCAACTGGGGAGGCAGGCACACCAGTGGACACTGACAGGAAATGCTGGGAGTTGTAGTGTTGCAGAGCTGCCCTGTAATATAGTAATAAGGACAACAGAAGACTCAAAAAGGTTTGGGGCTGGCCACACCATTTAGTGAAAAACCAGCAAACGTCTTTTTTTTGTTACAAGCAGAGTTCAGAACAGAACTGATTACAGAGGGTGAAACAAAGACATTTAAATGGCGGACACAGGAAAGGGATGGACCAGACCGGCTGGAAGAGGAAGTGATGTCTTCGATAGGTGGGTTCTGAGGAGGAGGAGGAAGATGTCATCAGGGATGGATTAAAGTGATGTCATCACTGGGAGGGTTGGTGGTGATGTCACTGTCTGGCTGGTTCTTCTGCTGTTCTGAAGAGGGCCAAAAGGAGAAAGGATCAGATGACAGTGCCAACTCCCAGTCCAGCAGAGAAATAACATTATTTGAGCCTATCAACCTTTTCCTAAGTGCACATGAGTGTCTATATATATTGTAAGAAGGACGCTGTATAGCGCCCGACCCAACACAGATTAGACACGGGAGGCACATGTATAATAAAATAAACTTTTATTTTTCTTCAGCTGGAGGGCACGTCTTCCCCGTAATCCCTCCAGCCACAACACAGTCCCAAGCACAGTAACAACACAAAAGAACTTTCTTCTTCTCTCTTCCACCACCACTCCTCCTCAGCAAGCTTTGTCCTCCTTCCACCCGACTCTGGCTGCCGAGTGATGGTCGCTGGCTCCCTTTTATTGGGTACCCAGAAGTGCTCCAGGTGGTTGATTGCCGACATCCAGCTGCACTAACGGGTAAGGCGAAACCAGTGCCCAAAAGTAGGCACCCCCTGGTGGCGCCTGCAGAACCCCACAGAGCTGCACAGAACTACAACCCTCATGAAGCCCTGGGGGAGTCCGAGGCACCGCTGCAACCCAAGGAAGCTGCCATCTAATGTCCAGGGGGAGATACTGGGCTTCCCACCCTTGTCCTCCTGGCAGATATGGTGATAGGGCGTCCCGGCCAGGCATGGGCCCCGGCCATCCATCACAATATAGGTATATATATACGGACATCCGACCTATGACTTACGAATGAGGACGCAGCTGCGACGCATGTGTCTCAGTGACTGCCACTTCGTCATCTTCGGCCTGAGGATGCTGCAAGCGGTGGCTGGAGGGGGGCGATTTTACTGCTCGCGCAGTGTGGTGTCCCTCGGGTGGCTCCTGACGGCAAGCGGTGACCCATGGTCCATAGTCACCGGGGCCACAGCTATCGCTCGTGTTCAGGACGATGGTTCGCTGTCCGCCCACTACGCCACCACAGCCATTGCTCCTGACTGGATGCAGGCTGGATGGAGTGGAGGGGGGTGTTTCACTACCCGCCCAGCACACACGGCTGATAATGCTGCAAGCGGTGACCCGGTTGTGGCTGAACGGGGCGGCGGGGGTAGCATTTTAGTGTGCCTCGGATGGCTGCCTGTTGAATTGGGGTTGGGCAATTCACTACCCGGCTTGGGCCACACCGTGTTCGTTCTTGGTGGGCGGACGCTGCAGGCACTGTAGTGGAGGTGACTGTGAGGTGGGCTGGTGATGAACCTCCCCCTCGCCGCCCACAATCATTCTCAATAGCAAGTCTGCTTGTACTGTTACGTACATAGCAGGAAGTTGTCTCTTGTCAGTACATCAGACGTGTTGACGGGTGCCTTCCTGCTGTGATAGCGTGTACAGTGCTGTGCAGAAGAGCTCATCTTAACCTTTTGTCTTCACCCTTTAAGAATGTCTCTGAAACACAAATCTGACGCAAGTGCTGGTGATATAGTAAAGAATAGAAAAACCATCACCATTGAAAATAAAGTAGAAATAATAAAAAGGTCAGAGAGAGGTGAAACTCCACCATTCATTGGCAGAGCACTTGGTTACAGTTGGTTAACAATAGCATTTATTAAAATAATGTACATCTTCCGACTTACATACAAATTCAACAGTCTCTATCTCGTACGGAACCTGGGCACTGCCCGTATATGAAACTTAAAAAAAAATCTAGATGTAACAAAACAACATTATACTATGTCAATTTATTTCAGATCCAGTGATTAAACACTTAATTTAGGTGCTGTCAAATTTAATATTTTATTGGATATTAAGCAACTACAACCTTTGATATTTGAAGGGACTAATAAAAACCTGCTTGACTCTGTAAAACACAGTTATTTCTGTCATGGATGTATCTCCCATATTTTATTAACACTATATAAAAGCTGCTCAATGAAATTCCTAGGGGGTCTTTTTTATGAAGATATCAATCAATCAATAAATGTTCATTATTCGGATCTTGTTTATTAATAAGCAAACATTAAATAGCTGAACCACAAATAAGTTGGAAAATAAAGGTAAATTATCTTGAGCCACACATCACATAAACCAAGCTCAGGAGAACAACAGATGAGCCATGCAGTCATTAATTACCTTGTAAAAGTTAAGTAAATATGAATTCTGTTTCATATAATAACAATTAAAAGTTAGCTTTCAAGAAATGTTAGAAATGTGTGGCTTATGTATTCAAAGCTAAGATGAAAGTTATTTCTCAGAGGTCATGGAGCACAACACATATGCCTAAGGGAACAGTTACACAAGAGTAAATTATTAAGAGTTATAAAATCTCTGGTACACAGACAATATGGAGTCAGGAGTGGGCAACAATTATTTTTAACAACATGCAGTGGTCAACTATTCAAGCTTAATTCAAATTTTATTACTGTTTGACATTCTTATGTTTTTTGGGGGGCTTGTTACTACTGTATATACTATTAAGCAGTATATAGCATCGGATATTATTCAAACCATTTGCATATTTCTATAATGAAAAAAGGATTCAGAAAATTGATAAAATATACAAGAACAGTGCATAGAAGTAAAAGTGTAATATTTCAGTATTTCACAAGATTTATATTTTTTACTTAAATTATGGCCTAATAGTTTACTTATGTCACTTACTGTCTCCACTTGCAATTTTTGATATCCTGCAAAATAATAGGAATGGGTGTAAGGAGCTGCCCAGGTCCCATTTATTTTTGACAATATTGAATGGAATATTGTGGAGAGCAGAAACCCAGGAGATCAAAGCATCGATTCAGGTTCCCTGCGCTGAACTTATTATTGCAACATAATATTAAAGCAAAAAAGCCTGACCCCTACTCTTTTCCAAGCCATCATGCTGCCTGCCATGGCTTTGGCTGGTCCAGTCAGTTAACTCCTGATACAGACCGTATACTGTCTTCAGAAGAAAGGAAGGAAATAATGAAAACACTAAAAGTTTGTGGAGAGGTCTTCTAAGTCTACCGCTTTGTTAGTATACTGATGGTCACAAGTAGTTATTTTAATTCTCACACAATAGATCTTTCTTCCTCTGATATTTATTTATTTTTTTAAATTTAAACTACTTCATGTTAATTCATTTTATTTTGGGTTTATCATACTTTCATTTTGCAAGTCAGAGACTTAGCCTATTTTTGGTTACAGTCTTGTGCAGATATTGTCCACATAAAATCATCTGTTGTCCACTTCTGTCTGGGCTCAGCTATGGTTTCTCTGTAAATGCCAGAGAATATTTTTTTTTCTTTCTTGGAAAAACATCATTAAAAATGACATCGGTAATTTATGGAACCTGCAGTTAGTAATGGCTAAGGATTTGAGAAGTGGTGCTTTTTGTTGGATAATTGCTATTCATTAAAAAAAAAATGAAAGAATTGTGTATTGTTTTATGATCTACAGCTGTTCCTCATTAAAAGAAAAACCTTCACCTTTATGTTTATAATAACATTTGGCAGAAAAGCACACACCTTCAGCCAGGGGCACTCTATGCACCACCACTTCACACCCTATAGATACACTCTACTAGAAGGACACATGCAACTGTACATTTCTTTTACTGTACCTGCTCTCAAATCAAACAATTCTGAGAGAAGAAACTAAGAAATAAAACTTCCCACAAAACTCTCACTTTTTGGAGTGCAGATGCAGGACATAAAGCGGAACTGTTCACTTTATGTGCATTAATATGCAGTCAATGATAATGGAAACCATCTAATAATATTCATCCATATAAAGAGATACATTTCGCTTAATTTCACTTTAATGCAATATTTACTAGGGGCTATGCCACAGGCATTTTAAAATGCTCACATTATTATTTACTCATAAGCCTTTCCCCATAATGTCGCATCAAGTTATAGTTAAATTATCATGGTCTAAAAGTAGGCCAGTAAATTGTACCCGGCTTGATTAAGATGTGCGCCCTTTGTTACGCTCAATGAGCTTTCCATTAAATTTACCACTGGTTTTATAACCTCTGGGACTATAAAGTCAGTGTATTTCCTTAATTTCCAAAAATCTGAAAAATTAGTGCTGCTTTGGCTTCCATGCAAGGAGTCCCATTTAGAAATAAGAAAGCTTACCAAGTAAAAAGTTACAAATATACAGTAGCAACAACAAACAAGTACTACTTTCTAATTACCTTGTGATAAAGAGATTAACAATTCACTTGAAAAGTCATGTTATTTTCTACCATGCTTAATCCAGACCAGGGGCGCTGTCGCAGCTAGCATAGGATGCAAGCCAGGAACAAACCCTGGACAGGTTGTCAGCCCATCACAGGGCAAACACACACACACATCCTCAACCACACACATTGCATGTCTTTGGACTGTGGGAGGAAAGAGAAGCACCCAGAGGGAACCCACATAGACATAAGGAGAAGATGCAAACTCCATGCAGCGAGGACCCAGAGCATAAACCCTGGTCTCCTTACTGTAATGCAGCAGCGCTAACAATGTGCCATCATGCTGCCCTATTCATTTGAAATGTGTCTTTTTAAATAGTTAATATTGTGTACCATCTTGCTGTGCTTTATTCATTAAATGCTGTTTTTAAAATGTAAGTCCCCAAGTGAAGTATTACAAAATAAGCAGAGATATTATTCTACACTCACCAGCGCATTCCAAGACATTGAAAATACTAGATCAGACCTCCTGACTTATTTGTTCTATTATTTGTTTGGTCTGATTTTGTTTATTTTACATTGCAGAGTGAATTTGTATAAATTCAGAGATTAGTTTTAAATTGTATTGCTGTTATTAATCAATACTAGATTACCCTAACTGATTCACTTTTTTTTAGTTTTTGAACTATTTTCTTTTTATGGTCAAAAATAGCCTGTCCAAACTGTGTCTAACAATTAATGGACTACCAGTGCTGCAAATCCTGGAAAGGTACAGTATGTTACTAGACCCACAAGCTTCCATTTCTTTCTTCTTTACTTAATTTTGCTTAATATTTAATAAACATTCCATTCATCCAATTTATGAACCAATATTTTCAAGTGCAAGTTTGAGAGAGCAGAAGACTGTCTTTTAGAGGACAAAGCTCCAATCAACCTAACATTCTTTGGATTATGAATGAAAACTGGAGTCCATAGATACAACCAGTGTGAACACAGGAGAGAAAGATAAGTAATCAAGTGATAGCGTCTAAAAAGTACTTTTAAAAATGATGATTATTGACAATTGCAGTTGATATGCAATTAAAAAGGAAGGGGTGATGAATGACTCAAAAAACAAGTCTGGTAAATATCAATTAGCAGTTCTGATGCTTGATTACTGAAAAATAAAAAGCTCACAAAATGGACATTGCATATAAATGAACATGCAAACATTCAAATTATATTTAAGCAATCACTATACACATTAAATATGCATGGAGACTATTTATGAAAAATGCACGTTCTTTCCTATTAAGAATTAAAATGAAGTTTATTTCACATATTTTAGTTGTTATTGGATTTAAAAATAAATTTAGACATAGGCCACCATTCCATCCAGGGAGAGATTAAAGTAAGCAAATTTGGATTTGTCACAGAACGTGAGGTTATTTCTGCTGTTTTACAGATTTTATGTATTTCAGTAGAAATACTGCTCTGTTCCTTGGTAAAAAATAGAGCAAAGGAAGAACTTGCTTAACTCATGTTGAGCCAAACTTTTTCACTTTACTTAGCTTCTCTTTTAAAGATAATGCTTATAAACTTGCAAACACACATGTAACTATGATAGTTTTGATAAAATTACTATTGTTTGCATTTGAAAGTTAAAGAATAGTATGTACATGCTGTTACCATTTACTGTACCATTGTACTATACAACAAATCATGCTCCTAGTACATATAGACCACTTATGTTAACTTTCGTTGCAGGTAAATTTGGATAAGGGTTAGGGATAGGGCTTACAGCAATTGTAGAAAACAAGCTATCCATTTATAGTAGCATTTGCAAACATAGGTAAGCAAGAGATATTTTGTTATACTGATACAAAGGACTTGTAGGAGGAAGAACCAAAATATTTAATAAATGGAGAGTTTATGGTACAGTAATCCCTCGCTATATCGCGCTTCTACTTTCGCGGCTTCACTCTATCGCGGATTTTATATGAAAGCATAACTAAATATATAACGCGGATTTTTCGCTGCTTCGCGGGTTCTGCGGACAATGTGTCTTTTTACTTCCTGTACATGCTTCCTCAGTTGGTTTGCCCAGTTGATTTCATACAGGGGGCGCTATTGGCGGATGACTGAGAAGCTAACCAATCAGAGCATACAGTTAAGTTCTCCTGACTGAGAAGCTAACCAATCAGAGCACGCAGTTGAGTTCTTGCGTGCTGAATGCAGTGTTAACCAGGAAGTCTTGTCTCGCTCATTCAGCATCAACGTGTTTCGCTTTGTAAAGAGTTGTGCTCTTTTGTGTTTATCTTTGTGCATAGTCAAGCCCTTCATTATGGCTCCAAAACGATCTGCTACTGCTTCAGGGGCCATGCCCAAGCGCCAATGAAGATGTTAACGATTGCCGAAAAGGTAAACGTTTTGGATTTGTTGAAGGCTATGATTCTTTTTATTTAAAAAGTAGGAAAGGAATATAAGATCTACGGCCGCAGTGTACTTTTAACCAGGGTACAAAACGAGTTGTAAGTGGATTTAATAAGGCAGTAGTCTGGATGGAATCTGCTTTAGGGATTTGGATTGAAGACTTCCAGAAGAAGAACAACAGCAGTGCTACACAATCGCCTGAAGTGGCTCTTTTAGAAGAGCTGTAACGCTCTCCTTTGTTGTGCAGTAAAATTAAACTCATCGTTATCGGAAAAGTCATCGTGTCATTGTTGGTGAGTAACCATAATTAATTTTCTACTTACAGTACTTAGTACATGTACGTACGTTTTGTGTCACTGTACACACATTTACTGTATACTATTTTTCTTGCATTGTACGTATTTATTGCTGGTGGCCTGTCTATCGTAATGGCTGTAACATATGTGATATCGGAGACACTCAATATCTTTAAAATAATATTTAGGTTTTACTGTATATAAACAGTGTGTTTATATACATAATTTCAATGAATCTTACCTAATATCTAAGAGAATACAAAGGGATTATGCTGTATAACTCTGCGGGGAATATTTATAAACAGTGTGGGAGAGTTTATAAGGGCTTAAAATATATAAAAATAACCATACAAACATATGGTTTCTACTTCGCGGATTTTCACCTATCGCGGGGGGGTCTGGAACGTAACCCCCGCGATCGAGGAGGGATTACTGTATTATAATCCTTGATTTTAAAAATGATTTGAGAACGAACTTTGTGAGATACAAATCATTAAACTACATACAATAGGGGTGTATGCTGTTGTATACAGATTTCCTTAAACAGGGAAAACAGCCTGTAATGGTGTAAGTATTATTTCCTGAATTAGGTAATGTCAGGGTTCATTAGGGCTAAATGTTAGGGCCACTGATCTTTTTTATCTCCTCTTTTTTTAGTTTAAGCAATTTAATAAAAAAGATTAAATGTGTACAAGACACTACATGGATTGGAAAAGGATATCTAAAAAAAAATTAACAGATGGAGACAGAATAAAAATATTTCAGCAGATGTGTGAAAAAATTAATGTAAATAAACACACACATAGAGAGTAAAAATATTATATTAAATTACATACTGGAACATTTGGACCTGAAAATTATTCATTCTGAAAGCGATTTAGCAGTCCTAGCGCACCACCAGATAGTATACAGGGGTAAAAAAAAGTAAATATAAGTTGGGTTGTATAGTGTCTTGCATAGAGTGGAAGTTAAGAAGTTGCGCTTTCATGATAAGCATGATATTTTTGATGTGAGTCATTTTTTCGTAGTTATTAGCACACATTAGTTTTCCCCAGAAACATCCAGAGTGAAGCATTACAAATAAATAAAATTAAAAAATTATTTCCCCAATAGCTTACTTAAGGGAGTATGTCACAGCAGGGTATCATGAATAGAGGAGTATTTCATACAAAATTAAATAAAAGGTGATGAAGTATAAAAACAAAATGATATGTGATCATAAATAATTGAATATAGTTTTTATTGCTTATTTATTCATGTATTTGAAGAAATCATGAATTCATCATCTTCTTAGAAGTCTGCATCCGGCACGTAGTGTCAGCATATAAATGTAGCACTTGATGACCAAAGATTTAAGCACCCTTTGTCGACAATTGGGTTTGTGGAAGCCAAAACTTATCCTGGAAGCAATGGGTGCAAGGCTAGACACAATTGTAAACAAATACCAGTGCATTGCAGAGTCCACTTATACACACAAACCCTCACTGACATTTACACCTGGACCAATGTAGATCTGCCATTTAATCTAACATGCAAGTATTTTGAGATGTGATAGGGAAATCAGAGAACCTAAAGGTTAACCCACCCAGGAAGTTGGATCTGTGAGGTAGCACAGAACTATGTTCACTGTTTGATAGTGTTATCTTTAATGGAAAACAAATACTCTTATTGGCCTAATAGAAAACTTGTTGCAGAGTCTATCTATAGACATGAAGTGTTCTAAATGCAGAGAATTTAAATCTACTTTTCAAGCAGTGTTTAATGTGAGAGAATAATTTAGGGTAACATAGCATTCATCTTAAAGAAATAGCTTATAGGGTTAATAAATGTCAGAAACCAGATAAAGGTCAAGAAAATAACAAAGACGAAGATATAGTACACAAAATGCCAAAAAGATGACTAAGAAATCAGCAGATGTCCAATAAACAACAAGATTAGACATTTGTTATATGCACATACATTTCAAGGGTGATGGCTAAACCCAAGAATAGGAGAATAATAACATTATAGTAAAACAGACATTTATTTTTAATAAGTCAGTTAGGTGTAGACCAACGAACCAAACAGAGTAAATTTATGCATTGATTGACACCGTATGTAAATTCACTAGTTGATAAAATGAACCTCTATCCCCTGTTTCTTTGATCACTCTGACCATGCGGAAACAGACTGATGTGATGGACACTCCCTCTAAGGCATTTGCTGAGAAGTAATTAAATGACAAAATGAACAGCTTTTCATTCTGCCTGCCTCAAAAATGTTTTTATCAAACTTATCCTGGTTGAGGATAAGTTACTTTCTTTAATTAATATATTTAATTTCTACCACAGTTTTGGTGCCTGATGTGAGGTAGTCCGAATCCTTTGGAGGACGCGTCCATCGAACCTGTGACAGGCAGGAGAAAATTTGTTCTTTTGTGGATAAGGTGATGGGTTAGAACCCAAGCCCAAACCATTAGGAGTGTTTATTAACAGAACCTTATTTTATGTGCATTATTTATGTCCCTTTCTATGGCCCTTTTCTTATTTAATGATTGGGTTAATCATAGTACTAGTAAGTACAAAATGATAGATCAAGTAACAGTTTGCTTTCAGGCAGCATGGATGCTGTTTTGCTTCTTTTGTTTTTATCGAATCTGTTACCTACAGACAAGGCAAGTCCCTTGACAAATGTAAAAATAATGCCTGTTAAAAGTAAAAGAGAATACAGACTAAACTCTGTGTTTGCAAAAAACTACATACATGTTTCTACATAATGGAGCAACACATAAACAATTGGTTCCCAACCTTTTTTCACTTGCATACCCTTTGGCAGCCCATTTCCATAATGTACCCTTAATATTACCAAAATGTTTGCAATTCATATAGTTATTATTATTTAGAATTTATACATTGTAACTGGAAGTAAATGGGCCAGTAATGTGTTTATTAGATGATGTAATAATAAGGTGAACAAATAGTGCATATACTTTTTCTTTAAACAATTTAATAAAAATGAACATGTTTAACTTATGAATACATTTATTAAGAATTAAAAACATTGTTTTTAAATTGAATTTTTTTTTTTATAAAAAGCACAGCCAATGTTCAGTGTGATCCTTGAGCTTGCATTCAGGCGCATAGTTTTTTGAAATCAGGTTCAAATGATGTCTCAAATCTGATTGTTACTGAACTATTCTGAATTGCCAAATTTAGTTTGTTTATTTGTAGGAAAATAATGTAATAAATATGCAAGACTCTGAAACCATTTACAGTCATCTAAGGATGGAAATAAAACCTCATGTCTAAGTTCAAAAAAAGACTCTTTTCCAAGAAAACCATCTTAATTCTGTATGAATGAACAGGTTAGAATGAAGAGCCATCATCTCTTCACACAATGGTTTGAAAAGCTTTGAGTGTGTGGACGCTGACTTTATACAACTAACCACTTCACAGCTTCATCAAAAATGAATTTTAATTAACCTGAAGTGTTTAGATGCAAGGCTTTGATTGAGTAGTGGTTCTAAGTTAAATTGGGGACTACTTTAATGACATGAATGGGAATACCTGAGTAAAACCCTGACGTACTGTACACTTGCCTCCATCAGTATATAGTCCACAACAGTTAGACCAATTAATGTTCTTTTCTTTAAAATAACAGCCAGTAGTATTAAAAATATCCTCTCTCCTGGCAGAGCAGAAGAAAGCAAAAGGTTTTCTTCAACTTCATTGCCTGTCAAATACATCGTAATAATAAGCAAAACAACAAAAGCAACATCTGAGCTTTTGTCAACTTGAATAGCAAAATATTTTTATTCTACATACTCCTGTCACCCGAGCATCATCAGACATATTTTCCATTCTTCAAGAAACTGTATTGTTTGAAAGAGGAATAGTGTTCATTTTTTGAACATGTTCCTCTCTGAGTATACATAGAAAAGCATCTTTTACACAAGAAGAAATTCAATTCTCAGCTGGTTTTTACCACAATTAGAAATACAATAAATAATATGAGTCAAGGCTTCAACTGCATTCTCATTATCTTTGTTAGCCGACGACAAGTTTGATGTCACATTGATGTCTTTCGAAAAAAATTGCTTTTGTTGTTTTTGTAGCTGATGTGTTTCGTTTGTAAATGCCACAATAGTAAAGATGATTTCATGGTACGAGTGGATAATACTTTCCCACATACTACACTTTGGGGTTTAGGACAGTTCTCATGTCCTGCAAACGAAAACACAAACTTTCAGTATTTGTCACAGTATTTTCACTTTTTACCAGTATGTGGAACTGAAGATTCTGTTTTTTGCTCTTCTTTAACAAAGTGTTAGGCATGCCCTGAGAAGTACTTGCAGGTTCATCACGTTCCAAATTGTGGTTCAGCTTTTTTACTGTGCCGGTTTTCAACTACTGATCCATATTGGATAATACATGAATTAAACATTAATCAGATGGCAAAAACTACCATATATATTGTGACAGGCGCCTGGCGTCCATGCCCAGCCGGGACGCCCCTGTACACTGTATTCAGGGGGAGCAGCCCTGGACAGTGCAATACCTCCCCCTGGACGCTAGATGGCCACCCCCCAGCGCTGGTGTAGTGCCTCGGTTTCCCACAGGGCTCCCTGGGAATTGGAGTTGGGTCCCGCCCTGTTGGGTCCCGCAGGTACCGCCAGGGGGTGCTGTGTTTGGGACTCCTGAGCCCGTGTGGGCAATAGATTCATCACACCTGGAAGTGCTGCCGGATCTTTCTGATCAAACACCTGGAGCACTTCCAGGTGACCTATAAAACGGAGCCAGCAACCACCACTCATCAGCCAGAGTCGGGTGGAGGAAGACAAGGTTGCTAGGGAGGAATGGTGGTGCCAAGGAAGAGAAAAGTGATTGTGCTGTACTGGTGGTTACTGGTGCTTGGGACTGTGTTGTGGCTGGGGGGATTACGGGGAAGAAGTGCCCTCCAGCTGAAGAGAAATAAAAGTCCTTTTATTTTACATGTGCCTCCCATGTCCAATCTGTGTCGGGTCAGGCGCTATATAGTGCCTTTCACAATATATAAACATCCAGAACTACTTGCTCGTTCATTGTTCATTGCTTACTGGATTACAGCTGAGCCAATGCATGGGTTGCACCAAATGCTTGCTTTGATAGGTTCCAGCTGCCCTGGATTCATTGTTCACTGCTCACTGGACTGACTGAGTTGTGTGGAAGAATAATTTTAGAGTAACATTGCATTCATCTTAAAGAAATAGCATCCTTATATATAATTTGATACTATCCGTATGTATGGTGTTCGCGTCAATACCTTGACTCAATACACGTTAGGACCATGCAATAGGACTCTGCCTCTGTAGTTTGAACATAACGTGGCAAATGCGGATGCAGTATTGCATGATTGGCTAAGAATGTTCGAATGCTTCAGTGATGTCGCTGGACGGCCGAGTATGGTAAGTTGGTGTTGGTTCGAGCAGATAACAGTAAGTTTGGTTGGTTTTTGGAACGTTGGTTTGGTGGGGCGTACTTTCCAGGACTAACATCATCGACTGACTTAAACCCTTCGACAGCTCCGGAACCGTAAGTAATTTAGAACGTATCGCCATTTGCTTGGTACTTCGAAATCTATCTTTGGGCAGTTCGGTTTTGGCATCCGTCCTTCTGACATCTATTGGCAAACTGAGTAATGACGGCTGGGTATTAACAACGTTCATTGTTTAAATTTTAGCCCATCTCAGATTTAAAATGACCACGCCAAGATAATTATTACTTCAACTCTGATTAAAGCTGTAAAATACGGTTTGTTTTGAAAATTTGTTTGCCGGAAAAAATCAAATGAGGTGCGCTGAAGAGCTGAGTTCACATCTCGCAGCCCCGTTTAAACAGGAAGCTCTTCATTACATCAGCCGAAAAGGTCTATTTTAAGCACCATTGTGCCATGATAACAAAATCATTTTAAGTACTTAAAAAAACAAATAATTCTTTACAGAGAAAATATGGATTTCACAAATGTAGAATTTGTAGTCCGATTTGATCGGGCTCCCAGTCGCTAGTAAAGGGTTAATAAATGTGGGAAACCAAATAAAGGTCAAGTGAACAACAAAATGTACATTGAAATATAAGATCTGGTTTAGGAGAAATACTGAGATGGTCAAGTAAATAAAGAATGTACCAGAAGAAAGGCTGATGTAAAATAAAAAATTTACTGAAGGATGACTAAGAAATCAGCAAATGCACTGTGAACAACAAGAATGGACATTTGTTATATGCATAGAAATTTCAAGTGGCATGGCGCAACTCAAAGGTATAAAAAGAACCAGAATATAATATAACTTTTATTTTATATAAATCATTTGGGTGTAAACCAATGAACGAACCAGAGTAAAATGTATGCATTAATTGACAGTGTATGTAAATTCAAGAGTTTATAAAATTAACCTCTATTCTTTGTTTCTCTATTCATTCTGACCATGCTGTATGGACTGCTTCCAAAGAATGCTCCCTCCAAGGCATTTTGATGCGGAGTAATTAAAAGATACATCCATCTATCCATTATCCAACCCACTATATCCTAACTACAGAGTCACGGGGTTGTGCTGGATACAATGGACAGCTTTTCTCCTGCCTGATTACTAAATTGTCCTGTTAGAAGATGTTTCTTTCTTTAATAAGATGTTAAACTTCAATGACAGTTGCATGTTAAAGTACCTGCTTAAACACTCCTGATGAAGATGTACAAACGTTGAGGTGGAGGGGTCAGCCCTGGTAACCGTGCAGTGGCACTTGAATGTTGTTGAGTCAGAGGAGACCGATAATTGAGCCTGTAGAGTGCTGGGCCACTGAGCACTCCAATGGCCTGGCCACCACACAATTTGAGAGATGGCCTCACCACAATAAATAACAAAGCAAGGTAAATATGGAGTTTTTTTCAAGGTGAAATAATGTTGAAAACCCACACTGTCCCTTGCTATTTCATTGAATTATTTTCACAACTTTTAACTGCATATATTTTTGCACCATTACACAGTTTTATTTGTGTACCCCTGAACGTCCTGGACCATATCCCGAAGGGTACACATACCTCAGTTTGTGAACTGCTGATCTAATGTTTTGAACCGCTCTATAAGGTTCATCCAAAAAGATGGGTTACCATCACAAGAAAAACTGGAAAACATGTATGATCTCGAGAACAAAGGTATTATAATGGACCAAGAAATTCAAAAGATTAAAGAAGAGATACAAAAATATACTAGGAAAAAGAAGATAAGATAAAATTCCAAAGTCAAGTACAAGAAAAAGGAGAAAGATGTACAAGATTATTTTTCCAAACAATGAAAGAGAAGAGAAGAATACATAAAAAATCTTGTAGACCAGCATGATAATATACAAAAACAGAGGAAGGGAAGAAGAAAGCAATAACCCAATATTTTCAAGAGCTTTTTACTCCCGAAGGAGACAGCAATGAACATGATGATGAAATACTCTTTCGAGAGAATTGGACAAGGAGGCACAAGAAAAATGGAGAGACCATTTACAGTACAGGAAATTGAAGAAGCCCTGAAAAAGTGCCAGAAAAATAAAACCCCAGGACTTGATGTACTGCCAACCGAATTCTATAGTACTTTCTGGGACACAATTAAGTATGGTCTACTGGAAGTCCTTCAATAAGTAACTGAAGGGAAAGACACCATACATACAGTACTTGGAAAGAAGGGATCATCACACTTATCCCCAAAAAAGAGAATACTTTAAACAAAATTCAGAATTGGTGCCCAATCAATTTGCTCTGCCAGGACTATAAATTATGGAATAGGGTGATACCAAGTAGAATAAAACAGGTATTTGTAATTTTGAAAATTCAGACCAGACATGTAGCATACCAAAAAGAAAAATAGCAGATAATCTGGTCTTAATAAGAGATGTTTTCCATTTTAGCAAAAAAAGAAACATGCCAATCGCCCTTTTAAACCTAGACCTGGAAAAAGCCTTCCATTGGCTACCACCTGGATATATATGGAAGATACTACAAAAAATGTCCTTACCAATAAAAATCATTGGGTGGATTAAAGAAATGTAGTGAAAGGGCACCTAACAAAAAAATTCAAATCCTTAGAGGGGTCCAACAAGGGTGTACATTGTCGACTTTAATTTTCATATGCTATTTGAAACCATTACTGGAGAAAATAAGAAATGGAAGACAGCATAGATGGGGTTTTTATACCAGGCAGTAATGGGGAGGAGGCAAAATGTGTTGCACATATGGACAATGTGTCTATTACATGCAGAAATAAATTTTCCATTAGGAAAATCATAGAAATAGCACAAATATTTTGCATTAGCTCAGGGTTGAAATTAAATTTAGAAAAAGTTAGAGTAATAATTGGAAAAAAGTACCAGAGTTGGGAGTAAATATAAGAAAGGGATGGATTAAAACACTGAGAGTCCACTTTGGGGAAAGGAAAATGTGGAAGGAAAAATTTTTATATTAGCATAAAAATAGCAAATTAACATAAAGAGCCATACAAGTAATTAAAAGCTTCTAAAACATTAGATTAAACATAAATTTGAATGTTAGCAAATAAGATAGGTCAAGCAAATAGTTAACTAAAAAAGCAGTCATATTGCATTATTTTTCAAGCTTGAAGCAGGATTGTAAGAACAGAAAAAGAACAAAAAATGACGTACAGAAACCACCTTAGAACAGGATAATAGATTGAAAACACCTGTGTCTAAGGCTGGGAAGCTCAGGAAATGATGCCACAGATAGAAAATGGCTATGGTAGGCATGTAAAGAATCCAGCTGGGTTGATGAATCAGAAGAAAGGCAACAAAAGGCTTTTGCTGTAAGCAAGGTCACACTGATGTAATGCATGAAGAGAAACACTAGTATATTCAGGCACTAGCAATAAATATAGAAAAGTATATTAGAAATTAACTTTAGCATAGAAATTAAGACAAGTCAGGAAAGCAACGCAAAGATTAAATAAAAGCATATACCATACTTCTTTTTAATTAAAGCTTAGCTTTGGGCATCAGACAACCCGGCTCAAGTCCGAGAAAGAGGAAGTGATGAGAGGAAAGCCCATATGAGGAAGATGAATGTCTGTACCGGCCTTGGCCAGTGAAAAAAATGAGCAAAACAGAAACTAGAAATAAACAATAGACAGTGAAATACCAGGGGCCCAGGTGCAGAGAGACAAGAAATTGGCTGGACAGGAGTAGAAGGGAGTCAGAGGAGAACAGCAAATGAGCTAATTGAACGAGGTCAAAAATGATAAGAAATTGTTATATAAGCTTCGATTGCTGAACCGTTCAAAGCTCAGCTCAATTTGGCCATATTGGGTTGAGTCCGTGTTGTTATTTGTGTTGTTTTATTGCAATAAAGCTCTATAACTCTGTCTGTCTATCCCGAGTCCTAATAGCCTTTATTTTCAGGTAAAAAGCCTTCTGATGACAAATTTTTCACCACAACAAAAACAGGAAAAAAGGACTGGAGAGAGGACTTTAAAACTTTTAAACTTTTGGAAATTACGGAAAATTTCTTTTGAAGATAAAATATTAATTAAAACAGTAATAGTCCCAAGAATGATATACTTGGAATCTATTTATATATCACCAAAACAGATTTTAAATGAGATTATTCAATGTTGTTTTTAATTTTGCTGGGGCTCACTGTATGAACCTTTAGTAAGGAAAAAAGTAACAATTACAAAAGAAAAAGTAGGAAAAGATTTCCCAGATTTAAAAGAATTGATTAAACTTACATACGCGGACACAATAATTGACCTGTCTGGTAAAGTACATGGTTGGAGCAGGTTTAAGAAAATTAAAGATTTATAAAACTAACAACCAGATACCAGCACAGTTCGAGATACCTAAGTATTATAAAGATACTAGACATTAAGCCCGTTAAAATAACGGGCGCTAGAACAGTAGTGCATAAACATTTGTATGAACAGTCTATATTAAATCGCAAGGGACCTTGTATGTGGCTGTAATATGTGTCACTGTATTGTGTGCCTTTAATTTTCTCTCTCAGTAATACTGGTTTGTATTTCCGTGAAATGCCTGTAATTTTGTCTGACAGTAATACAGTGGAACCTCGGTTCACAACCATAATTCGTTCCAAAACTCTGGTTGTAACCCGATTTGGTTGTGAACCGAAGTAATTTCCCCCATAGGATTGTATGTAAATACAATTTATCCGTTCCAGACTGTATGAACTGTATGTAAATATATATTTTTGTAAGTTTTTAAGCACAAATATAGTTAATTATACCATAGAATGCACAGCGTAATAGTAAACTAATGTAAAAACATTGAATAACACTAAGAAAACCTTGAACAACAGAGAAAACTAACACTGCAAGAATTTGCGCTATAGCCTTATGACCCGCTCGCTAAAAACTCTTTTTTTAATGAGTTTTAAGCACAGGGGAAAAAATGAACATTTGAAAAATCTGTAATTTAATAAACAACCAAGAAAAGTAACATTGCAACAATGCACGTGCGCGCCTGTGTGTGTGTCTCTCTCTTGCACGCCTTTGTGTGTGTCTCTCGTGTGTGTGTCTCTTAAGCGCACGCCTCTGTGTGTGTGTCTGTCTGTCTCTCGCCTGTGTGTGTGTCTGTCTGTCTCTTGCCTGTGTGTGTGTCTGTCTGTTGCGCGTGCCTGTGTGTGTGTGTCTCGCGTGTGTGTGTGGGACTCGTGTGTGTGTGACTCGTGTGTGTGTGGGTGTGTATGTGTGTGTGATACGCGCGCGCCTGTGTGTGTGACTCGCACGCGCCTGTGTGTGTGCGTGACTCGTGCGGGCCTGTGTGTGTGTGTGACGCGTGCGCCTGTGTGTGTGTGTGAAGCGCGCGCCTGTGTGTGTGTGTGTGACTCGTGCGCACCTGTGTGTGTGTGTGTGACTCGTGCGCACCTGTGTGTGTGCGTGACTCGTGCGGGCCTGTGTGTGTGTGTGACTCGTGCGCGCCTGTGTGTGTGTCTGTCTCTCTCTCTGCACAGGGAATGCACAGGAAGAGACTGAGCACGTGCTGTGTGGCCCCGCACATGCGCACTTCTCCAGAAGACACACACACACGGACACCGTGCGCCTGTGTGTGTGTGACTCGCGCGCGCCTGTGTGTGTATCTGTCTCTCTCTCTGCACAGGGAATGCACAGGAAGAGACTGAACACGTGCTGTGTGGCCCCGCGCATGCGCACTTCACCAGAAGACACACACACATGGACACTGGATGCACACAAGGGTTTTATTAAAGAGGATGATGACTAAGTATATAGAAATGTACAATTTCAAATAATAAGAAACTGTTTATTAGAATTACTGGAAACAGTTGTGCAAAGCCATAAAAAAAGAAAAGAAATAAACAATCAAAATCATAGGAATTCCTAAAGAAAAAGTAGGGGATACCTGGAAAATGGTCGCAAGTAAAACTCTACCAAACAAACAAAAAGACTTGGCATGGCGATGTGCATAAGGCAAGCATTATGGAATGCCAGGTATATTTTAACAACAAAAGATAATGTATTTTTATTGAAAGTATTTTACAGATGATAGAAAGAATAAAACATGACAATGAAACCCCAAATCAAAACATGTAAAGGTAAGACAGTGAACGACCCTTTAATTTTTAGTTTTTGTTTGTGTTTATGTTTTTGTAGGTTGTTTTTAAAACAATCATGACTTTCCTAACTTCCATGCTGCAAAAAGTCACCAAGATGGTGGGAGGAACGAAGAAAAAAGTACAGAAAATGGTTAGTAGCAACTATTAGATTTTACTCTGCAAGAAAACAGAAATAAAACGGTATTTGCCCAAAAAAAAAAAAAAACGTCACCATTTCGGCAGCGCTCCTCCAGTCTACAGGAGTCTTCAAGGTATAGGCGACAGCCACAAGCTCATCAGTCTCTGGATGGCTGAACACACTTTGACTGTGACATGATGAGCTCTGGCTACTCTATCATTACACAGTAGATTATTCAAACTGAAATAGTTCTACTCTGACCCTAACAAAGACATTATTGTATACAGTCAGGTGATCTGGGGAAAGCAATATGGAATGTTACTATAAGATTGAAATGAATCCAAGTCCTCATTGAAGGCACCTTTATGTAATGGGTCACTTTAAAAAGAACATGAATGTGTCACCACACTGCCCAGTCCCAACAGGAATCTCAATGTACTGTATGCTTGGACTTAACCAGTATCACACCATATCCAGTACCATCATTTCCCACTAACAAGAAAAAGAACTATTACTGTACAACAACTATTAAAATAATGAATACTGGAAATAATTGTTATGTTAAATTAAGCAAAGCACATGAAACAAAAGGTACTGTATACATATTTGTACAAAAAACAAACTGTATTCCCCCTACCCACACACATATAACATAAATAAATCACATAGATAAAGTCAGGGCGGCGCAGTGGTAGTGCTGCTGCCTCGCAGTTAGGAGACCTGGGTTCGCTTCCCGGGTCCTCCCTGCGTGGAGTTTGCATGTTCTCCCCGTGTCTGCGTGGGTTTCCTCCCACCTCCAAAGACATGCAGGTTAGGTGGATTGGTGATTCTAAATTGTCCCTAATGTGGGTATGGGTGGGTTGGTGCCCTGCCTGGGATTGGTTCCTGCCTTGCACCCTGTGTTGGCTGGGATTGGCTCCAGCAGACCCCCGTGATCCTGTGTTTGGATTCAACGGGTTGGAAAATGGATGGATGGACATAGACAAAGTCCACAACTGATGCGCTAGAAGGACAATACAGTTTTTAAATGGTTAATGAAAAAAGAGGAGTTGATATGCTGTAAAGCCTGCAGAAGCCTGTCTTTAACTTAAGTGGTTGTAACTGTTTGAAAATGAAAGGCAGCCACAATCCCAAAGAACAGTAACTGAAATGACCTTACTGTGGGTGTCGAAAAGTTGCAGCAACTCATGGAAACGCTGTCTTAAATGATAGTTCAGATGGCCACCTTACTGACAGCTTGATGTGAACGTGGAGCAACGTTGAGATCAACAAAAGTAAATTCCTGGCTGCAGACTGGACTATTTTCAGGGTTAAAAAAATTGGTTCAAAACTGTTGTTGGGTTATTGAGTGGATAGAACAGGGGTCATCGTGCCTTGCCAGACAGCATTTTAAATCCTAATGACCGGAATAGATATATGAAGCAAACAGGAAGTTTCATCATCAAGTAAGGAAACATTCTGTGATGTTGTCATCCCATTCCTTCTCTTGTTAATGGGCCACAACCTTTACACATACACTAACATTCATATACATGCAAAAGAGCACCAACAAAAAGAATTTATAAAGTAGACTTAAACACTTTTACTTATGTAGCAGTGCTACAGAAAAACAAAAGAGAATGACATTGCAAGTGCACTACAGATGCGATGTTTGCTCTAAGGGTTTTGATGGAGAATTACAAAGAATGCCAAAAGGAGTTGCATTGTGTTTTTGTGGACCTAGAAAAAGCATATGGCAAGATGCCTAGAAAGCAATTGTGGTATTGTATGACAAAGTCGGGAGTGGCAGAGAAGTATGTCAGAGTGGTACAAGATATGGGACTTCCGGTTGAGCGAACACTGGCGTGACTGATCGCCGCTGGTCTGTGGTAACTTTTTAACTTTTTTTTTTCTTTTTTTAACTTTTTTACGATTAACTTACAATCTAATGGACTAAGCAGCTGTTTTCATTTTCATTTCGGGCAGATTTATTCGCTGAGTTTTATTTTTCAATCATTTAAAGCTAGACTGATTTCTAGCTTGACTGCTGATTTGGCCTTGAGACTTACCTGGCTTTGTTCTCCGGACATCCGAGTTGTCTGCGTCTTCGCTTAATCTGGGGACCGGTAGGATATTTATTTGGTTTGTGTTTGTTTGGTCCCTCCTGTCTCTCGCTATCCAACCTGCGATGGGCCTGCTTCAGTACTCAGCTGCCAGGCTACTCCAACTCCGTTTTCACCTGTCTGAGCCTCCACTAACTGGCCTATATCTCCACCCAGACATCGTATTCCTCCCCTGTCGGAGATACATCCACTGTGGTTCCCGCCAGAGTATCCAAACTGACAGTTCGAAAATAATAAACTACATCTGGTCCAGGTATCGACGTCCTCCACGTATTTAGGCAGAGTCGCTGACCACAGTGTGTTAGCCAGCCTAGCCAAGTCAGCTAACACCGTTGCTAAATGCGATAACACCGTTTTTAACTTCGGTCAGCTGAACATCCGCTCACTCACGAGCAAGGGGCCTCTCATCCACAATCTCTTTTCTGATCATAAGTTTGACTTTTTCTGTCTGAGACATGGCAACAACAACATGACTTTTCCCAACTTAACAAATCCACTCCCCCAGGGTTTGTATACATCTGTCAACCCTGTGGCTCTGGCCGAGGTGGAGGTCTCGCGTTAATGTACCGTGAGAAATGGAAAGTCCTGCCGTTGTCTGCTCCTGCCTTCAGTTCTTTTGAATCTCTTGTATGTCAGTTAAATGGACCTGTTCCTACTATTATTGCAACTGTTTACCGACCCCCTAAACCAAACAATGACTTTCTGAACGACTTTGCCGTTTTTCCTTACACACTTATCTACTGTTTCATCAAACATAATACTTCTGGGGGATTTCAATATACAGTGGAACCTCGGTTCACAACCATAATTTGTTCCAAAACTCTGGTCGTAAACCGAGTTGGTCGTGAACCGAAGCAATTTTCCCCATAGGATTGTATGTAAATACAATTAATCCGTTCCAGACCATACAGACTGTATGTAAATATGTAAATATATGTAAAGATTAAGCAAATATAGTTAATTACACCAAAGAATGCACAGTGTAATAGTAAACTAATGTAAAAACATTGAATAACACTGACACAAAACACCCAGGCTCCCTGCTCAGCTACACGAGCAGGCTCGCTCCCGCGCGCGCTCTCTCTGTCTCTCTCTCTGTAGCACACTACCCCGTCAGCAGCACGTGCTCGCTCTCTCTCTGCGCTCGATTGCTCGCGCGCTCTCTCTCTCTTTGAACAGAGGGGAACATTTGAACAAATCCGAACTTTAATTTAAAAACCAACCACAAGCAACGAACATTGCAGGAGTTCATGCTAATAGCCTTACAGCCCGATCGCTGTAAACACTTTTTTAAAGTGAGTTTTAAGCACAGCGGAAAAAAAGGAACATTTGAAAAAAGAGAAAAGTAACATTGCAACAAATCACGCTATGAACAACTCCATGTAAACACTTTAATGAGTTTTAAGCACAGGGAAAAAAGCGAACATTTGAAAAAAGAGAAAAGTAACATTGCAACAAATCACGCTATGAACAACTCCATGTAAACACTTTAATGAGTTTTAAGCACAGGGAAAAAAGCGAGCATTTGAAAAAAGAGAAAAGTAACATTGCAACAATTCACGCTACGAACTGAAAAAATAACTTTTGAAAAATCTGTAATACAAAAACCACCAAGAAAACTAACCTTGCATGAGTCGAGTTCTGGCATGAAGTGAGGAGGAACTGGGTGGAGTGGAGAGAGAGTCTGGTTCCGCGATGGAGGGATGTTTTCCTTCAGGTGTTTTCTCTCTTGTGATTTCTTGGGTTTCTGGTGTTTTTAGCTGTTTAGCTGGTGGGAGCGAAAGCCTCATGCAGCCATTCCAAAAACAAAGTCCTTGTGACTCAACCCTTCGTGTTTGCCCTCCACATTACTGGCAGTCTGGCTTTGTTTACATTGTGCTGCTTGAAAGCACGAAAGTTCTCAAATTGGTAAATGAGTAAACTGGTAAACAGTTTTTCCACCTCTTCCAGCACTTGAAGCCTCTGCCTGGTTAACGCTGTAACTCCTTTGCAATATCAGCTGCTTTAATAGATTCTTTCTGCTTTAGAATAGTCAAAATTGTAGATTTTGACTTCTTGTACTCGGCAGCAAGATCAGTAACACGAACACCACACTCAAACGTTTCAATAATCTCTTTCTTTACTTCGATTTCAGTTTTCTTCAAAACTTTCTTCTCACCACTCTTCACTTGCTTAGAAGCCATAGTTAACTGCAAAAGCACATGAAATACTGTAGAGCACAAAGAAATGCAGATAAAGCACGCACGTCTGACTGTGAACGATGAACAGGGAGCGGCTCTGCTTAAACACAGTAATCGGCGCGTATGAACCAGCCAGGCAGGCACGCACGTGCACACACCCTCCCCCC
>JANRMT010062794.1:12852597-12919458 GCA_026402145.1 Polypterus bichir lapradei | reverse complement strand
CCCCCCCCCCCCCCCTCTCAGCAGCAGGCAGGCACACACGTGCAGCACCCTCCCCCTCCCCCTCTCTCTCAGCAGCAGGCAGGCACGTCTGACCGAGAACAATGCAACATGTGCGGAAATCATCGGCGCACACAAACCGAAAGGGAAACTGGCTTGTTCATATACCGAGTGTGTGGTTGTGAACCGAGGCAAAAGTTTGCCGAATTTTTTGGTCATGAACCGAGTTGTACGTGAACCGAGACGTTCGTGAACCGAGGTTCCACTGTACATGTGGATAATATCAATGTTCCTATTACTAGAGACTTTACATCCTGCCTTGAGAGTTTTGAATTCCAGCAGCATACTGATGTTCCCACTCATTCCAAAGGACATATCTTGGACTTGATTTGCTCTTCTGGAGTTACCCCGCTTGATTGTACTGCGGATGCACTCCTCATAACTGATCACTTTCTTATTTCATTCAATGTTAAACTTGCACTTTCCAACACTAAGCTTTCCTGTCTCATGTCTTTCCGTAATATTAAGAATATTAACTTGGACTCTCTTTCCTCTAGTATTGATTCCCTTATGGACACTGATAATTTATCCACTTCTGAAGAACTGGTCTCAGAATATAACACTGGACTTAATGGTTTTCTTAACTCTGTTGCTTCATCGAAAACTAGCTCTGTTTCTTTCTCCTTTTCTGCTCCCTGGTTCACGCCTGAACTTCGGCTTTTGAAAGCCATAGGCTGGCAACTTGAATGGTTATATAAAAAAACTGGACTCTTAGTTCACAAAGAGATGTAAAAAAAACCATATACTTTATTACTGATAATAAAGACTGACTAATTGACTGTATTGCCCAAACTAAATCTAACTATTATACCCTCATTATTTCTTCCAATGAAGGAAACACCAAGTCATTGTTTTCATAACAATATCACACAACCCCTGGATTCTTTACCTTCTCACCTTTACTCAACTGAATTTTGCAATTCCCTTATGTCCTTTTTAATGAAAAAATCCAGAAGATTCATCAGTCTTTCAGTACGGATTCCTCCAGTACTTCATTTGCATTTCACCCACCAACTCACTCATTTTCCTCTTTTCAGCTTCCTACCTTCTCAGAAATCTCATATCTTGTCTGTAAGTCTAAGCCATCCACCTGTCAACTGGACCCCCTCCCTACATTTCTCGTCAAAGCCTGCCTCCCCTCTCTGGTCCCTGTTATCTCTGCTATAATCTACTCTTCTCTCACTACTGGTATTGTTCCTTCATCTTTTAAAACTGCTGCAATAACCCCAATACTGAAAAAACCTGGTGCCGATCTGACTAATTTCAGTAATTTTCGTCCAAATCTACCCTTAATTTCCAAAATTCTTAAAAAAATAGTGGCTATTTAACTTCATTCTCATTTATCTCAAAATAATCTGTAAGAACAGTTCCAGTCTGGTTTTCGTCCCGTCCACAGTACAGAAACGGCACTTATAAAAATTACTAATGACCTCCTTATGGCAGCTGATTCTGGTTTAATTACTATTCTCATCCTCCTTGATCTGAGTGCAGCCTTTGACACTATTTGTCACACTACTCTTCTCAATAGATTATCTTCAATTGGCATTACCCACACTCCATTAGACTGATTCAGATCCTACCTCTCAGGCCGCACTCAGTTTGTTCAGCTTAAAACTTTCACATCCCAACCCACCGCTGTTACTTCAGGTGTGCCCCAGGGCTCTGTCCTGTTCATTCCTTTTCATTATTTACCTCCTTCCCCTTGGCAATATCTTTCGTAAAAATATAACATTACTTTCCACTGTTATACTGATGACACCCAGCTTCTTTCCACCCTCCTCACTTACTGATTGCATAGCAGAAATCAAATCCTGGTTTTCTTCAAATTTTCTTGAATTAAATAGTGACAAAACTGAGGTTCTCCTCATTGGTACAAAATCAATATTATACAAAACTGATCATTTTTCATTTGTTATTGATAATTCCTCTGTCTCCCCTTCCCCACAGGTTAAGAGTCTGGGTGTCATCCTTGACAGTACTTTATCCTTTCAGTCCCACATCAATAACATCTCCCAGTCTGCATATTTCCACTTGCGTCACATTAATCGTATTCGCCCCTGCCTCACTCCCCACACCACTGCTATCCTTGTTCATAGCCTTGTCAGTTCTCGTCTGGATTATTGCAATTCTCTTTTCTTTGGTCTTTCTCGCAAATCTCTTTATAAGCTTCAACTAGTCCAGAATTCAGCTGCCCGCATCATTACTAGAACCCCTTCTATTCACCATATCACTCCTGTTTTGCAGCAGCTTCATTGGCTTCCAGTTAAGCTCCAAATTCAATTCAAAATTCTCCTACTAACTTTTAATGCTATCCACAACCTTGCCCCTCCATATCTGTCTGACCTCCTCCGTGTTGCCATTCCTTCCCGTACCCATAGATCCTTTTCCTCCATGCACTTGACTGTCCCCTTCGTCTGTCTTACCACTATAGGGAGCAGAGCATTCAGTTGCTCTGCTCCCCAGCTTTGGAACTCACTACCACCTAAGCTTAGAAATACTGAATCATTTTCACTTTTCAAATCTAAACTTAAAACTCATTTGTTTAAGAGTGCTTTTTCTCTTTGATTACAATTGCTCTGTCTGATTTTAACTTTTGAATTTTACTTTTGTTTATAATCTGTGTTTTGTCTATTGTTCGGTGTCCTTGAGTGTTTAGAAAGGCGCCTACAAATAAATAAAATGTATTATTATTATTATTATTATTATTATTTATTATTATATGTACAAGGGAAGTTAGACAGTGGTGAGGTCTGCCATAGGAGTGACAGGATTACATCAGGGATCGGCTCTGAGCCCTTTCTTATTTGCAATGGTGATGGGCAGGTTGACAGATGAGATTAGACAGGAGTCCTTGTGGGCTGTGATGTTTGCGGATGACATTATAATTAGTAATGCAGATATGCTCAAGAGAGGAGAGGAATGAAAGTCAGTAGTGCCATGACAGAATAAATGTGTGTGAATGAGAGGGAAGTCAGAGGAATTGTGAGGAAATAGGGAGTAGAGTTGGTGAAGGTGGATGAGTGTAAATACTTGGGATCAACAGTACAGAGTAATGGGAAGTGTGGAAGAGAAGTGAAGAAGAGAGTGCAGGCAGGGTGGAGTGGGAGGAGAAGAGTGTCAAGAATGATTTGTGACAGACAAGTACTAGCAAGAGTGAAAGGGAAGGTCTACAAGACGGTAGTGAGATCCAGCTATGTTTTGTGGGTTGGAGGCGGTAGCATTAACGAAAAGACAAGAGACAGTGCTGGAGGTGGCAGAGTTAAAGAGGTTGAAGTTTGCATTGGGTGTGATGAGGATGAACAGGATTCAGCTCAGGTTGGACGGTTTGGAGACTAAGCCAAAGAGATGAGATAACATTGGTTTAGACATGTGCAGAGGAGAGATGCTGGATATATTGGGAAAAGGATCCTAAGGACAGAGCTGCCAGGTAAGAGGAAAAGAGAATGACCTAAGAGGTTTATGGACGTGGTGAGAGAGGACATGAAGGTGGTGGGAGTAGCAGCAAGATGCATAGGACAGGAAGATGTGGAAAAAGATAATCCGCTGTGACAACCACTAATGGGAGTAGCCGAAAGAAGAAGAAGAAGAAGCACTGCTACAGAGTAATAATAGGCACTAAACTAAAATTATTTTCTCTTTTTTCACCTTTATATTTGCAGTAAAAATGTAATACAAGAGACCTTAATATTAGTTTTTCATCCTAAACCACTTAGAAAGCAAACCACATGTTGGCTGCGGTAGCTAAATGAGTATTGCTGACATTAAAAAGGCCCTTTAAATTTTTGACTTTCAGGCAGGTATACATATAAAAATTCAAATCAGAAATATGTTTTATTGCTATACCTAAACATTAAAACACAGAAGGGTTACAGATGCTTGATGAAGGAATGCAATTTAACTCATTTCACATACATTCTAACAGCAAAGAGGTTTAAACAGCTCACCAGTTACATGTCAGTAACTAACTGTAGAATCATTTTTTAAAAAAACATTAATGTACACTTTTTTTCTCTAGTCTACTAGAATCTAAACATGGTTATAAATACAAAGGTCTATTAAGGTCTATTAAGCTTGGGTGATGAGCATAAATTTGAAAAACCCCAGGAAAGGGCCTCTGTTTCAAAAAAAAAAAAGAAAAAAGGCAGGAGGTTTTAAAAGCACCAAGTAGGCCTAGCCCTTAAGCTCAAGAAGCAGGATTGTGGCACATACACACAAAGAAGGCCGAAACTTATAAGCCGCAAAGGGATGAGGAGGAAATGCGTTTTAGTGTTTGTTGTATTAATAACAAGGTTTATTAAAAAATATTGAAAAAAAAAGAAATTCAGAAAATAATAAAGGGCAAATATTAAAAGGTTGTCTGAAAGAGACAACTCAAAAATTAAAAGAAGCTCATATGAAATTGAATTTCAAAATAAATATTTAAAATCCAAGAGACATAGCTGAACAACATGTATTGGAAAGCTATTGCCTCAGCCCAGGACTAACGCTTCTCAGGTCTTAAATAGTGCTGAGGGTAGTCCCTGAACTGTAGCACCAGGGTCCATGTCAGAATTTGCTTTCAGAGTTGGCTTACTGTGCAGAAATGCAGGAAAGGTGCAGATACTGGTTGGTTGAGGGTTAGCAGAATGTGCAGAAAAGGTGAGGATCCAATTTGTAGGATGTATAAAACCAAAGTGTACTTTTACAAGTTTCTTCCCCACATTGCTGTAAATGGTTCAACACCTGAGAGTGCATCAAAGTACTTTCTTTGGTCCTTCCTTTATTCTCTCCAATCTCCTACACTCCAAATAGGCATGTGTTGTCCATCACTTCACCCAGCGTCAACTCCCTAGGCCAAGCCGAGTACTCTTTTTCTGTTGCCTCCAGGAAGCACTTCTGGGTCAGACAGGGCCACATCAGTCTTGATGCAGTCAATATCTGATGCCTCTCCCTGGTGACCCATATTGCCCTGTAGGTATCCATACTGAGGCTTGCCAGGTGGGATGCAGCCACCTAGAGTATGGGGCATGCTCTGCCCATGGCAAGCAGTCACCAATTGTCCTATCCTTCCAGCCTCTCATGCCCAACCACTGTGTTTCTCCTTGGCTGCTGAGTAGCCCCTGAGTAGTAGCCACAGCAGTGTCCTCCCAGGTCCACATCCAGGCGCAGATGGGAAATATCACAGCTCCCTCCCTGACCTTCCTCTAAGCTGGCCTTCTGTCTAGGCAAGGGAACAGGGTCCTTCCTAGCTATGATGATGGTTTGTCCCTCACAACATGAACAAACATAAATAAAGAAAGCAGTAGGCCTACTAGATACTTCACTCACTTTAAAAGAAATCAGAGGTGCTCTTTAATTAAAGAGCAAAGCACAGAGTAAGAACAAAGTCAGGTACTTTCATAAGGTGATATATGGAATATTGCATAAAAGCCAGCGGTGGATGGCAAATGGATGAGTGAGGACATGTAATGAACATACAATAGCAGTAACCTCGGCTTCAACATGCAACCATTCAAAAAGAGTGAAATAAAACAGAAAGACAATACAAGAGCCATAAATAAAGAAAAATTGTCCAAAAAAAAATGAAAAAATGTGAATATGCACTTGGCAAACTAGTAATTTCCACCCTGGTGAAACATTTCCCAGAGAGTAATGAAGGGTAGTTAGCAGCACAATGTATGTTGTCACTTATATACAGATGATATTCAACTATATCTTCACTTCAGACAAACTATTTTTCTTCTGTATTTAACTTTAAAAGAGTTAAAAGATTGGATAAACCAGATGTCCTGTCTTTAAATGCTGAATAAAAGAAATATTAATTGGTGGAAATGATAAATGCTGAAATAAGGTCCTTTCACTTTTTAACTTAATAGGTGTACACATTAGTTTTCCTGAATCAGCACATAATTCTTAGGGTTTTACCAAATATATTAAAAACCGTTTAAAATCTTCTTATTTTGGTTAAAAACATAGGAAAATTCAGACTTTTTGTACATACTGAGGTTAGAGTGTTAAATCATTTATTTATTTCCTAATTATCTGCAGGATTTTCAAATTAGTAGCATTCAGTTAATCCAAAGTGCTGTTGCAAAAAGCACTGCTAAATTAGGAAGTACTATCATTTAGCTGATGTTCCTAAGCATTTACACTGGCTTCCAGTTAAATTTAGGGCAGACTTTAAAATTCTTCTTCTTACATACTGTATAAAGCATTAAATTGTCTTATTAGTACCTACATATCAGTGTGCACAAATTCAACTTCCAATTGGTGGTCTACTAAAGATTCAATGCAGTAATAAAACAACAGTTGGAGGTCAAGCTTTTATAAGGCCCAAGGCCGTGGAAACATCTGCTCGTCTGTTTAAGAGATGATCCATATGACTCAGATTTTAGATCTTGTAGACTCATTGCTATAGTCTACCATACCTTCATGGTTAGTTCTTCATATTGCATCTCTATTTGCACAAAAATATAAGCATGATAGCCATTCTGAACAATTACTTATCCTCATCTATTTCTCCTATGGTATTCACTTGTGGCACTTTATGCCAGTACTGCTTTTCCATGCAGCAATTCTGTCCATGAGAAATGACACAGACATTGTGAGACGTAGAATCTAAGGTTACAAAAATGTAATTTTCATAGTATACTAGACAGAACATGTACTAATATTGCAGAATGGTCAGGGGACGGTGGGCAGCCAGCTGGCCTAGGTCTCTTGAACTGTTAACGTTGTCTGTTTAAGCTGACTCAGAGGTTTATTAACCCCAGGAATGTTATTAACTGTCAAAAGCCCAGGAGCTGTTTTTCTTTTCGACTCCTCTGTTGTTAGTTGGCCACATCTCAATCATTTGTATGTAAATGTTGTATAGTTTAATTACTTTTCTCACCGCTCAACGGTTGGGAGCATGGGCAAATGTTCTTAGTTTGTACACAGTGTGAAGTGCTATACAGAAATAAACTAAATTGCAGAATACCGCAACTATAATTACATTAGATTAATACTGTTTTTTTTTCCATTATGGCATATAAAAAGACATATTGGTACAATTTGTAATATATTTTGTAAAGAGCAGCTAAGAAATGTCATTTGGAATGTATTTAGAAATATATGTATAGAATATTGTGTTCTGTGGGTTTGCACATTTTGATGGACTAAGCTCACTAAAATTGAGATAAAATTAACTTTGTCTAGTATGCAACAGGGCGGCACGATGGCGCAGTGGGTAGCGCTGCTGCCTCGCAGTTGGGAGACCCGGGTTTGCATATTCTCCCCATGTCTGCGTGGGTTTCCTCCGGGTGCTCCGGTTTCCTCCCACAGTCCAAAAACAGGGAAGGTTAGGTGAATTGGCGATTCTAAATTCTCCCTAGTGTATACTTGGTGTGTGTCTGTGTGCGCGCCCTGCGGTGGCCTCGTGCCCTGCTCAGGGTTTGTTTCCTGCCTTGCACCCTGTGTTAGCTGGGACTGGCTCCAGCAGACCCCCGTGACCCTGTAGTTAGGATATAGCAGGTTGGATAATGGATGGATGGATAGTATGCAACATATGCTTTTAGAGTTATGCACGTAAGGTAGATTATAATGTTGAAATATTACTATGTTCACAGTGCTTTGATTCTGCCCAATGATAAATGTGCTCAACAGTATAAAAATACTTCAAACGTTTCCTTTCCACTTTTTATCTTAAGAGGACTCAAGTCTTCAATCTAACCTTTTCAAGAAACATGACAGCCATGTCCTGCAAGGTGAAAAAAATACAGGGGCTTCCTATCTTGTACCTATAACATAGTATTAGTAATATGAAATATGAAATTCATAGTAATTAAATGGCTAATTACATTATATACAGTGGAACCTCGGGTCACAGCCGTAATTCGTTCCAAAACTCTGGTCGCAACCTGATTTGGTCGTGACCCGAAGTAATTTCCCCCATAGGATTGTATGTAAATACAATTAATCCGTTCCGGACCGTATGAGCTGCATGTAAATATATTTTTTTAAAGATTTTTAAGCACAAAAATAGTTAAGTATACCATAGAATGCACAGTGTAATAGTAAACTAAATGTAAAAACATTGAATAACACTGAGAAAACCTTGAACAGAGAAAACTAACATTGCAAGAGTTCACGCTACAGCCTTATGAACCGCTCGCTGTAAACACTTTTTTTTTAATGAGTTTTAAGCACAATGAAAAAAATGAACATTTGAAAAATCTGTAATCTATACAAAAGCTAACCATAAACAACCAAGAAAACTAACCTTGCATGAGTCGAGTTCTGGCATGAAGGAAGTGAGGAGGAACTGGGTGGAGAGGAGATTATAGTTTTGAGGTAAAGTCTGTGACCATGCAGGTGCGCTTTATGCTCCCATCTCGCTTCCGGGAGCCCTTAAACCTGTCGCTGTCGGTAATGTTACCGATGAGCACAACAGTGAGGCACTACAATGGAGCAATTGGATGGTGCAAAAAGTGCCAAGTGCTTTTATTAAAATCAACAAAACAACAATCAAAAAGAAAGTCCAAATTAAATAAAGTGCAGTGCTTTTAGAATCCTTCAATAAATAAATAATCCCATAAAAACAGGAGTGAAGTGGAGGTTAAAATCCAATAGAAAAAAGTCTTCATTAAATACAACGAGGTTAAAACAATGCTGAAAGTAGTCTGTTGAAAAACAAGCCCGATGCATTCTTTAACTGCCTTCTCGGCCTTACGCGGCCAGCCGTCCTTTTTCTGGTTACTCCAGCTCCTTGATCTCTTAGCTGGAGCAACCGTTTCCTTCTGCCCCACCGAGTGTCAGCCAAACACGGCTTGGGCTCACTGTCCAGCTGCCTGCCTGCGAGCGAGCACGCACTCTCTCACTCTCTCTCTCTCTCACCCGTTCACACCGGTTCTTTCCACACTGCTTCCTGCTTACTTCCTCACTCTGCAACCTCCATCTTTCTTTTCTTTTTCCTCCCTTTAGCCACCTCGCGCTTCTATTTATGAAGAGGACGTGGCAGCTGTAGCAATCAACCACCATGCCCCCTCACTAAGCTGCAAGTGTGGCAATTATTTATTTAAAACTAGCCTCTTGGCGTGAAATGTGGACCCGGTATACCACAAAGTCCCTCTGTGCGATGTATGTCTGACTGAGAACAGTGTACTGTACAGGGAGAGACTGAACACTTGCGTAAATCACCGGCGCGTACGAACCGGAAGGGAAACGAAATAGAGCACAAAGAGTTCACAGCGAATGCACAGGGAGAGACTGAACACGTGCAGAAATCATGGGCGCGTACGAACCGGAAAGGAAACTGGCTTGTTCGTCACCCGAGTGTGTGGTCGTGAACAGATGCAAAAGTCTGGCGAACGTTTTGGTCGTAACTCGATTTGTATGTGTTCAGAGACGTTCATGACCTGAGGTTCCACTGTACTAAAAAGAAACACTCCCCTCCTGCTTCCCCATGGCAGTTATAATGTACGTGTGACAAACATAATGATATGGGACAACTGTCAATTTTCTAAAATCTTTTATGTCAAACAGAATATATGTGAATGTGTGTTGGTTGTGAACTTTGAAAAGAGCATCAGTCCATCACTTAACACACACTGAATAATAGGCACTCACTACTCAAAACAATTAATGTGTGAAGGATCCAGGATCGAACCCGCAACCGCTCGACTTGGAGACAACAGTTCTTACCTCTGCACCAACCAAGCAGATGTGTATGTTTGTGTGTGTGTGTGTATTCTACCCTATCCCAATTTCTTTTACTTTGGTTAAATTCTAGAAAAAAAGTGCATTTGTTTTTTTTTATATCTGTCTTTTGTGAAAGTGTCTATTTGATATTTGGACTTCAGTCTTCACACATTATACACTTCACATCAGCATTTGGCCAATTATTAATAGATCATGAAAAACGTTTCTGTTCTAGTTATGTGTTCAACATTTCTTGCCTTGTATTTCCTGTCATCCAACATTTACACAGATTGTTGTAGACACGGAACACACATGAAAGATATGAGTTCCAAATAACAATATATTATTTAATTCAAGGCACCTCACACCCAGATAAACAGACATGAGCTGGGAGAACTTTGCGTATGACTAAAGTTGCGTCGATGGGGGATGGGATAGCAGGTTGTTTGCTGCTTGTGCTGATCGGAACATTTGCAAAACAAAAGATGTTGATGAGGAGGTGCGAGGGAATTTAAAGTGGCCTGGGATAACAAGTTTTTTCATAGGCTTCAGAGATTCTACTGTTAACCAAGGTGTATCAGCCTGGAGTGTCAGGTAACTCACTTTGAGTGCAGTTACCTGAGGGCTATCTCGGACTTCTTTTGCCACTACTTCAACTCTATAATTCGTTTCTTTGCTGAGAGTATTCAGTATTTGGAGTTTTTTTTTTTTTATTATTATGAAGTTTGATTTGTTTAACTTAGTATTTTGGATCATGTTTTGGAATTTTTAGTTAAACTAATTTAGTATTTGGATTATGTTTTGGAATTTTTTTTGTTAAACTAATAAACTCACTTAAACGTTAAAGTTTTATGTTTGTCATGTTTTTTAGGGGTTTCGTCTTTCCATTTTCGCCAGGTCATATCAAACGACACCAAAGCAGGTGGGCCAATTGCAGAGTAAAACATTAAAGAAACAGATTGCAGATTTACTAAGAGGTAGGTAGTGCACACAAAGGCAGAGAAAATAGAGATTCTGATGGGCTATGTTCATCAGCTTCTGTCCTGTCACTAATTTCTTTATTTTTTAAAGAACAATAAAGCACCAGGAGGTTAATTTACATGCAGCGCAGCCTTTATAGAAGGTGATTGACAAGCAAAAGAGAATGCAGATGTACGACAGCAATACCTACATCATGGCAACACATATCTACAATCAGTGGGGCTAAGGTCAGCCGTTACAAGTTTAAATTTCCCTTGACTGTGATTTTAAATTGATAACTAACAAAATACCTGAATCAAAAGGGACCTTCAAAGTCATTTGCTTGTTTTTTGGTTTTAATCGTTTTTGTATATGCAATAATGTCACACTACTCAACTGAATGTCATTGGTTAATAGATAACCTCAATTTCCCTATAGTTTTAAGAAAAGATTTATAGTAAAAGTAGAAGCCATTTTTATTGCTTCTCTTGTGATACTTTAAACACATTGTTGATTTTCAATGCACATATTAATTTCTTTCTCTATCTCTCTCTTAATTCAGTATAGTCTGGCAAAAATGAATTATGAAGATTCTTTTATTGCTAGCATGAAGTTAATTTAGCTATTTTTCATTTAAAAAATACAGGCTTACTGAGTCTTTGTTATTTACACCTCAACTTGCAAGAAACCTTGAGAGAATATTAAATAGAACAGTACAAAGTAGTCTCCATTTTTTTCAGATAATTTGCTGTAGATGGGGGAACAATGACCAGAAAGGTAAAAAAAGGTTATATGGAAGCTTTGGTAACAACTGATTTTCCTTTCTTTTTCATCTAATCAGTTATATTTTTGATTTAATTTTTCCCCTTCAGCACTGCAGTTGGAAATTCTAAAACTCTGTTTGAAAAAAGCATGCAAGAACTATGCTGAATTTCCTATTTAGATGACCTCACAGGAGGCTTATGTTTTGAGAGGGACCATTTCCCACCACTCTGGGTGTACCCACCAGCTAGACTCAGTGCCCACATGGCTTCACAGAGAATCAGCAGGTGCACTCTGACCACTGCCTATTGTAAGCAGAATAATTACAGCAATTTAAAAATGAATAATGGGATTCTTACAGAGCAATAGAGAGTCTTTGTATTGGCTCTCGGTTTATGTAACAGTAGGTGCCTATTATACATACAATCATGTTCAAAATATAAACAAAATGTACTGCACCATATTCCTTTGTAAATAACCTGTAAAGTGTTCAGATACACCGAATAAAAGCTATTTTCTTCTTTCAAGCATTGCAGAAATTCTTCCTGATATAGTATATCTCTAAAGAACATGCAACATCAGAAAATGTTATTCTTGAAAAGAACAAACATGTGTAATAATGTTTCCTTAAACTGAATACCATATCGTTTTAAAATATTTATAATTTAGTGCATTAAAATCACTCACCATGAAAGGATTTTCACATAGAGTGCATTTAAAGTTTTTTATGCAAGTCCAATCAGTGCATATATCTCACAAAACATCACAACAGGTACAAGTAATTGCAGTGGCAGACTGCTTCTGTTGTTTCTGTTTTTTAGTACCTGTGATTTTACATATTAATTTCTTGTGTATTTTAAGCATGTTTTGTTGTTTTATGCTCGTTTTACTTTGTTTGTTCATTGTTTTTTTAGTATTCCTTACAGTACATCTACTGTACCTATCTATCTATCTATTATGATGGTTTCTTGGTTACATAAGCAGATACCCATGCTGACTGCATTCAAATCTCGGCATACAGGAAATATCTTACACTTCTCAGGTAATTGGCCTTTAATTCTAGTATGAGGTCAAGTCAAGCTTAACTGAAATGTAGTGCATGCTGGGGAAGCTGGAACATGAAATGGGATTTTACAGGGTTTTTTTATTATTATTTTAATACTTTTGCATACATACCTGGGAATCTCAGGAAACTAATCTTGAACTTTCTAATAACAATGCCTTAAGATTCATTGTACTTTGAGAAACTGCAAAATATATCGTCAATATGCACTAGTACCTGATTGAATGAAAAATAGAGAGCTGATGCTGGATGACCATAACTCAGACCACTTTTGCCACAACTGCTATTTTAGGAGTTAACAAAGATTTCTTTATCTTTATTTTTCTATAACTTTGTTTTGCTTGATTACACATTGCCTACAAGAAATTAAAACACCTTGGAGCGGAATGATCATCAGTATCTTATTAATTCTACTTGGATTGAATGAAGAGTTATAGCACCCAGGTTATACGACTCCTTGCACCACCATATATCTGTTATTAATGGTTTTAATGCAAAAAATATAATTTACAAATAAAAATTTAAAAATCAATGAGTTTGTCTAATTATTACTGGCATGCTGAGAGGATAGAATGTCCAGTTCTTGCATAGCTTTAATCACCTATCGGCAGTTGAGGATGCCTTTCAGAATGCCTCTATTGGCGGTAAAAGAGGGTTGCAGTAAAGGTTTGGAAAGAAAGACAATCACAGTCAGCAAACAACCTGGCATTAAATGTCCCTAAGGTTGAATATGTGGGATATAATACAAACAGTGATACAGATGAGAGGTTACAGGTAACAGTTATATAGCTGGTTTTGACATTTCTTACTGACCCCCATTAACACTCAGTACTAAAGCTGCCAAGTCTATGCCAAGTGGCATCTGAATCTTTTTGTTCTTACTAATGGCCAATCAGCTTGGCATCTTGATAACGCATTCCTACTGCCCTATCCCCAAAAGCCACAGATAACTTACTACACCTTGAGGGAATGTAAAAATAAATAATTTCTTGCCACACAGTATATATTGTTTATATATATTTTCGCTTAAAATGTTAGCATTCATTTCCAACAGAAAAAAACCCCTAGAGATGCACAGCCACAAGATAAAAAAGTCATTTCATATTTATTAGAAGAAAACAGAATATACATGAAGTAAAAACTGATTTTCAATGGTTACGTTTTATGCTTACTTTTTTTTTTTTTTTTTACTGAATGTGAGTTCTCCTGTTTTGCACTTTTTCGCTCTACTGTGAGCAAGAACGACCTGCAGGGAGGCTGCGACACTTTTTAAAGTTGCTGTCCGACTTAGCATAAAACCACTTCTGTATTTAACAACAACATATATATTTAAAAGCAAAATGACCCCTTTCAATCAGGTGAAAGCATAATATGTATTTAATCAAAATATTTTCATTTTTGCACTAAATAGTTTATAAAATTACAGCATAACTTACATATTATGTATGTAAATGGCTGGCTAAGTATAATACTGTTCACATCACAAGTTCACTGTCATTTTTGAAGTTTGATGCAGTTCTTTGCAAACTATTCTGAGTGTCTGAGAGCAGCAAAGCTGTCAGAATATGAAGTGTACCACCAGCATCACACAAGAGTTCACATTGTGGACAGAATGATCCAGGAGTGCAACTCAATTTCAATGTTATCACAGAAATGGCAGACCTGGCAATGTAGGTAAATACAAGAATAAACAGTTGGCTTTCTTTGTGTATCTATACATCTGCCATCAAATTATGTGTGTGATTAAATATGTGTGATTGTGGGTGTGTATGTAATTTAAAACGTGTCGGCACTTCAGTATAGTTGTATTCTAATCATATTTTTTTTCTCTTAAAAAGTGTCTCATTTATGGTCAACTACCACAGTGAATCTATCCAATGCATCTGTCCTTCTGTGAAACAGCATTGTGCTGAAGAGAACAGCACACGTCAAATTAATGCTAGAGGTGTACTTTGTCTTCCTAGTTGTGTGAAAACATTATAATGCAATGCAATTACAGGTGAGTTTATATATTACCTTTTTAATAACTGGAGCATTGATAACCTTCAGATTAGCCTTTTATCTTTTTAATGACAAAAATAGCAGCAATTTTAAATGATATTTTTTCAGGGATGATTGTACAGCCATCTGGAGGAAGTACACTTCATTTTTTTATTGCCTTGACAAACAGACATTTAAAAAGAAAACTAAAAAAAAATTTACACTGGTTTGACTAGGTTTTTCTTAGCTGTGACAAAAAGACAAAATACAGTAAACAGCACAGCCCTATCACTGGCCATTTAAATACAATGTACAAATCTAAATGGCAGAACTATGTACAGATCACAAGAACTTCCTTCGCCCTCTGAGCCTAACTTACTGAACATGGGCACCTTCAAACTTCAAAACAATACAATAAAATATGAAATAAAATACCACAGTGCTAATATTTGTAATATTTTGACAATTCACAGACCCTAACTTTTCCAAAAATGATCAGAGGAGCTAATGATCTCACTGTACTTTCAGGTCTGCTTATATAATACTGTATCCCCAAAATTCCCACAAAGAACATTTGATAGTACTGCATAAAGTCACATGCTGACTACACTTTAAAAATCAACATGAATAAGCCTCAGTAATGTCACTGATGGATCTGTTGAATCCACGGGAGGTTACCAGTAAACAAAACAAGTAATAAAATGTGCATTCAACAATGTGAAAAATACCACCTAACAGTTGAATAAAATGAAACACATCATATTGCATTTAGGAGTGTTTCAATAATACCCAACACAGTAAAAGTTTCAATAATGGATTGAAACTCTAAAGACAATAAAAGACCGCCAAAAACCATACAAAAATGCATTTTTTCCTCTCCTTCCATCTCCAGTTGAGTGTTCTTCTTTTATATTGGATGCTCCTTATGAAGAACTTCTGGTGACCCAGCATGTCTTGTGAGGAGTATTTCCATTTTGTTGGAGAACCAGGGTAGTCCTCACCCAACAGCGCCCCCTTGCGGCACCCAGGGACTTCGACAGGGCTACACTTCTGGACTCCAGTTAGTGTGAACTCCTGTGAGTGTCCAAGCTAGGACTGCCACCTAACATATGGAGGATGGAACTGCTCCTGCCGTCCATCTTCTGCTTGTCCATCCCTGGCACCTTCCATTTTATCCCAAAGTCATGCTCTCATTCAGGTGGGAGGCCCATACACAATCAAAATATGGTACATTTTGTCACAATAATAAGACAAAATATCCCATAAGGAAATATGTTTATTTTTTCACAATGGAATGATTTCATGAAAGAAACCCGTAAAACCATTTTTTTCAATCTTTTTTTTATCTCTTCTACTTATATCCCATTCAACACCTTGTCTGTTTTGCAGGTATCTGTGTCTTCTAGACTTTATCATCTCAGTAAACATTGCTATCTATCACTCTGTTTGACTTTCAGATATAAGAAATGATAAAGATCTTGATTCATTACCATGCTAATCTATGTATATTATGAATATTTTATTATTATTTTTTAATTTAATTGTTCCAAATTATGCATTTGCATATATGTGATGTTTTTCTTGCCTGCAAGTATAGTTCTGCACAATGCCAGTGGGTATTTATTTCATATCATTCACCAGTATTATAAATACTGCATTTGTGGCTGTGTTACTCATATTTTGCATCAAGTGTTCTTAACAGCTGTGGTGGGCTGGTGCCCTGCCCAGGGATTTGTTCTTGCCTTGCACCCAGTGTTGGCTGGGATATAGCTCCAGCAGACCCCCGTGACCCTGTGTTAGGATATAGCGGGTTGGATGATGACTGACTGATGACTATTCTTAACAGCTTCTTGAATCCTTTCTTTACAGTATAGACAGGCACTTTACAGAGGAATGTCAGAAAAAAGTCTGAGGAGGGCAGTGATATTTCGGTGGAACCATAGCCATTACAACTACCCACCAAAACTTTACTTTCACTTTCAATTTCAATAAATACTGAAGTAACATTTCTCTTTTATAATTTGCTACTATAAAATCATACAGCTTTTTCTTTCATTAATTGCTATTGCTATATTCTAATTAAAAAAGTGGAGACTTCATGAAATAGATGAATGAGAGCTTATGTGTCGCTAGTTAGTACAATTTTCTGGCCACTGACAAAGTAAGTATTATTAGGGTGCAAGTTAAGTAAACAAAATTGTGTTTTGTAATACGGTAAGTCAGCTGTTATTGCTTTCCACCTGCTACTTGTCCACAAACATGTCATGCAACAAAACAGAGAATATTTAATGGAACTCTGCTTAGCAGAGACTTGTGTTGCAAAAGGTGAGAGAACACACTGCATGTGCCTAGGTGGTCTCCTCATATGTCGTAATGTGCTTTATCTTTTGATGCTCTTCTGCTTGCACTGTCACCTCGGATTAAAACAAACCTTTTCCAAATAGCAGAGCACACATTAGCTAGTCTAAATTAGTCATTTTGTAATAAAGTAGAGTTACTGCTTTATAAAAGAGCACCATCCACATACAAGACCCACAAATTACTTTTTTTTTTTTAACGTAATTTGAAAAGCCTTAGACATGCAATTATGAGGATATCCTAGAAACTAACTAGTAGCTCAGCTGTTCTTTTTACACAGTAATTTTATTTTTTGGCCATTTGTCTTCACTCTATACACCTCAGAATATAAATGTATGTACTTATGGGGTGTATTGATAAAGGGGATGAGACACAGTATTTTGAAGTCAGGTGGAAAACTTTGTTTCTTGATGCAGAAAGAATCGTCTGCACTACAAGGAATAAGCTACTGCCTTTGCTGCAACAAACAGCCTCTATGTCCAGTCACTATTCAAGGAGTGTATGTACTGCTAAAGGTACATTGGGGTCCACATCAATGACAGGTTGGACTGATCTTATAACACAGAGGAACTATATAAGAAAGGACAAAGCAGGCTCATTTTCCTTAATGTGGATTGTGACATCCTTTATTTCTACAATTCTGTGATGGACAATGCAATTTTCTACACTGTGGTGTGCTTGGCTTGTAACATCACTGCAAGAGAGGCCCCACTGAATGAACAAGCTAATTTAAAGGGCATGGCTTGGTTATGTGATGCACTCTGCACCTCCTGGAGGTTGTGGTAAAGGAGATAATTAAAGAAAAACCTAGTGCTATTATGAACAATGCTTCACATCCTCTGACACAGTAACACAAAGGACATTAAGCCAACAAATTATTCAGTAGAAGTGAGTCAAGAAACAGTACTTTATACCAATGGCAATATGCCTGCATAATGCCTCACTGTGACTAAAACAGCCAAGTCAGAAATTTTCTTTCTTTTTAAATATTCTTTCTTTTTAGTCATTCTTTTGTGTGTTCAGACCCTGTTGTGTGTGTGTATATATTTACCTATCTATGTATGTATGCATATATGTACAGTATTTATTTATTTATTGTGCTTCTTTAAAAAAACACATTCCCCCTGGAAACAAATACGTTTCTATCTATCTTATCTATCAATCATTTAGGCAACAAAAGTGATTGTGTATTCAAGTGTGTAAAGACTCCCTTGTGACAACTTTTGTCACCTTCTTGATTTGTTATACAAGTAATTTTAACTACATGGCACATCTGAAGTCATAAATGTATCAGCGTATAAGGTTTTTGTTCCCTCTTTTATTTTGCACCCTGATTAATAAATACATTTTGCTGCCTGTTTAAGTTTGTAAACCCATTTTCTCTAATAATGTTTGGTTGTCTTTTAGGTTAACTTAAAACTCTATGCATAGAAGAAGTGGGTGAATCTATATATAAAAAGATTAATCTTTTCAGAATCTTATCAGAGGTTCTTCTGAGTTTTATTTAATACTCCATAATTATTTCCTAATTGCTTTATGGGTTAGTTATGTTTTAAGTTTCTAGCATTGTAATTTTATTATTATGCAGTAAGCCAATACTATTGCTCAGATGGATGAGCAAATGCTTCGCCATGCAGCTCAGATGGACCATAATTGACAGCTCATTGTCTGTGTGACACTAATCATTACTGGTACATTAACTGTTATTCTGATTTATCCATACTTCTAAACCAAATAGTTTAATAGGCAACTGCTGCTAAAGTTTTGCAAACAGCTTTGTAAGTGTAAGCAATAATTCAGTAACTTCACCTCCATTGTACAGTAAGTCAAAAAAAGAACAGAAACAAGTAACTGGTTATGCATTTGCGCTCATCAACAACATTGGTACTTTAAATATATTTAATTTTGAAATTACATTAAACATAAGAATAACAAGAAATAAATCCATGTCATTAGATAAAGCACAAAAGATATATGTATTATTAAAACCAAATAAACTGTGTTAAGCATTTTGAACATAAAAAATAAGATGCAAAAGAGTAGTTATACATATAAAGGTATGACCTTTGTTTAAATTATTTGGTGTCTTAAGCTGGCTAGGCAGAAAAAAATAAAAATAAAACCTGTTTTTTTGGCTAGACTGCTAATCATAATTTTTGAGTAGACAAGATTAAGAACCTGATAAAACAACAGTCAGAAACAAAGTAAATAGAGTACAAGTCAATTCACAAATTTCAGTCATGGGTAAAACCAAAACCAAGCCAAAATTTCAGAATAATCCTCTGGATAACTTTATACAAGGGCAGAACTCAGTTTCCTAATATGAGGATATGCAAGGGTAACTAGTGAGTTTTCTAAAGTAAAAGGCACATTACAAGACAGCTGCTGCCTTGTTGTTGGATAGTGGACAGGTTAGACACAGATGACAGAGATGAGGTAGCTGCAATTTGATTATAAATAAGGAAGCTGCACAAATTAAACAGAAACAACAGCAGATTCTTTAATATCAGTTGGTAACTGTTGGCTAGTCTTCAGATTGGCAAGCTGCAATGATCAGATAAAGACATTGTTCCCTGGGAATTGACAGCTGGACAAATGTAGCCTTTTTGCTGGATGATCGACTCAATAGAAACAGTGCCTGTCTCACTGGACAGTTGGATTATAAGGCATGATTGGATTTCCAGGACAAAAGAGCCAGCACTTGACATGACATGTTAAGTCGCTTCGTGAGACATGCTTTGCTTGACTTGTAATGGTCTGCTGAAGCTTACCATGAGATTATTCATTCAGAGCAACCTCAATTCCACAGCATACAGCCAGTTTCTCTGAAAGAAGAAAGGAGTAAAACAAAAAACCTTAGCTAATTTTTTCCTGGAATCTCTATTCAGTCCTAATTCCAGGGGCCTCTTGTACAAATGGTGCGTACGCACAAAAATGTTGCGTACGCCAATTTCCACGCTCGCATCGCGATGTATAAAAACTAAACTTGGTGTAAAGCCACGCACATTTTCATGCTAGCTCAATCCCTGGTGTACACAAGTTCTCCGCTTGATTTTGCAAGCTGGCGGCACCAAGCATCAAAGCAGTGCTACTATTCCCATTTGGTTTCCCTTTCTTTTTGAGATCCACATAACTGACGCAGCTTTATCAGATACACTGAAATTAACCACATATCGTTTAAGGCACCTGATTGTAATCAACCCATAAATATATAACGGTGGTCAGAATGGACAAACTATTTCAAATACCATCACTGCTTTAGCATTGTAACTCTCAGTGCACCACTTGGAGTATTTAACCCACTGTATCCGAGTGTGGAATCACAGCTCTACAGCAGCTGATCAGAAAGAGGATTATCAGTATACAGCATCAAGCACACACTGCCTCAGCCATGCGCACTGTCTATTGAACTGCTCTCATACGCCAAACGCTTCAGAGCCTTTCCTGTAGGGACATCGCAGTTCAGAAACAGTTTCATCCCAAGAGCTCTAAAGCACTCAATCAGTCCATCAAGTATTTCTGGTAGAACTTTTTGTAAATATAAGTACAATTAACCTCACTGTAAACTTGCACTACAGTTATAACATTGCACAACCTGAGCCACTTTATAAAGCACGTATTTACATATGATGACAACTGGCTTCTAAGTCAATTTAGATTTCCAAGCGCTATCTTCTTGAAGCTGTTGATATCATTTTTAAGATGAAATGCAGCAAAGTATGGTTATTACATTATACAGATAAAATTTTAACATAATTTAAATAACCTATATTGTAAATAATTAAACATGTGAGGATATGATGTTGCAGCGCTAGTGATGAGCTGGCACCCTGTTCAGGGACTGTTCCTGCCTCGCACTGTATGCTTGCTGGGATTGGAGCAACCCCAGATCGATAGATGGATGGAATAACTAAAATTGTACTATGAAGATATTTTGGCATTCTAAGCTTACAGATGGCTTGTCATCTATTACAGAGCTGATTGTGTGGCGATTAGTTACTGGGAGAAAGAAAAGTAAGGACAGGAATCAGGGTTAGTATGTTCGAGAGAGACAGTACAGTTGCAACAAATTATTTCATCGAAGGTCACGAATGGCGCAGCAAACATTTTGCGGGAGCTAGGAACAATCTCTGGATGGGGTGCCAGCTCATCATTATCACTGCACCACTGTGTCCCCATGTTTAATACATGCTTTAATTCCTATCATTATAAAAATGATATAAAGTATACATCTTAGTATATAAATTATTCAGAGAGCTGTAATATCACAAGTGTAATGGATTCTGTGTCCTGTCGGAGGAAGAGAGCCCATTTAAGAAGCACGTAGTGATTCACACACATAGAGCACATAGAAGAACACATACAAAACAAAGCATTTAACACGCTACTTTAATTACAATGGGATTTGGGAAAGTTGTACATTAAACGATTGTAAGATTAAGTTTATGACGTTCTACTTTAATGGCAAAATAAACTACATGACTAAAGTGGAAATGTCAAGATTAAAGTTGACATTTTGAGCTTTTTTTACCACTGTATCCCTATTTTTTTCTTTTCTCTGTACCCTAACAAGCTTCCATATGACATTCAGATGGTGGGCTACAACACTTTGATATCTGACCACTTCTTTTTTTTGGGCACTGTATGACTTTATGAATTTGAACTTTCGAGTTTCTCCACCACTCTGTCACTCGATCAATTTCCTTTTGTTGTTTATATCACTGTTTAAACCAACAAATAATACATTTTTGTTTGCCTCCACTTGGTGTTCCCTGAAATTCTTCTTTTTTCCCCCATGCTTTTGGCATTGCCTTTTCACAGAACACTGAGCTTAAGGGCTATTTATATTGATTTGCATATTCAAAGAGATGTAATTCTGGAAAGAGTTGGGGAGTGGCAGCAGGTGCATGCACATGCGCTTCTTTTCACACTGACTGGGATTTATGTAGCAGAAGAACGTGAAAGTTGCCGTACACACAGATTTATTCATCTGGATTTTTTTGTGCATACGCACATTTCCACCTTTGTCCGTACACCATGTTTTAGTGTGAATTCTACGGATGGTGTTATGCATGAGGCTCCAGGTATCTGAGATTAAATGAAAACAAAACAGACATATGTTTTATTTCAATATTAGAATCCCTGAAGCCTACGAAAAAACTCATAATCCTGGGAAACCTTAAATTCCTTCACACCTATTCTCATCAGTGTCTTTTGTTTTGCAAATGTGTCGATCATAAGCCTTGTGACCACACACTCAAAAACTCTTTGCCCTGGGTTGTAACTCAAAACACAGCTCTCAACAAAATGTTGCTAGGTGTCCGGAATCGCAGTAAATCTGTCATTTTTTTCACACGGTCCGCACAGATGTCTTTGTTGTCAAAGCGCAAATGCTGCATGATAGTCTGATAGTGGTCACAGGACATTGTATCTTTGATTGTTACAACAAATAGTTCTGAGCAGGCATCAAATACAGTGCAAATTGTGATCATCACTGCTCTTCTGAAAAGAATGGAGATAAAGACCATCAACTCAGAGAGGGATAGGCAACTTCATTGTACCATGTAAATGTCACTGACAGAATAAAACTGATAAATAAAAAAGAGCACTAATTTTTACAAGTAGCCAAAATTTACACTGGGTGTTACAGACTCAAAAAATGTATGTTTTTATTATATTATAGTAATAATAGTAGTAGCTCACTACTCAAAATGCGGCGCACCCAGACTTGAACCAAGAACCTTTTGGTTATAAGGCAGCAGTTCTTACATCTGCACCACCAAAGAATAAACATCAACTTTCTGTCGATTGACATTTGATCTTGGGTTTTTAAACTCATTGACAGCAACATATAAATTGATTTTTTTTTCCTTTCGTTATATTCTTGAATAAAAGAGCATGTGTTTATTTGATATTTAAACTAAAGTCTTCACACAAGGAAAAAGTTTCTGTTAAAAGTATGTGCTAAGCATTTCTTGCCTCGAATTTCCTGTCATCCTACATTTACAGAGATCATTGTAGACATGAAACACACATGAAATGTATGTATTCCAAATAACAATATATTATTTACCCAATACAACTCCAGGAACCTTACACCCAGATAAACACACTTGAGCTCTGAGAATTTTGCGACTGACTTCAGCTCCATCTTGGGGATAGCCAGGTGCTTGCTGCTTGTGCTAATCAACACATTTGCAAAACAAAAGACGCTGATGAGAAGAGGTGTGAAGGAATTTAAGATGGCCCGGGATTATGACTTTTTTCATAGGATTCTAGTATTAAAACAAACAGAACTTCAAAATACTGAACACAAATTGAATAGAATCCTGTGCTTTTTAGGGAATTTGTCCTTCTCCCAAATACGGTAAGAATCCACAGCAATCCTTTATTTGCCATGTGAAAATCACCAATGAATGTGTGCTTGGGCATGTGCATTACACTAACACCCAAAGATTCACAACCCCTTTATCACAGCATGCTTTGATAATGTTAAAACAACACATCAAATTGCTAGAACTAAGTCAAAGGAAAAACATGAGAAAAGATGGTGAAAAAAGATGGAAATGGTTGATAAGAGCAAAAATTGTAACAATCAGAATGATTCCCAGAAACCAAAGTTCATTATCAATTCCTAGACTAGAACATAGTATTATTTTCTATATTAAATAGAAACAACAACATAAATATAACTAAAATGTTTAAGAATTTTAAAGTTAATCTTATTTGATGTATATAATACTTTTTGACAGGGACAAGCATGCTAATGAATGTAAACTTTAAAAAAATTTGCTGACAAATGTACGCATCTTCTTTTAGTTGCTAGGCAGGATAATGGAACTTTCAGATAAGGTTATGGCTTTATATGGGTGAACAGATGTGACTTGGACTTAACTCTTAGTCACAAATTCGATGACTTCAGATTCAGTTTGACAAAACCAGAAAAGTCTTGCAACTTGACTTGGACTTGAACAGCAATGACTTCTTCATGGACTTCAACTTCTGCCTTATGACTTGAGAAGAAATGGAATCCAGTCCAAGGTCTTTTGCATGGCAGTATTTATTTGAAGACAGACAGAAACTGCTAGAAACATGCTCCCATAGGTTATATGATTTAACTACAAAGATTATAAATTTATTATCAGGAAAATTATTGAAACCTGTAAAACACATGAGATAAACCTTCTAACTTCACTTGACATCTGAGGCTACACAGATAACAATAAGTTTAGTTTATGTAGTAATTAGTGTTAGCAAGTTAGAGGTAAGTCACAACTAAACTATAGCTTAATAACTGTGAGAAGACAGTCATTTTTAAGTTATTTGTTTATATTTTTTATATTTTAATTTGTGTCTATTAGGTGGACAAGATTGTATGACTGTTTAGGAACAGCAACAAAGAGAGACAGCATGTCAACTCCATTCACACCAAGAAGGTTGACTTTATTAAAAAAAGACAAACAGACTTGCACGATATGTCCAACCTTAAAAAAGATTCAATGGCACCTCATTAAAAAAGAGCTTTTCATAAAATAGATTAAGTCAAAAAATAAATGCAGTTATTTGAAAAAGGGAAAATAAAAAAATCCTGTGTAGGTCTTTCTCCATATCTATGTGCATGATTCTTCTTGTGCTAGAAAACAAGGAGTAGAGCTTGGTTAAATTATGCACTAGTTATTCAGTCTTAAATACTGATATTTTCTCAAATGAATAAAAACAAAACATAAAATGTGTCTCCAAGACCATTACTACTGTAATAATCAATGGGAAATTCTGAGAATGATTTCCTTCTTAACTATGCACCCGGTGTGCAGTGAGATAAAAGCTATTTTTTATTATTGAAATGCATAAAACAATTCATTTACTTTCTGTTACCTTAATGTTCATGATTTTCTGTCAATTGATGTAATAATGCTTAAATGTTCTTCCAGACTACCTAAATGAATGTAGGCCAATTTGGTCTTTTGTTAATGCAAAGCATTATAGGCCTGTGAGATAACATTTCCTACTAATTTGATTGCACCTACATAATAACATTATGTTCAGTGGCACTTTAAAAATTGTTTTGCATTACATTTGTATTTGCTTGATGTTTTTCCTTTTGTTTATCCATATACTTACTGTACATGGAATTTATAGTTTGCAAGTTTCTCTTATGGGACTACAGCAGGACAAGGAATGGGCAATCTTGCACTTGGCTAAACTGAATAGTAATCTACCAAAGCCATTTATTTTTAAGCTTTTGCTTGGAAATTATATACATTTACATTAAAACCAACAAAAGTGTATATAAGGTGATACACTGAAACATAGAAACTGGGTGCTTTATGTCTTTATTCATTCCAAGCAGTAGTAGTAAGATGCTGATGACCAGTACACTCACAGGTGTCTTCTTTTCTTGCAAGTTATGTATTCTCAAGCAAAGCAAGGATACAGTAAGCATTCAATACAGAATGCTTCGGCAGTTTTAAAAACAGCAGCTGACAGTTAATGTAGAAAGCAGGGTAATGATTTTAACAAAACAAACATATATAAAATGCATTCTGCTTTAATCACCCTTGTGCGATTTCTTTCTGTCTTCCTCCCGTCTCTTTCCAGAGGTTCATGAGTTGATATGTCACCCACTTTGTGTTGCATTACATTATAAGAAATCAAGTTTTTTGGTGTGAGATTTGAGTATCTGGGTTTTAATGAAAGAGTGATTGTAATGTATCAGCAAAAAAGACAATGCATATAAATATAAAGCAACACTTCCCTGATTGATTCACAGACCGACTGACTGACAAAGAATTATTCGCTACTTTCAGACAATCTATGGAAAAAACGTTTTTCACAAATGGATTCATCTCATGGCCCTCAGGAGAAAAATCCACCATCATCGAAAAGTAAAATTAATCATTAAAAACATAATAATCAGAATCTGAAAACTTACTTCCAGTCTCAGCCAGATGCGGAAGAGCAGAAATGGTAGTATATCAGCCAGAGTACTGTGGAGCTGGAAGCAGTTAGCAACAGAAAATAGACACATCCACTTCAGTTGGACATCTGAAACATGTTCTGCAAGGGTAGGAGCAACAGTAGTGCTGGATTCAAAAGTTTAGAATAGTGCTTGTTTTGACTTTACTTGTTCGCTTTCAAAGCATATAAAGTATATACATGTATATCAGAGGTGTTAAGTTCAGAATTGTAGACAAAACTTGGCTATAAAAGCACCCCAATTCTGAAGAAACTGTTAAAAATTTAAGTATTCTCAGTGAAAACATTTTTTTTCTTGTTTGAGAATTTATAAAAAAAATATTGCAAATATTAAAATATCACATATTAACGTTATCATTTTGAGTTCTTTGTTTATTGCATTTCCAGTTATTAAGTATTTCACAATGTGGAAGCAACATTTATTAATATGTTAGTAAACACTGTAAAATTTAATCATTTAATATGAAAATTAAATCATAAAATAGCACTGCCCCTTCAGTTATGAGCATAAGTAATAATGTATGATTAACAATACTAAGTGGGGGTTGTGTGCATATATTATATTTGTGTATATATACATATATATAGTAACAAAAGAGAAAAGAGATCATATAGAGTTTGGGCAGCAAATGGCAAGTTCTGTATAATTGTTGACAAAATAAGAAACACAAATTAAAACTGATCCTTTTAATTCTTATAATTAGAAGTGCCAATGTAACAATAGGCTTCATGGTAATAACTCCTGGGAAAATTGGAAATTAAGGTCAAAGCTTTCTTATTTTCAGTTAAGACTAAAAAATGACAACAAAAGTTCAGAAGCAATGTCTCCAAGACTGGACAGTTAACTTTGTGAGCTGGAATTTTAAAGGCTTGAATCACGAATTAAAGAGAAAGAAAGTATTCTCTCATTTAACAGGTCTAAACACTAAAATAGTATTTTTACAGGAGACCCACTTATTAAGCAAGGATCAGTTTCGGCTGCACAAAGACTGGACTGGCCAAATGTTCCATTCCAGCTATACAAAGAAAACAAGAGATGTGGGAATTCTTATACTGTACATAGAACAGTCTCATTTGTAGTATCAGATGTAGTTTCTGATCCAGAAGGGAAATATGTGATTGTCATAGGTAATTTATTTAACTGTAAAGTGATTTTGATATTTATGTACCCAATGTCGATGATAGGAAATTCATGCAAAATTATTTGCATCCATTCCCAATGTAAACACTTAGAAAGTTATAATGGCTGGGTACTTTAATTGTGTTTTAAATCCAGACCTAGATAGGTCTCCTGCGTCAGGGGTGATGACATCTAACACTGCAAGGACAATTACACAGTTTGTAACTGACCACAACTTATCAGACCCCTAGAGATTTCTAAACCCAAACACAAGAGCATATTCCTTCTACTCACCAGTGAATCATTGCTACTCAAGATTATTTCTTTGTAGATAACACCTTCTTGCCTATGATTAAATCGTGTAAGTACAACACTATTGTTATTTCTGACCATGCCCCCTTGATTTTGGATCTAAAATCACTATGCTTTACATACACATCTCGCAAACAGCTTCTTAATCCACTTTTATTAGCAGACGAGAACTGTACAGAATTTATATCCAAGCAAATCAATTTTTTTAGAGACAAATACATCCTCAGAGGTTTCTACAGGAACACTCTGAGAAACCCTGAAAGGCCTTCTTAAGAGGACAGATTATCTCATATTTCCCACAGAAATAAATAGGAAACCAAGAAAGTATCAGAGCTAATCAATGAAATTACTAGAATAGATCAAGAACATGGCAGGTGTCCAAGTGAGGCTCTTTATAGGAAAAGGCAGGCTCTGCATTCACAGCTGAACCTCTTAACAACTAAAGAAACTGAGCAACTCATACTTAAATCAAGACATCATTATTATGAACATTGAGAGAAAGCTAATAAGATCTTAACTCAATAAATCCACAAGCAAAAAGTTCGCAATGCAATCGCAGTATTCACCAACACAAACGGAGACAAAATCATTGACCATAAAAATATAATGCACACATTTAGAGACTACTATAAATCCTTATATTCTACTGATTTTAAAGTAGACAAGACACCATCTAATACATTTCTGGATGCTTTACAAATACCACAACTAGATACTCTCAGTGCAGAGGATTTGGATAAACCTCTGGCACTATCAGAATTACTAGATGCTATAAACTCACTTCAGAGTGGGAAAGCAGCAGGCCCTGATGGCTACCCTGCCGAATTTTATAAGAAATTCTCAACTCAGCTAGCTCCCCCTCTATTAACAACATTTATGGAAGTTAGAGAAAATCAAATTCTACCTCAAACTTTTCGCCAAGCATTAATTACCGTCTTTCCTAAACAAAATAAGGACTTATTACAATGTGCATCATACTGACCAATTTCACTTCTGAATAATGATGTTAAGATACTCTCCAAAGTCCTAGCTAGAAGGGTGGAGAAAGTGCTGCCTTCAGTAATATCACAAGATCAAACTGGATTTACCAAAGGCCGACGTTTAGCTTACAATCTTCGACACCTGTTTAATATAAAACATTCACCTGCAAAGTCAAACACCCCAGAGATATTATTATCGTTGGTTGCAGAAAAAGCATTTGATTTGATTGAATGTTACTACATTTTCACTACATTGGAGAGATTTGGGTTTGACCCAAATGTTTGTGCATGGATCAAACTACTGTATACCAATCCAGAAGCTTCAGTTTATATTAACAACATTAATTCAGACTACTTTAAACTAGAGTGTGGTACCAGACAGGGATGCCCCTTGTCACCACTGCTTTTTGCAATCGCCATTGAGCCACTGGCACTTCATTGTCGAAATGCTATTGAGATAAAGGGGATTATCAGAGAAGGACTGGAACAGAAAGTTTCTTTATATGCAGATGATATGGTACTGTATATATCAGATCCACAAAATACTGTGCCTGCAGTCCTAACAGCACTAACAGAATTTCGAAAGATTTTTGGTCTCAGAATCAATTTGAATAAAAGTGTGCATAGTGAATTCTACCTTTTATTAGTTTAAATACATAGGGGTAAATATCACAAGTAAATATAAAGCTCTTTATCAACACAATTTTTCTGTCTATATGGAAAAAAATAAGCAAGACTTACATAGATGGTCAACCCTTAATCTCACTTTAGCTTGAAGAATTAATATTGTTAAGATGAATATCCTTCCTAAGCTTCTCTTTTTATTTCAAAACATTCCAATATACATAATGGATCATTTTTTAATAAATTAGATTCAACCATAACCTCATTTATTTGGAATTCAAAACATCCACGTATCCAAAGGGCGACCCTACAAAGACCTAAGGCGGAAAGTGGCATGGCTCTACCTAAGTTTCAGTTTTATTACTGGGCAGCAAACATACAAACTGCAAAAACATGGATGTGGACACAAACAGATGAACTTACACAGGCCTGGTCCGCAAAGGAAATAAAATCCTGCAGTACTTCTTTATATTCCTTGCTATGCACCCCAATAAATACAAGTTATCGCCAATATACTAACAACCCAAATGTACTTCACTTACTCAGAATATGGAACCAACGTAGGAAGTATTTTAAGACAGAGAAGCTTTTATCTTTGGCACCTCTGCACGAGAACCACCTTTTCCCACCGTCTCAAACATACGCAGTTTTTAATGCCTGGAAAACATTTGGGATTAAATCATTTAGAGATCTGTACATAGACAACATCTTTGCAACCTACGAATAATTACACTCCAAATTTAACTTTCCAGCAACACATTTCTTTCATAAATTCGAAACTTTGTTAAACAGAACCTGCCCAGTTTTCCTCACCTCCCACCTCCCTCTATGCCGGAAAAAATTTTGCTCAGTCTCAAGGACTCAGACAACATCTCCTGCCTCCCGCAGAGCCTCCGGATGGACATCTGTGAGGTATATGCATGGGACAAAATGTGTTATTTTAAAAATGTTTTCGAAACCTTCCCTGGCACATACCTCATTGAAGTCGTCCTCTTCCAGATGCTTTTCCCGATACGTGTAGCTGCTCCATGGCGCTTCTTGAGCGTTGGCAATGTTAAACACAGGACCTCCAGTCGAGCTGCGGCTTTGCCTGTTCTTCTTTTTCCCATGACGGTCGTGGAAAATGGGGTTTGTGGCGATGTTTCTGAGTGTCTAAACGTAGTCTTCTCAGGGTTCTCTGCCCACAGAAAATTTATAAACAGGTCCTCTGCCAAAACGATGGGCAAAGAATCCTGCTGGGTACGCCACTGTGACAGATAGGGGGTGCTATCGCTCCCTCAAACCCTCAGACTATACGCCAGACACCAGATAAAAGTCCAAATTATTATTTTATTTGAACTATACAGTGCACAAAGCACCCTCCTCTCCACAATACTCATAAATAACAATAACCAATACTCAATAATACAATCCACCACTCCCAGACGCGTTGCCACCCTTCCCCCCAGCTCAGCTCGACGTCTGGGATTTCCCATCGTCCTTTTATAGTCCCTGACCTGGAAGTGTTTCCAATCCCCAGTCCATGTGATCTCCTATCACTTCCGGGTCAGATAAAAAAGTCCTTTTCTTTACCCCGAAAGTATGTCATCTCTTCTGTCGCTGTGACTAAGACACACTTCCGGGTTATAGGGCACAAACGACTCTCTGGGCCTCACTGCAGCATCCTCTGTTGGCCCCTGTGGTATCCAGCAGAGTTGTAGAGGAAAACACCATTGTCCATGATTCTCTGCTGGTATCCGGGGCACCTCCATGCTGCAGGGAGAGCTCCATCTGGCGGCCTGGGAGTATTGGCAGGGTTGAAAAGCCAGCCATGGACCACAGCTGTTATGGGTATTTGGACTTTATGATGGAAATTAGTGATAAGTGGTCAGCTGCAAAATATTGTTGATTAAAGCAGCATAGAAGAAATTACTCAATCCATATGCTTCTGAAATGTCGGAATATTTTTTATTGACTGTTGTATTTTGTCATTAAGCCAAATTTGCTATGTGCAATAACTCAATAACCATGTTCAATAATGACTTGATAAAGGAGGAATATGAAGAGAAATAGGAGGCATCTGCCCCAATTAGTAATGAAAACCTACAGTGTGTTCTGTCTCAGAAACCTACATTTTCAGACTTTTCATCTGTTGTCCCAGATCGCCAGAGATTTAATTTAAATTAAGTAAAATCTAGTAGAAAGTAAGAAAGGTTAGTATTTCTGAAAATTCACTTGGCAAACTCTGTTTGCAGAAAAACTAAGAGAGTAAAATCTGTATTGTCATAGTTTTTAAAAGTAGCAACTTCGGCCCTACAGAAAAGAAAATAAGTTCTTTGTTGCTATTAAGAGTTACTGTTCACACAGATCATGCTCAATGAAATTTAGAGTTACACCTGATAATCTGCAAGATTTAACATTCCATGTTAATTACAAGGGTACTGTACAATAGAGCATGCTGCAAATGAACTAAAGGCCATGAAAATCAACCATTGTAACAAACTGCTGCACATCAAACAACAACAACAATGTATTTCATGTATAGCCCAAAATCATACAAGGAATGCCTCAATGGGCTTTAATAGGTCCTGTTTTTTGACAGCCCTTCCATTCTTGACTCTGTGAGACAAGAAAAATTCCTCCATAAAAAAAAAAAGTAATGAAAAAAAACAAACAGAAAAAATCTTGGGAAAGGCAATCCAGAGAAAGTCCCCCTTCCAGGTTGGTTAGGAGCGTGTAGTGGGTGTCAAACAAATGGGATAAATACCATACACAAAACGGAACACAAGTAATCCAAACCATACAAACTATACAAGGAACACTTAGGTCGTGCAGACAGAGATTCATTATCTGCTTATAACACAACTAGAATTGTTACAAATACAAGTGTATTATGGAAAATCAAATACCACCACAACAGGGCATTCATTGACTTTATTGAATTTTATAGGAATGAATGGTTAAACCAAAAGTTGGAAGATGACAATGAATGAAGTCTTTGTTTCAAGAGATTTATACAGGTGATACGGGTTTCACATCTTAGAGTCATCTGTTTCACTGAAGGAGGGGTACAGATATGGAACAATAACCCATGCAGCACACTGGCAGTGGAAGCATTGTTAAATAAAACATTTAAAAGAACAGAATACTCCATTAAGAAATAAAATGATGTAGTTCTGCGACCACAACATATTAGTTGCTGTGGCTTTTATGATTAATGAGAAACATACACAAAATGCAATGGAGTATTTTCTTTCTTACAGTCAGAGACTATGAGAGAAAAATATTTCAGAACAATACACTACCCATACAAATGAACAGTGATACATCAGCATTTCTTTTACAGGCAGCATTCAAAATTTAGTTGTGAAAATATGGAACATTTTCAGAGCTGTTGTTGGAGAAATATAACTGGCGTAGCAGTCAAAGGTGGTCTTAAATTCTATATTGTTAGCGCTTGTAAAAGCCATTTGCCATTTTGGACATGTGCAGAGGAGAGATACCGAGTATATTGGGAGAAGGATGCTAAGGATAGAGCTGCAAGGGAAGAGGAAAAGAGCAAGGCCTAAGAGAAGGTTTATGGATGTGGTGAGAGAGGATGTGCAGGTGATGGGTGTAACACAGCAAGATGCAGAAGACAGAAAAATATGGAAGAAGATGATCCGATGTGGCAACCCCTAACGGGAGCAGCCGAAAGAAGAAGAAGAAGCTCAGAATTTACTTAACTGGAGAAATTAAGTTTGGGGCCACCATTTGATGGCTCAGAGGAATGTTTTAAATTTAAATTAAAATTGCATCTGAATTTGCTACACAATTCATAAACATTAAATTCAAGTATAAAACTTATATTATGGACCAGCACGGTTATTAAAGATTTTCACCCAGTGATTCCAATCTGGTATAATTTGCTAAATAAAAGCTTCAAAAGATATCCCACTTGAAAAAAATCAAAAATATCCAACATCACTGCAACATCTGTTTGTGAAGTAACCTTCAAAATAATAAAACATTTTTCTAAATAATGAAAAATACAGAGTTGATCGATGTGTTGAGAAACTCCACATTCCATACAGGGTCAGACAGAGGGACTTTTGCAATAAAATTGTTTACAACTGACTAAAATAAAGCATCCAGCTAATAAACTGAAGAACAGTGGTATAAAAAAGGTCATCCCAAAAAGTCTGAAATATTAATTTGAGAGGCTATTGTCCCAAATCTCAAAAACATGTAGTCTAATTTTAGCAGATACAAGTGTTTTCTTCACCAAAAGCACAATATGTTAGAAATTATTGGTTGCAAAGATGCAAAACATTTTGTTGATTTGAACATATTCATCCACAGTAAATTACTGGTTTAGTTAATCTATATAATGTATCATTCACATGGAGCCACTGAACAAAGCTTTTAAAAATATTCTGAGTCTGACATTATTATCAAAGCAGGTTTTCCCCTTAAACCTGCACATTTGCTTTGCATAGCAATTGGAAACCCAGACTGTAAATTTTTAATGAAGCAGAAAATTCCTGTTTTAAAGGAATTATGTGTTAACACTTCTTCATCTCACATGCTAATCACAAATACCTATTCACAATGTGGCCATACAACAACAAGGACATCAGGGCAATTTTTATTGTATCAGTAGGTGATGTCTGTATAGGTAATAATAGACAAGGAGCTAATGGAATGATCAGAGTTACAATCATGTGTGTATTATGTGACAAATAGGAGAACAAATGTGTTCTCCTCAAAGGACCAGATGCATTAGTGTATCATGCAGTAAGAACCTTCAAATAAGACATTTAACTAACTAATGTTTTCCCATCAAAACTCCTATATTTTGTGCATAGAAAGCATCATTATGATTGCATATCAGCTTTCTGGAATAACATGTCACAAAGGAAACTCGGTTTGTGGAGAAGGACACTACTAGGCAGTTCACTTTTACAAAGACTGTTGCCAAATAAAAGCTAATAATCTTTACATCATGGAATGCACACAGTCAACAGATGAAGTAAATAGTGGAATGCATTATTTTTATGATAAAGTAGTTATTACTTCAAAATCAATGTTAATAAAAAAGATGCAGATCACAGTGAAGCACCATTACAGCACATCTTGACTGATAAACATCCACAATTGTAGACTTCTATTGTTGATAGATAAAGTAGAAGTGCTTTTGCAAATAATCCAATGTTTACATATTCACCACACTTTGGCTTTGAAAAAATCTTTTCATCGCTTGTATGTTGCAAAAAGTTACCCTCCTCAAATACACCGAAAGCCAGTTTAGCAAACCTTGAAAAGCAAAGGAAAGTTGTCTTCAGAAACCACCATTTCCTGAGGTCCATCATTAAAACCTGATAGAGATGAGAACATTTATTAGTTCAAATCTTAATACAAGTTTCCTGGTTCATTCCAAATACATATTTTCACATTGCTCTATCAGAACTTTGCAAATTAAAATGTGCGCAAAGTAGAATAGAAATGTGCAAATATAATCAAATTGGTGTTAACTCTCATTTGCATAGAGGAAAAGTATAATTGTGTGAGCTGTGGAATACATGCCACTAATGCACTTTTCAAACAAGTGCACATTGTTCAATAGCCAGTTACGTTGTTACTTTCAAGTAGCAATGTCCCTAAGGTAACAGACAAGAAATTGTACCCAATTATCTCTCTATAACACAAACCTATGTAACATCTGCAGTCCTTTAGAAAGAAAACACATATTCTTTCTTTATGTTGTTCAGATGATGTGGTCATAAGTTACTGTATTGTAACAATGAGAAGACTATTACATATGAACTTAAAAATATTTTGAGACTAGTATCTAGATGCATCTGTGTAGCTGCTGTGTGTGACTTAAATTCAACAGAAAGCTGCAAGTCAAGTGTAATTGAACAAAAGCACACATGTGGCTTTGCACACGATTTGCACAATTGTTTCATATACCTCTGTGTTAAGTTTTCCTTAACACAAAAACTTCATTTTAAACTCACTGCTGCAGAACTAAAACTACTACTAATGCCACATACCTGGCTAGAAGATACCATAATTGACTGCATATTTAAACATTTTTAAGTGAGAAACAGGCAAAATCAATTCCATCTACATTTGTCATTCAGTATAACATTTATACTGTGATTATTGCAAGTTACTGCCAAGGTCTCCATCACCTCAAAGAAACTGGTGAAAGTTTAAAAAAATTGCATTGGATGCTTATAGTACTTAATTTAACAAAGGAAGATGCTCGTTCACCATCTATTAATTTTCATGCCATTGCAATGGATTAGTAAAACTAATAAAGCTGAATAAAACAAGGATCACAAATAACTGCCTTCCAATAAGCATCCTGTAATTGTTTTTCAGAATAAGTCAACACCTCTACTTAAGATATAACCATGAAATAATTAAATACACATTCTCTTATTTTATGGTAAATTTAATTTAAAGTATTTTTACCTAGTTATTTTTTTTAACATTTTCTCTATTTCTTCAAAGTCACTCTTCACTAAGACTTTGATGGCCCAACAAATGCAGTTCACAAATCTGCTGATTTCTGCATCACAAATTTTAAAATGGTCATTTTTTTTCTCTGTTTGAGATCTTAACTCATTTATTTCAACACATCAATCATCTGATTCTTTTTTACAATTAATAAAAATAGAACTGATTAAACATTTGGATTAAGAACCGCTTTCTTGTAAACATAATGTGTAAAAATGTGTCGACCGTTTCACAAAGAGTAATTACTCTCTCTCCTTGTTTATGATGTCCTCATTTCTTTCTGTGATTATGAAAAAAACATGAAAGGAGAATGATTCAATAATGATGTGTTACTACAATAAACTACTGAGCAATTTGCTTCTTGTGCTTTCTAATTTACCATTATCACTTTGAACTTTACATTTCTCTTTAATATTACAAGCCACAGTAATATTTCACATTCTTTCTTCCATTATTTTAGAAGATAGTCAAAACAAAATATTACCCAAGCCAATTTAGTTCTTAGGCTATATTCTTTGAAGATCTTAGATAAACATTTTTCTGTATAGCTCAGTTATGGCTCTTAAATATTCAAATGTATCACTTATTGTAGGGTGTCAAGTGCAGTGAGATTTAAAATATGTCAAAGGTGAGCATCGTTGGTCCAGGAGGGCCGCAGTGGCTGCAGCCCAGTTGCTTAATTAGAAAACAACTCTTGCCAATAACAGATCTTATGTAGTATAATGAAGTGTTAATGTTTTTAATCTGCAATTTCAGGTCGTTCTTAAACTATAGATTTCCTCCAAGTACTTTTTAAACCAAATAGTGCATGATGACATGATCACAGGTGTCGAACTCCTGTCCTGGAGGGCCGCAGTGACTGCCGCCTTTCATTCTAACTATCTTCTTCATTAATGACCAATTTTTGCTGTTAATTAACTTCTTTTGCCTTAGTTTTAATTAACATGACTCAGGCCCCTTAGTTGTCTCTTTTTCCTTAATTAGCAGCCAAACAATAATGATACACAAAACAAGCCACCACATGACCAGCTCAACTGTGCCCATCATGCAGTATCTGAAAATAAAGAAAGGTGATGGTCTTGGTAAGACTGATCTCTCAGGTCACTAAAACATTTTGACGGTGTTCTTAGAAAAAAACAGAAAAATCAACAGTTTTGGAAATGTCTGCTGTGGCAGAATAAGAGCAGCAACAAGCCATAGAATTAAATAATAGGCTTAATTAACAGCAAGAATCAGCTTCTCATTAAGAAATTGGTTGGAGTGAAATTAGATGGTATTTGAAATCCCAGTTTAGCTGGTCATCGGTTGGCTCGTTTTACATTTCATTTCTGTTTGGCTGTCATTTAATGAAGAAAGGAAAAAAATTCAGAGGACTGAATCCTTAAGAACAGAGCTATTAAAATGAATAGAAAAGTTAATTAGCAGTGAAAACTGGTCACTGATTAGGAAAAGGGTTAGAATGAAAACCTGTAGCCACTGCAGCCCTCCTGGCCCGGAGTTCAACACCCCTGCGCTAGATGGAGAACTGCTGGTTTCCTTGTCATTTGGATCTTATTGCTAATAAAGAGAAATGAAAAACAATGAATGGAGCTGTTTAAGACTGAAATAAGCAACTAATGGGAAATGTTAACAAGCAAAACAACTAAAACACAGCAGAAAAATGTCACTTGACCAATAAAGGACTTCTCATAAAGAAAGTGGGTTGGAACAAAAACCTGCAGCCACTGGGGCCCTCCAGGACCAACGTTGCTCAGCACTGATTTAAAGGGTATGAGCTTTAAATATCAAATCAATTTAATTAAGTTAATTAGCAGCAAAAACTGGTCACTAATTTAAAAAGGGGCTAGAATGAAAACCTGTAACTACTAAATTAAAACAAATGAATTTACACACTATGTTTGCAATTGAGAAATAATGTCCAAAATATAAGCAATGAAGTGGAGTATTCATCATTATTACATAATAATAATTACTCTTGAAATATTGACTCAGTATTATTTTTCTGTATTATTGCAATGAAGATACAGTTACAGTATATGCACTTTGAAAATAAACTACAGAATATACCAATGTATTTTTGAATTTAAAAAGGATCCCATTAATGTCTTAGGCTCATAGAAAGTCACCTTTCCTCTTTATAGTGTCTTAAAATGTTATTGTAGATGTATTGTAAATGAAAACATAAAGACACTGTTTCTATTGTATACTCTTTTTTTTTTGTTCAGTGTGTTTAAAACCCTTTTGCTAATTTCATAAATAATAAGCTTCAGTTGTGGAAATAGAAGTTCACCACAATTTTGTTTCATCTAATTTCATTTCTGTATTTTTAACTCAGGACCAGAACAGCAGCACAGTGCTAATTTGTTACAGCTCCAGTGACCTGGTTGAAATCCTAATTTCCCTCCATGACAATCTGTTTAGAGCTAGTGCAGCTTTCCCTTCTTTGGTGTATGCTTGTGAAGTATAATGAGTTTTCTATTTACTGAAACATACGATAGAATGCTTGTTCAATTTTACGAAGTTTACTGCATTTTTCTTGTACTACCAAGCAGCTCTTCAATGGTAAGAAGCTTGGAATGTGTTTTTTCTACGGCTTTATCACCACGAGAATTCTGCATTGCACCGTTTTTTTCCTGAAAATTTCCTGAACGGTTATAGTTACTGTAACATTAATAGTCTTGTTATATCTCCATTACAAGGATGAAAAAAATAGGCCAAACATGCCCATAGTTGGTCCTAGCTGTGTACAGGTAATTGGAGGTATAAACAGATATTTAATAAAAAAAAAAAAACTTCTATCCTGTGAAACCTTGGAAGTTTAGTCACAAACACATCTATAATATGTTATGTCTATATTACACTTTAATCCATTTTTACTTGTTTTGTGTAAAATAAACAGAAGTAGACAATAATTAACCAGTAATGATATAATAATAAACATCTGAAGGAACTAGACAGCATGGAGATGTGGTGGTAGCTGCCTCACAGTGAGTTTGCATCCCGAGTCATCTCTGCATGTTCTGTCCTCCTTTGGCTGTTCTGCTCTCCTCCCTATGTCCACAGACAAGCAGTTAAGTGAATTAGTGATGCTATATAGGCCCCAGTGTGTGTTTGGTGTATGTATGTGTGTGTGTGTGTGTATGTTCGCCCTGCGATGTACAGTACTGGCGTCTTGTCCAGGGTTTTCTCCTACTTTGCACTATATGCTAGCTGGGTTAGACGCCAGCACCCCCTGTGACCCTGGTCTGGATTAAGTGAGTTGAAAATGACATGACATTTGAAGGAATTGCTTAAGGTGCCAGTCGACCCCAAAAAAAATTAATCTTATCTCATTTTCTGAAGCCACTTTTCCTGGTGAGAGTAGTGTATAAAATCCCATCAGAATTCCTGTCTTTTGACATAGTCCTTGTTAAAGTCTAGCACTATAAATATCTTCAGATTGATTCTTCAGTCTCACCTTTTATATGTCAAATGGACTAAATGAGAAATATTTTTTGGCAAAGACCTTTCCATAGTTCCTTTGTTAAGTATGTGAATAAAGTCACATTTTTTTCAGTCACTCATTCACATATCTCTTGCTTTTCTTTATTTCTTAGCTAATACTCAAAGGCACATCATTAGCTGTGAATCCACAACTTTCAACATATTTTATGAAGGTGTTTAATATTCTTGTCCAGGAATCCAGTTACAATTTCAAACTATTTTTTTATTAACGAGCTCAAGCATCATGAGAGCTGAAGCTAAATGTAAGGATAAAAAAATATTCTTAATAAGAATTAATGTTTATGTATCCTTATGAGTATCAAGTCTGAGTAATGGAACCATTTTCATACACGATATTGGCATCACTAATAATTAACAGTGATAATATTCACTAGTCTAATCTTACATTTTATCGGGTAACATATACAAAAACTGATGAATCGTATAGTATTTTTTGAATATGTTCTCAGCATTTCTCTATGAAGGAAGGTTTTAGTGTGATATACAATTTTACAGTACATTGATAATAATCTATATTTACAACTTAATTAAATATGCAAAAATGTTACATGAAAAGAAGCAGTGTTTGATTTCCCTTAAAGGTTATAGCATACTGGGCAACACTTGGCTTTTCCATGTTTGAAATGTCCTAGTGAAATCATTATCACTGACTGCACTGAGATTGTCAGGGGAGAAGTCCAAGGGAGGGTCCAAGAAATAAACTTTCAATGACATGCTACATCTCATAGCTTGATACAACTTCAACAGATAACTCACTATTTCATGATAGCTTCTTGCTTATGATTTCCCAAAAAGATTCTGCAGATATTTTTGAATGATTTCCATGCAGCTTTTTCAACTTTGAATATGTCGTCACCAGAGTTGTAATTTTTTATTAGTTCTCGGATCTGAGGACCTACAAAAATACCTTTCTTAATCTTAGTATTACTAATCCTGGAAAATGTATTCCTTAAGTAAAATGAAACCAGTTTATGTTTTTTCTACTGCTTTAAGGGGGTCTTTCATACATCCAAGTTTCATGTGCAAAGAAGGGAGGCAAACCTTTGCAGCACCAACAAGTAGACTGTTTATCACAATCTTTTCTCCTGGAACTGTGTTTTGAATGTTATTCTCTCTAAATGTAGTGCTTATTCTTGTTTCTACTGTTCCACTGACACAAAAAATAACAATACTATATTTTCACTTTGTAGACAGAATTTATTTAAAAAAAAGGTTTATTTTAAACAGAAGTCCGAAAGTTGTGGGATTTGCTGCACATCATTTGCCATAACAAACAACTCTTATGTTTCACAGTAGTAAAAGTCTTTAAAAGTGTTAGTCTTGCCAATGATTTTGTTTTTTACATCCATCTCAAAACTAGCAATCCTGACTATCCTGTTGCCTCTGAAATGTATTAATTTCAATAAGAAAAAAAAAGTCGTGTTCTGCCTGGTTTGTTTGTTGTCCCTTTCCCTATTATTTGCTACCGAACGACCCCAAAATATTTTTCTAAAATTCCAAGGATAAAGTTTTCTTTGAATAGAACCATTTTAATGTTTTATTTATGTTTCTAAAAAACAACACCATAAAAATGTAGGCTTGGCATGTATGTATTTTATTTGTGCAACACAGTCTTTGGTTTTAGAATCTTTGATTCAGTGCTAGGGATTGAGGTATTATCTAGCTAATTAATTTATACTGGAATGTATTTTCTTTCTTAGCTTTCCTGTTTTAATTGTGCATGTGGTTTTAAAAAGGTCATAAATTTAAAATTTTTTTATAATTTTTTTTTCATAAATTGCACACTGCTAGTAAAGATGTTTTTTACTTGTGTTGTTTACTTATCTGTACTTAACAGTTAATACGGTGTTACCACACTGTATATAATAAGCTGAGAAAATATTTAACATAGTATTTAATGCAACTAATCAGTTTTACACACTTCAGATTTCTACATATATTGTACTATGTATTGTAAATGTATTATTTTTCTTTCTGTATGTGGCATTTTCTATATTTTATTTTGTTAACGTCAAAGTAAAGCCATTTTAAATACTGCTTTTCGGGTGGCTGCTGCTGCCATTCTGTAGTTTTACCACAATACCAGTATTGATGCTGCTTTCAACATCATTGCTTTTCTATTATAAAAGATGGCAACTCACTTTCAATAGTTTCCATGCCTGGATTGAAAACTTCACAAAAGAATCTTTCCAAGTTAATTTAGTCATTAGAGTAGGGATTTGACTTTTGACTCTGATTTTTGGATTATGATTTCAGTATTTTTGTCCTCAAGGTGTCTAATGGTACTCATCTACTCTATTTTCCTCTCAACATAATAGTGGTCTTCATTGCCCAATCTAAATCTCTGGTGTTTACGTGAGTAGACACAAGGTGTAGGCACAGTTGAGTCCTGCACCCACTTTAAATCAACTTGACTTAATGGAAATCCACTTTTTTTTTAAAATGGAGCAAAAACAACCCCAGAAACCCATAATGTTGTAGTATGCTCAAGATACAACAAATTGCATAGTCATATGTGATATCTGACTCCTAAAAGCAAATGTAGATAGTATTGGAAAAGCACCACAGCTCTTGAAATATAAGTGCAAGTCCAGAGTTGATCCACTGTTTTACAGTATGGCCAAGTCAGAATTCAAACTGTCCTGTATATCTGAGGTCTGACTATCACACAGAACTTCTGTTATTGGTGAAAGGTAAGATGATTCATGTGCTTGCTTGATAATTCCAACACATTCTGTGTTTTCTTTTTTAGAAGTGGGAAACAAAACTTTTGCAAACCAGTCCAGAGGCACTCTAAATGTCTTCCATGCAATTATAAATGAAAATGTTGAACAAGAAACCTCCACAATGTTTACTGCTTTCAGATTTCTAAGGCCAGTGTTGAAAAAATCCCATGGCTTTGTCACTGCAGAGCGCTTTATTCATTTCAGTGTCTCTGTCACAGAAATGGACACAATCTTAACCAATGCTTCTGGAACTTCCTCCTCCCTGAGGGGATAACAACTGGGTTTTGGTGTTCTTCAAAATACTCTTTCTACCTCAGAATATACCCAGCTGAGGTCCAAAATTCAAGAACCTTGCTGAGAACAGCCTTGGTAATAAGCCTTTCAGAGATGACAAATATTGGTATACCAGTAACGGCGGACTGCACGATAACGTGCAGTGAATACACTTGACTTGAGCATTCCTAGTTGTTATGCTCTTTCTCTGTACGTTTAGCATTTGTTTGCTCAGAGGTTGATGTGCTTGCTGCTTCCTGAGCAGCTCTTCTTTTCTCCAGCCAAGTGGCCCGCTTCTTCTCTTCTCCTCTTTTCATGTTAAAACTGATTAAGTAAGTGTTTGTGTTGCAATTACATAGTATATTTTTCTTAATTTTTCACTTAGGCTGGCACTTAAGTCTTCAATCTGCCTCAAGAATGATTTAAGATATGAAGAGGTAGTGGAAGTGACGGAGAAGGTGGTAGGGAATGAGAACAGCGCCCCTATGCATGTGCCGCACAGCTGAAAAGTTGATTCTACAATAAAATAAAATAAAAATAAAAAGAGGAATGACCTTGGAGGTCAATCATCACTCCGAAAGTTGATAGTAGACGTCACGTAGTATATGTATACCAAATTTCAGGTCAATAGGTTAAACGGTTTGCGAGCTACAGGTGATTTAAAGTCCTGGACAGACATATGAACAGCCACACTAGCGTATTATATATGAAGACATGTAACAACCTGCATGCATTTTCACTTCTCATTTTTGTTTTTTTACTACAACTTCTAAACAGTGGCAAGATACTTTTATTGATTCTAGACTGCCAAGCTATGCCAAAAGTACATCAACAAAAAACGTGGTATACACAAAAGGTACATTTCTGAATAGCTAACTATTATAGATACATTTTTTTAGTAATTAAAAAATAGGCACAAATGTTAATAGCATTGGAGTAGCCTAAACTAGTTCCTAAGAACAAATATGCAGTGCCTTATGCAAGGGGACATTATGCAAATCACACCATAAAACATCCATATTGCGTTAAAAATTTGAACATTTAATGTACAAAAAAGGAAATGGACAGATGTAAACAATACCGACCTATGCTGGATGAAAATAACTTTTCAAATATATTAAAAATGGGCAAACAAATCTCAGTCTCGCAAAGAAAATATCACTATAATTGCAAAAAAGAGTCTCACAAATATCTTCAGAGCAGTCCTTGTGCTCAACAGTTAAACAGAAAAAGTGCTACAGAATTACTGCATCAGATGGAAACTTCTCCTATGTTCTTGTATTTCATAATTAAACAGCAGATGACGTACAGTTAGATTGGATTCTAAAAAAATTTAGCTTGACATATTCGGCACTTCAAACTTCTTTTTTTGCTTTTGGATGTTTACATGTATGTAAGGGTCACACAGTAAACTAAAATATTTTTGGATTATGTTATTGCTAATTGGATTACTTCAGATACTCATAACTTAGCTCTGCCTGGTTTATTTCATACTTTAACGTGTTTTTGTTCTATTTAATATCCAAGTTTTTGATCAGTGTTGGTGAGTGGTTATCCTAAATATGCGATCTACAAAATAATGGATTTCTGACAATTAATGGACTGAGAACAGAATGTGCAATTATGGCCTCAAGAATTCTGATCTCCTTCTCCTACTTTGAAACTAAGGTTTTGTCAAAGGAGGCCTTCTAAACCTAATAATAGCCTCTAAAGATTGTCCAAGGAATAACAAAAAGGAGCACACTAAGCAGACAAAGTGTAAGTAAACAAGTAAAAAGTACTTTTCCAGGTTGTACTGTAGTTAGTGGATAGCCAAAATCAGCATCTCCATTGTGACACAGATTAACAGACAGCAGTCTGAAGGCATTTTCACACTCAGGAGATGAATCAGATGGTTAGTCACTTTGTTTCAGTCTCTAGTTAGTATGATTGTGTTTCACAGAGCCAGCATTCAAATAAACCTCAAGTAACAATATATGCCCCATGGGTGTGTAATGGACTTCATTCATTGGGGAGAAACAGTTTTCTTCTGGTAAAAATGGTCAAGAAAATTTAAAAAGAGCTGCTTGTGCTCAGGCACATTTGTGATGATTATATGGTTTGTTTACCAAGCAGAGTTTTGTGAGGTGTATATATTTCATCTAATAACTAAAAGACAACATGAAGATGTGTTAGTTTACATGCTACAGAAAAGATATGTTTCATCTAAGTGACTTTGTGGCAATCTCTGCTGAGGACATACAGAGATATACTACAATTTCATTTAGACAGTAGACGTGTCGGATGAATTGATCATAAGTGAATCTACAACTTTTTTTTCAAATGTGGTCAACTGGTGTCTGATTTGATTGTGAGAGAGAAAAAGAGGCTCTGAGGCCAATGTAGGTGCTAGGATTGATCTTATTAAGAGGAAGGCCTAAGAGAAGGTTTATGGATGTGGTTAGAAAGGACATGCAGGTGATGGGCATAACAGAACAAGAGGCACAGGACAGAAAGTTATGGAAGAAGATGATCCGCTGTGGCAACCCCTAACGGGAGTAGCCAAAAGAAGACAAAGAAGTCCTATGTGAACTTTTATACATGCATGGATTTATTTTTACACTGAGATTGCCAAATTATAGGTAAAAATCTTTCCCATGTCGCATCACTCTCATACCTCACGCATACCACTCCAGGATTCAATTGGTACTTCACTGAGGCTGCTATTTCCAAAGGGTCTCAATATAGTTGTTTTTGTCTGCACCAGAGTGTAATTGGTGTGTTCACATTTACCTAAATAAATTGGACTACTGAAATTTGCAAAAAAAAAAACCACATCAAACTGAATTTGAAAATGTGTTAAAAAGTCAAAATGTATTCCCTTAGTTAATAAATAAAGTCAGTCTTTGATAAACTCAGAGCTTCTTCATCACCAATGAATTAAAAATTATGTAAACCCAACAGTACAGTAAAATGTTCCCCAAAAGACAAAGTATCCAGGGCTGGGTTTATATTTCAATATATCCTCTTCCTGATTGTAGTGTCTTATGTTTCTATCGTGTTCTATCGTATGGCCTATTGCCTCAACTGGTGGTAAGTGACTTGATGTACACATAAAAGCGAAGTCTGCATAAAACAATTGTAATGATTCCCTCAAAAGAGGCTGGGGTTCTCAAAACATGTAGTTTCCTATCTAATTGGAGTAAATCTTATATTTTATCCCTAACTGCATCCAAACTGTATGGCTATTTCATTGCACCAGTAATAGGATGCTGCTTTGTTATTTTAAATCACAGGCTGTAATGTCCTTTGCCGATACCTAAAATACTTGTATTTTATAAACATATGTTTACAACAGAAATCAGCTACAATTAAAAATTAGAATTAATCCATACAGATTATAATAAGATGTATACTAGGTAGATGTATTACATATAGTCACCTGGGGCACGGCGTATTTTTGCCACAGCCCCCAACATGTAGTCTTGCTAGGCCTGAGACAATACAATTATTGCACATACAGTATATATTGTAATGCAGGTTAGGGTTATTGGAGGATAATAATGGGCAATGGCACACTCTGCCTGTAAAATAATTTTTAATTAAGAACCCGGCATCCAGTATTATAACCACCCCCATAATCATTATAAATCCCCCTAAAATTATCACAACATTCAAACAATAAATAGGTTTAATAATAGAGTTCTAAAAAGCAATATATACGTTTAAAAGTAGGTTAAAATTGAATATTTAATAAACCTACCCCCTTAAAAAAGACTTACATATACTGTATACCTAAAATGCTCTTTCTAAAAACCTTAAAATGTTCTACAACTGGGATTAAAAGGAGGGATTAAATATTATTTAATAGGTATTTTAAAAATAAATAAATAAATAATATATAAAACTAGTCCATGTATGCTAACACCCCAGAAGTATAAGTTTTAACCCGAGGAGCTAGGGTTATTAAACATTAGGGTTATGATTATGTTAAAAAGGTGAAAATTAACATTAGGGCTATTAGCAGGGTGTTTAGGGTTAGGCATTCACCTTCCCACCAATAGCCCTGTCACCTAGGGTTAAGATAAGGGCTGGGGTAGGGGTAGATCATCTAAAACATAATAAAAGCAATAAATTAAGATTAGGCACCCTAATCGGAGTTTTAAGATTAGGCATTCTAAAATGACTATTAAGATTAGGGTTAAAATCGCTAAAATTATGTTCAGAAGGAGGGCAGGGTAGAACATGCCCCATTGACTAAGATAAAAAAACTGAACAGGCATTAAAACAATAAAAATGTATAAATTCTTTTCTTCCTCTGTTTGACCCTGTCCTCCACCCATATATTTATTAAGTTTTATGACTGCAAAACTGAATACAAAACTAATCTCTAATGTTTTGCCAATTCAGCACATTCATCTAAATACCCGGGCAGTTTCTGACTGTCTTGCAAGTTAAATAGCACCTGTACTTTTTAACTAAACATGCGGGGTGCAAATTTAAAGAGACATTTAACATACTAGAATTACATTCCAGAATATTAAAAGGAATTTACAAAAAGATAACCAGCATAAACAGAGTGCAATATGTGAAAATCAGGACATTAAACATCAGTATCATGCACTAATATGCAGGTTTGAAATATGCATGTGCCATATTAATTCCTGGAAGTTCACAGTGCAGCAAGGCTGTGCAAGCTGCATTAAGCAAAATTTGAAATTTTATAAGTATAAATATTTTTCATAAAATTCTGTTAGTAGTACTGTATTAAATAAGGTACTGAAAATGTACAGTATGTAGTTCTCAAGATTTATACTTAACTCTATTTTTTGAATTCTTATATTGTAGGATAAATATATATATTATTACCCGAAAATGCACCATTGCCTCACCCATTCACTGGTCCTGCATGTTTAACTAAAACTGTACAGTATATTTTACCAGGGTCACCAGGAAGTGCTTCTATGGATAAAAAATTCTTCGTATAAAATCAAAAGTTTTAAAACCAGTTCCTAAACATCATTTAAAAATTAATTATATTGCCCATGAAATAATTGCCTGCTAGGAAATGAGGCAGTTCTCAAGAAATAAAGCTGTTCATAATATTAGATACAAAGTCAAATCTTTGTTTACTTAGACTTGGCTTAATAATATTATGATCAAGCCATGTTACTTTCACCTGCTGCTTCCAGTGAATGGCCGTGTGACATTTAATGACTTTTTCAGAAATTTTCAGTTGTAGGCTTCATTTACATAATCTTAGTGAGTCAAAGGCAGTTGGTTGTGCACTGACATGTAGGGCAGTCATGTAGTCTGATGTACCCTACGACTAGAAGTTGCTTAATGTGACATCAGCTTTACTCAGATTGCACCACCAGACGGCTGTGGCCTTATCCTGAAGATGGTGCACAGGCTTATGATGAGGAAATCCATCTACAAATCTTTTAAATAGACCATCAGGTTGAGTAAAACGAGAGATCTTTCCTTTTCAAGCTGATGCTGCATGATCACAGTTTCAGTCATCAATAACTTTTTCAGAATCTTTTGGAGTTACTGTTTGTGGCGTGAAATTGTTTAATTTTTTGTGAGGAGTGTACATTGTTGTGTTGGCAAGTGAAGCTAAGAATATAATGGAAATGGCAAAGCAACAATACTAACATAATTTCCTTCCCTGATATAATGCATACCTTGAAGATGTTTAAAATGTTTTTATCAAAAGTGAAAAGAGATCAGGTGATAAAAAGAAGTAGGCCATAAACTAAAGATTTCAGTTTTTGATTTTTAATACATTTGCAAATCTATTTGGAAAAATATGTTTTCACTTTTTGTCATTTATGGTTTATTCAGTGTGGATTAATAGGCAAAATGGGAAACTTGTCATTTAAAATTAAAACTGCAACACAGTAAAAAGTGAAGAGTGTGAGGGCTTTCTACTGTATATATACTGTACGAGTTTTTGTGTTTGCAAATATATATATATATTGTCACACACCTGTGACTAGGAGGGTGCTGAGTAGACCAAGTGGAGGTAATTACCCGCCAGGCCAGGAGGTGGTGGGGTGCACTAAACCTACCTCTGGTATCTCTGCAGGCCAAATACGGGAAAACCTGCCTGATTCAACATCATTTCTGGTTCCGGTGCCCAGACTGACGTCACTTCCAGTTCCGGCACCCAGACTGATGTCATTTCCGGTTCCGGCCAGATAACATCACTTCCGCCTTTAGGCTTATAAAGCCACCATCTTTTTTCAACTCTTCAGTTCAGTTCAGGACTCAAAACAGTGCACGACTGCCATTTCAAAACCCTTTTGCAGCCAGGGCAAATATATAGGTGGCTGCCCCAAACCTTTTTGTGTGTGTCAAGGTTGTTCATTTCACAATATATATATATATATATATATATATATATATATATGTGTAACCAAAATATACACAGGAGTGTGCAAAGGTGGGTTTTCAGTTGTTCGTATAGAAAAACACATGCAGGTTATGATTATTATTATTAGGTGCCATCGACTTGGGTTTGAGTCCTAGCAACTTGATGAATTAAAGATCTAAAAATAAGTCTGTTCTGTGCTAGTCCGGCAAGGTCTGTCAGCATCATCCCCATGGTTGTCTTCAACGGGTCCAGCCGTCTGGTTGCAGGTCATCCACATCTCCTGATTCCTTTGATCTTTCCAAATGTAATGTCCTTCTCCAGTGATCTCTCTCGTCTTACTATGTGACCAAAATAAGACAGTCGTATCTTCATCATTTGAATAACATAGATGGTTTGATCTATTCCAAAATCAATTTGTTCATTTTCTGGTGGTCCACAACACACACACAGACTCCTTCTCCAGCACCAAAGTTAAAATGAGTCAAACTTCTTTCTGTCTTGCTTTTTCAGTGTCCCACTTTCACGTCCGTAATTGACCGCTGAGAAAATGAGGGCGAGGACAAGTCTGAGTGGTATTTTCTTGCCTTTGAATACTTTATTGAGAGTCTTCATTGTAGCACAACCAAGTGTAGAGTATGCCTTCACTGGTAATTGCTTACATGTTTATTAAACATCCCATGAGACTGAAACTCTTTACAACTTCAATTCTATCGCCATCCAACTCAAATCTTCTCCATTTCACATGTTCATAATCTTTGTCTTATTTACGTTTAGTTCTAATCCCAAGTTATGACTTTCATCGTTGACTTTTCTCAGTAGATATAGCGTGTCTTCTTTACTGCTAGGGATGGGCGTTGCGTCACCTGCATTGTGCAGGTTGTTTAAATTTTCTTGAGTTCGCCATTAAGGTTGAACAGGTAAGGTGACAAGATGCATCACTGCATGATGTTATGTTTTATTGGAAACCAATCAGTGTTGCCATATTCAGTTATTACTGCAGCTTCTTTATTTTTGTATAGGCTCATTATCAGCTGAGTTATGTGTTTGGGTATTCCTATTTGTGCTAGAGTTCTCAGTAATTTATCATAATCCACACATTCCAGAGCTTTGTTGTAGTCAATTAAACAAAATTATATGGGCTTTTTTGATTATTACAATAACTTTATTACCGTAGATCCCAGAATACAAGCCGACCCGGTATATTAGCCGATCCCCTTCTCTACCGACTAAATTACATGTATTTGCCGATGACCGGTATTTAAGCCGACCCCCTTCTCCAAGCAAAATTTTCTAAATTTCCTTAAAAGTGTCTCTTCGGGTATATTTATAATGTTTATCGGCGAGAATTTGAGACTGCCGGCATTTTTGATGGAAACTAGGAAGTGATTGCGGAGAGGTTTGGTAAATTGGAACCTTTGTGTTGAAACTATATACGCAAATACGGTACATCGGCGGGTGGATTTCTGGAGACTTGTTATAAATTTGATTAACTTAAATACGCAATACAGTGGACCCTTGACTTACGAACTTAATTCGTTCGCAAAGGCTAACCCATAATGCGTTCCAAACCTCCCACTACAACACTTACTTAACCTTTTCATAATAAAAAACACCAATATTTTTTCTAATGTACTAACCAAAAAGTTATAAAAAGTGCCTAGCCTACTTCGATTAGGCTAGCAGCATGGCGGCGCGCAGCGGCTCAGGGCTCTCCTTTTCAGTGCACTTTTTTGTTGCTTTTTGTACTTTTTTTTTTGTCTTTGTTTGTGCACGATCGGTTCGGCGAACATCCGCTACACCATTCAGAACCTTATAGACATCGGTGTCCAGAGCCAGACATCTGTTTTGAGTGTTTTTCATCACACGCACAACATCCCAGACAACATAACGAGACCAGCAGGCTCTCCGTGGTTTGTTGTCGGGTCTAGGAGACGACACAGACAGAGGAGGGAAAGAAAGCAGAAGCGGGGCCGCAGATACGGCGTTATGCTAAGGCTAAAAAACAACCATACAAGCCCTATACAGAACTTTTTTCTGCACTGAAGGAGCTGCTTTTAATCTCATTGTAGATGCGTATAGTGACAGCAAAAGGCATTCTATTCTAGAAACAATTTCATACTGTACTCACCATTTAATTTGACATCTTTGGGCTGCAGGAAGGGAGGAGGAGATATTTCCACACAATGTCCATCTTCGTTTCAAAATTACATCCACAAACACATGTATCTGGGCTCCGACTGACGCTACTAACGCTCTCGGTTGTTTGTTTACAATCGCGCAAGCGGATACACGTGACCGCATCCGTTTCGTAACACAAGATGTGGATCGTAAATTAAAATAAATTTTATTTTAAACTTCCCGATAATTTATTATAAATTTTATTAATAAAATCAACAACTAAAACACTTTTTTGAATAAATTCTTTATTTAATTTAAAGTACCGGCATGCAAAGTTACTTCTTCATCTGAAAGATGGCTCTGTGGTTTCGTTATTATTTACTTCCGTATTCATCGGCAAAACCGGCATTGCGCTGGAAATCTGGAATCTGAAACGATGCTCGTTGTATAAACCGAACCCCAAACTCCAAGCCAAAAATCTAGGACGAAATTCTCGGCTTGTATTCCGGGATCTACGGTAACGCAAAAGAATGTCACAATGACACAATGCACTTAGGTACAATCGTGTACGTGCTAAACTCTATGTTTTGTGAACTCATAACTGTAAACCTACTTTTGCCTATCCCAGTATACCTACATGTACAAACACATAAATGGTTTCTAACCAGTAAATTATTCAAATAACATTATATGCACAGCTAAAAATTAAGGTCACAGTTTAATAAACAAATTGATTTAAAAATTTATTTTAATTAAAATGCCCTAGACTGTTTAAATGATTTTTTCAGCAATTTAGGCTTACAGAAGGCAAATGTAAATCTGCCATAGGCATTTTATTTATTTAAATAAAACATAAGTGTAAACTTTGCTGCATTGTCGGGGGATCACATATGTTACAATTGTCTAAAAATAAGATTTTTTTTACCTGTGAGAAGAGGAATGAAATAGTGAGATTATCCATAAGTATGATGCTCAATCCCATTTTTCACTTCTTGATTTATGTTAATACACAGTGTGTGGTGTTGGTATTTTTCTGTGTATTTCTTGTCTTATCAGAAAAGTACAAAATTTAATAGAGAGTACAACACAGCTAATATTAAAGATAGTAACACAATTGAAAACATTTGTCAGTTTTAGATATTACAGTATGCAAGATTTGTCTAGTCAGTAAACATAATGATGCCAATATTTTAGCTTTACACTGGAAACCCTTTCTGATTTTTTATCTAGCTATGGTTTTATTAAAGCACAGTGACATATTGTTTTCTTTTTTAATTATAATGCATAACTGCTGTGACACAACATGGGGAAAAACTTCAAATTTATGTGAGGTGTTCAGATACCCGATATATGTTTTTAATTACATGCCTTCTTGAAGCAGAGTATAGATGACCAATCAAGAGTAAATGGATTATTTTTACAGCATCTGTACATTCAACGTGCCAGTGTATATGTACTTTGTTTATGCATCCTTTATGTGGTGGTATTTTATCCAAATTTTCTATTGCAGACCTTGAGGTTTCATATGTAGCATGTTTCATAATAAGCTGATTGCATGAAAACATAAATATCCATTCTTCCACCATCAATATGCATTTTCAAACCTGTTTACTCTAGGGTAGTGAACAGCCAGAACCTATCACACCAGAACAAGCACACCCATTAAGGAAACCTGGACATTTAAAAATTCTCTGAAGCAAACATGTTAGTTTTCTTAAAGGTATAGTCCATCCAAAAATAATATATGTTACAACATGTAGCTTGTAGTAATGACTGATTAAAAATTTTAATCTCATATTGTCATGCAAAATGGAGAGAAAAAGTTAATGATATAATAGAACTTAGTGGTGGTGAATGCTGCACAGTGGCAAATAATGTGAAAAATCCCTAGGAAAAACAGAAACAAGTTACTTGTGTCATATAATCCACATATCCATTAATCAGTTGCATGCTCCAAATTTGCAAAATGCATTCATTGTTTTCCTTTGGCATTGCTAATAATTAATTAGACATTTTTGCAAATTTCTTTTTTATTTTTCTTACCTTAATCTGTAAATGGGGGTTCCTGGCCATTAGTTACTGAAGCACAATCGTTTTTAATTAAGAATAATACAATAGAATACTGAGAAATAAGAGAATTCCAGAACTATGATAATTGCTTATGAATATTCACATAAAAGATGTAATGACAGACATGCAAATATCAGAGAAAGGATGGTGTTAATTTGTTTAGAGGTGGTTTGGAGTTTCTTGGTTTTACAAATTTTTGGGATGACCGCTTTCCTTACGGAATTTTAATGTGATGTCACAGTCATCTCAGCCATTTTTTGTCCAAAGAGCTTGTGTTATGCTATGACTCAAGGCTCTTTTATTTCTAATCTCGGCAAATGTCTGTAGATGTTTAATTGATAGTTTTACATGATCATCTTCCACAGTAAATGTAAGACATGTTATTTATACTTCAGGTTCAAGTGTAAAGCTTTGATTATGGTGGAGTACACGTACTGACTTTGCAAAGTAAATTGTTTTCCTTGTTAGCAATATGGCATTGTCATTCGGGCTCATTTTGCAGGTTAGGCAGTTTGTTAAGTCCTCCGCAATTTTACAGGGAGAGGTGGAGGTGGTAAAATTCCCTTGTTGAAGTACTGTTTCTGCTTTTGTACACGGTTCAGTCACTTGCATAGAGTTTGGCTTCGAAACGTGGATTGTGGTGCTGTTGTTGCTTCCCAGAGAGTTCAGAGGTCAGTTTCAGAAGCATTACGTAAAGCAGCTTTCAAGATAAAAAAATCAAAAGTGGTCTCCCTTAGACTTTCTTGTATACTCAAATATGGGGATGGTTATTTGAAGAGTAAACCACAATATTGATGCGATTGGTTGAGACATTAGTTTGCAATTCTACCCATTTGCACTATTTCAATTTTCTTTGTATTTAAAGGCAATTATTTAGAAATCATCTAATGTTTTACCCACTGAAGCAATTAATTAAAAACATAATATATGAAATGTCATTAGTTCTGAACAATAGATGTAGCTTAATATTATCCATGTACAAGTACAATTGAATGTTATGCTTTTGAATTATATCTCTCAAAGATAACATGTCAGTGAAAACAGCAGCAGTCCCACTAGTCCAGTGGGGCACCATATCTAACCACAGAGCATAATGATGTAGACCTCTCCGTACATTTCTGAGCATATTGAAAACAATTTGATATAAATGAATAAAATTCACAGGTACAATGCCTCACTGGGCAATATGATTTTCAGAATTCTTTGAATAATAGTGTCAAAGCCTTGTTTAAATTTAAAAACATAAAAACCATAGTCTTTACTCTCTTGAAAAATTGTTACTGTGCTGTAGCAGGTGCAAAGACTGTTAAATGTTTCAGTGAATTTACAAAGAAATATTTTTAACTTCATCAGAAAAAAACAGCACATTTTAAATTGTTTTGTAATTATTGAGTTACTTATTTCTTCAATAAAAGTGTGATAATGATCACTTTAACTGCATAATGAAGTTTGGCTATAAATAAGATTCACTTTTTCCTCCTCGATTTACATTTAAGAGGTTAGAAAATGAAAATATGGCATAACATTTGGGTGCATTCAGGCACTTACTTAATGGTTTTAAAAGTTAAAGCATTTTTAGTTTTTACTTATTCATCTAAATGTCAAATATTATATTATTGTTTACTGAATATTTTTGTAACAATGAGTCATATTCAAAAATTAAAGTGATAATAGAATATAATTATGTAAAGTACTTAAAGTAAATGTTTTACATGGATTTTTACAATGCTATGTAATTACAAACCAAGCCCAGATATGCTTGTGATGGATGAAAGAGTATTTATAGACTTCAGTTTCCAACTCAAAACTGTATCAATTAATGTTTCAAGTTTTATTGATGGTTGGGGATTGTCTATGGTTAATCATAGTTAATATTACTTTTTTTTTTAAAGAAGTACTGGGGAGTAGTATCACATTAATGAGCTTCCCTGGGAAGGCCTGTGCCATATGTCTTTAAAGGAGGGTCTGGCTGTTGATCGAACCATGGATCCAGGAAGAACAATGCTGATATCCTTGCAGTAATGGAACACTTGAGCAATGTTTTATTTTCCCAAGGATTCTAAAGGGCTGATGGGAGTATGTTCCGCTAGTCTACATGTGTTTAGTGAACTTCAAACTCATACACTGTCTCCCTCAGGGTATCCTGTGGGTGGGGGCTTCGGGAATATGGGGTATTGGGCTTGTTGCTGCGGGCTGTTCAGTCCCTATACAAAAGGAGTGAAGGCTTGTTTTACATTCCATATAGTAAGTCAGACTTTTTCCCAGTGGGTTTGGGACTCCACCAGGGCTACTCTCTGTCATTGATTCTGTATATAATTTTCATAAACAGCATTTCTAAACAAAGCCTAAGAGTGAAGTGTGTACAGTGCAGTGACTGCAGTATTGTATCTCTGTTTTTTGCAGATGTCATGGTCCCTTTGGCTTTATCAGGCTATGACTTCAGACATGTACTGGGACGGTTTACAGCCAAGTATGAAACACCCTGGTTAAAGATCAGCACTTCAAAGTTTGAAGTCATGATTCTCAGCCAGAAAAGGTGGACTGCTCTCTCCAGATTAAAGATTAGGTGCTGACTCAAGCATTGGAGTTTAAGTATCTCAGATGTAGGAAGATGTGATTGAGAGATCGACAGGTGCATTAGAGCAATATCAGCAGTTCTGCTTTTCCCAGTGATTTGCCTTTTGATGGTCATTGGAAAACACAATTTTACAGGAAAGTGTATTCTTTTGAATTGCAGCAGGTAATCAGTAGGAATATCATGAAATTTTAGTACATATAAATGCTAATAATAAACAATTGTTTATGATTTTCACTTGTTTTTTATGTCATTTATTTTAGTGTTATTCATCATTTGTATGTTCAAGCTTGAATTTTTTCCACCGTCATATGCATATAATAAAGTTATGTTGCATTTTACTTTAACTTATTTCAAACAGCAATGATGTTTACATGCAGCACAACTAAGCTGCTCATGCAATGAATTGAATGTTTTTATTTTTGGAGTAGTTTTCTGTAGTGCTTGAATTGGATTCTATGCTTTCGTAACTTCTTACACAATCGTGGGTCCCCATCATGTAAACGTAAACAATTTCAGAAGGGAGGTGGGGGTCCACTATCAAAGTCTGTAGATGCAAATGTATATTACAATGGAGTAGCTTGTGGGGGACACTTTAAGTGTGGTCTCGTCCGATGCGAGAGATGGACGTCTGAAGTGAAGCTCCGCTAGCAGCGGTGTTATTTTTCATATTATTTGCTTATTATCCTGAGATATCCTGTATTTATTCAACCCGAGGGGACTGCTACAGTATATGTAAGCGTATATAAACATGGCCAACAAGAAAGGGGGTCCGAAAGAATCGAAAACTAAAGCTGCACCCAAGCTAAGATCAGCAAGTCCTAGTTCAAGTTACAGCCTTTCGCCCATCTGATCCAGGTCTGTCTCTGAAAGTACAGACTCCTCGGGACCACGGTCCGCTACATCGTCGCCGGCTGAGAGCGAAAAGGGGAGCGAATGTACGATTGTGAGTGCAGATCTCGATAGCTCACCGATCGGAGAAGACCACCTGAAACTGGAAAAGGCCTTGCAGTCCACGGCTACAATTGCTCCACGCGAGCCGGGAACAGCAGGGACACCGGCTACAGTAGAGCCTGCCACTTCATCTACGGTACAAGAAAGCACAATTGAAATGTCTAAACTGCAGGTGATGTTCGCTGAGCTCATGCAAGATATAAAGAAAAGCGAGAAGGCAAATGAGAAGGCAAGGGTAAAGGCAAATAAGGAACTGAGACAGGAGTTGCAACAGGCAAATGAATGGCTGTGACAGCAACTGCAACAGGCAAACGAAACGCAGCGGCTGGTGCTGCAACAGGCAAATGAAAGGCTGCGACAGGAAATGCAACTGGAGCTGCGACAGGTGCTGGGTAAAATTGAAGAGCACATTCAGGAAAACTCGGTTAAACTGAGCACGCTTACTGATTAATTGGAGGAACTCAAGGAGACATTCACGACTCGGATTGAAATAGCCAAAAATTTAGCTGCCAGTGCCGAAGAAAAAGCAGTAAGTGTCAGCTCCGAATGCAAAAAACTTGAAGACAGACTGGCTGCTTTGGAAGATGGAAGCAGAAGGTATAATGTCAGAATTGAAGGTCTGCCTGAGAATTGAGAAAGTCCAAACCCTGTAAAATTCGCAGCTGAACTTTTCTCTAAAATAATCGTGGAGGACTTTAAAGCAGAATCTGAGATAGCAGCGGCTTACCACGTACGCGGATCAAATACCGTTAGACCCAGATCTTTTATTATTTGCTTTGAAAAATTATCATTTAAGCTAGAGATGATGGCACTCCTCAGAAACAAGCAATATAATATATATGAAAATAACCACATTCGTATCTTCCCTGACTTCTCTCCAGCAACAGCTACTAAACGCGCAGCCTTCTACAACATTAAACAGTGGTTACGGCAAGCCAACGTGAAATACAGCCTCTTGTATCCGGCCAAACTGAAAGTGGAATTGCAAGGTCAATTCTATGTCTTCACTAGCAAGGAAGAAGCAGAAAAGGAATTAAGAAAGCTGATCCCGGGAATATTCTGATACATAATAGTGAGTCATGGCCGTTAATGATATAGCAAGGACTAACAATCTACTGTCTGATCTATTTGTTTAAAATACGGGTTTTTATCATCATATATTCTCATTATTACTTAGTATTACTAGGGCGCTATCTGTTTATGTTTTATTGTGCTTAATTACCTTTTCTTTTTTCTTTAGCTAATTATTTTATCTCTACCCTAAATGAGACTGTTCAACATCATACCCTTGGTTTATTGTTATTGCTATTATTGCATTAAGACTTATTATGCTTATTCTGGACAAATTTCTAACACCATTCCCCGGGTTTATTATCTGGGTGTATTATCTTAATGCACTAAGATTGCTGAAGATTATATATATTTTAAGTGCACAATTTATTGTTTGTTTTTTTTTTAGACTATATTGTTAATAGATATCTCTATCTTTTAACCCTAAAACGCCGCTGCGTGGGGGCTTGTTTTGCTTTGGACGTGCTCTGTCTCTGGGTATGTCAGAGGACTGGGACTGTGTGATGTGGGTTCTAGCCTCACTTGGGGAGGCAAAAAGGGAGGGTGGGGGGTTAAAGGGGGGAGAGAAAGAGAGCAGGCTTGATCTATACCTAATCCATCCTCTTAATCTTTATAATTATAACTACCAATGTAATAATAAGCTGCCTGGCAACAACTCTAGGGGAAATAGGAAATTAATGCCGAAGCTGGCTCACTTCCAGTTAAGACTATAAAATGACATCAAAAACTCAGAATCAATGTCTCCAGGATGGGACAGTTAACTTCGTGAGCTGGAATGTTAAAGGCTTGAATCACGAATTAAAGAGAAAGAAAGTACTCTCTCACCTAACAGGTCTAAATGCTAAAATAGTATTTTTACAGGAGACCCACTTACTAAGCAAGGATCAGTTCTGGCTGCAAAAAGACTGGACTGGCCAAATGTTCCATTCTAGTTTTACAAAGAAAACTAGAGGTGTGGGAATTCTCATACATAGAACAGTATCATTTGTAGCATCAGATGTAGTATTGGATCCTGAAGGGAGATATGTAATGGTCATGGGAGACTTATCTAACTGTAAAATCCATCCATCCATCCATTATCCAACCCGTTGAATCTGAACACAGGGTCACGGGGGTCTGCTGGAGCCAATCCCAGCCAACACAGGGTACAAGGCAGGAACCAATCCTGGGCAGGGTGCCAACCCACCGCAGGTAACTGTAAAATGATCTTGATAAATGTTTATGGACCTAATGTCGATGATAAGGAATTTATACAAAATTTATTTGCATCCATTCCCAAACTGAACACTCATAAAGTTATAATGGCTGGGGACTTTAATTGTGTTCTAAATCCACTTTTAGATAGGACTTCTTCCACAGGGGGAACGGCATCTAACACCACAAAGATAATTACAAAGTTTATAACTGATCACAACTTATCAGACCCCTGGAGGTTTTTAAACCCAAATTCAAGAACATATTCTTTTTACTCACCAGTACATCATTGCTACTCAAGGATTGATTACTTCTTTATAGACAATAACTTCTTACCTATGATTAAATCTTGCAAATACGATGCTATTGTTATTTCCATGTACCTATGATCTTGGAGCTAAAATTACTAAGCCCCATACACTCACCCCGCAGATGGCGTCTTAACCCGCTTCTATTAGCAGACGAGAATTGTATGGAATTTATATCCAAACAAATGAAATTCTTTCTAGAGACAAATACATCCTCCGAGATCTCTGCAGGAATACTCTGGGAAACTCTTAATGCCTTCTTAAGAGGACAGATTATCTCATATCTTTCCCACAGAAATAAATTTGAAGCCAAGAAAGTAGCAGAGATAAAAAGCAAAATTACTAGAATAGATGAAGAACATGCCAGACTACCAAGCGAGACTCTACATAGGAAAAGGCAGGCTCTACATTCAGAACTAAACCTCTTGACAACTAAAGAAACTGAACAACTAATTTATAAATCCAGACATCATTACTATGAACATGGAGAGAAAGCTAATAAGCTTTTAACTCAACAAATTCACAAGGAAGAAGTGCGCAACGCAATCTCAGTAATCACCAATGCGAACGGAGATAAAATCGTCGACCACAAAAATATAATGCACACTTTCAGAGACTACTATAAATCCTTATATACTACTGAGTTTAAAGAAGACAATACACAATCTAATGCATTTCTTGATACATTACAAATACCACAAATAGACACTTTTAGTGCGGAGGAACTTGAGAAACCTCTGGCGTTATCAGAATTACTAGATGCTATAAAGTCACTCCAAGGCGGGAAAGCAGCAGGCCCTGATGGCTACCCTGCAGAATTTTACAAGAAATTCTCCGCTCAGCTAGCTGCTCTCCTATTAGCAACATTTACAGAAGCCAGAGATAACCAATCTCTTCCTCAAACCTTTCGCCAAGCACTAATCACCATTTTTCCAAAACAAAATAAGGACTTATTACAATGTGCATCATAGAGACCAATTTCACTTCTGAATAACACCGTTAAAATACTCTCTAAAATCATAGCTAGAAGGATGGAGAAAGTGCTCCCCTCGGTAATATCACAAGACCAAACTGGATTTATTAGGGGCCAACACTTATCTTCAAATCTTCGACGCCTGTTTATACTCACCAACTAAATCAAACACCCCAGAAATATTATTATCATTGGATGCAGAAAAAGCATTCGTCATGATTGAATGGAGATACCTTTTTACTACATTGGAGAAGTTTGGGTTTGGCCCGAACATTTGTGCATGGATTAAATTACTGTATACTAACCCAGAAGCTTCAGTTTGCATCAACAACATTTGCTCAGACTACTTTAAACTAGAACGTGATACTAGACAAGGATGCCCCTTGTCACCGCTGCTGTTTGCGATTGCCATTGAACCACTGGCAATACATTGTCGAAATACTGATCAGATAAAGGGGATTAGCAGAGAAGGACTGGAACAGAAAATCTCATTATATGCAGATGATATTGTACTGTATATATCGGACCCAGAAAATTCTGTGCCTGCAGTCTTAACAGCACTCACAGAATTTCAAAATATCTTTGGTCTCAGAATTAATCTGAATAAAAGTGTACTCTTTCTAGTGAATTCTCAAGCATATAATATTAGATTAGATACCCTACCTTTTATCATTGCAGAGCAGTTTAAATATCTAGGGGTAAACATCACAAGTAAACATAAAGCTCTTTATCAACAAAATTTCGCCGTCTGCATGGAAAAAATTAAGCAAGACTTGCATAGATGGTCAACCCTTCATCTCACACTAGCTGGAAGAATTAACACTGTTCTTCCTAAGCTCCTGTTTTATTTCAAAACATTCCAATATACATTAATAAATCATTCTTTAAGCAATTAGATTCAACAATAACCTAATTTATTTGGAATTCAAAACATCCACGCATCCAAAGAGCGACCCTATAAAGACAAAAGGCAGAAGGTGGCATGGCTCTACCTAACTTCCAGTTTTATTACTGGGCAGCAAATATACAGGCGATAAGAACCTGGACACAAATAGAAGAACATACACAGGCTTGGTCCACAATAGAAGTAAAATCCTGCAGTACTTCTTTGTATTCCTTGCTCTGTGCTCCAATAAACACGTTATCGGCAATATACTAATAACCCAATTGTGCTCCACTCACTTAGAATCTCGATCCAATGTAGAAAGCATTTTAAGACGGAGAAGCTTCTATCTGTGGCACCTCTGCAAGAGAACCACTTCTTTCAACCTTCGCAAACATATGCAGTTTTTAATATCTGGAAAAAATTTGGAATTAACTTGCTTAGAGATCTCTATATAGACAACGTCTTTGCATCCTATGAACAATTACATTCCAAATTTAACATTCCAACTACATTTCTTTCACTATTTTCAAATCAGGAACTTTGTTAAACAAAATCTTCCAGATTTTCCTCATCTTGCACCCTCATCCATGCTGGAAAAAATATTGCTCAATTTCAAGGACTTAGACACCATCTCTACAATATATAAAATCATTTTACAAACCCTCCTTTTCAAAGATCCAAGAGGACACTGGGAAAAAGATCTCTCAATTAATATATCAGAAAAGGAGTGGAAAGTAGCAATGCAGAGAATTCACTCGAGCTCCATATGGGCAAAGCATACAATTATACAGCTCAAAATTATATATCGAGCACATCTGTCTCGACTAAAACTCTCCAAAATGTTTCCAGGGCATGATCCAACCTGCGAACGCTGCAACCTAGTCCCAGCCTCACTGGGTCACATGTTCTGGGCCTCCACCAAATTAACATTATTCTGGACGAAAATTTTTAATTACCTTTCAGACAGCCTTGGTCTCACAATCCCTCCTAACCCATTAACAGCTGTGTTTGGTGTTCTTCCAGATGGGTTTAAGGTGAAGAAAGACAAACAAATTGTGATTGCATTCACTACACTTTTGGCACGTAGACTTATTCTGCTAAACTGGAACAACCCAAACTCTCCTCTTTTAAGTCAGTGGGAAACTGATGTGTTATACTATTTGAAATTGGAAAAAAATCAAATACTCAGTTAGAGGATCCGTACAGACTTTTTTCAAAACATGGCAGGATCTAATCAGTAATATTTTAAAATAAGCTCATAAAGCACATTTATTAATTTAGGTATGTTTACAAGCCTTAAATGGCATGCCGTTTGGCTTGCTGTCTCTTTCAGGGGTGGGGATCGATTTGTCCTTAACTCAATTTTTCTTTTTGTAAAAACTTGATTGATTTGTATGGATTGCAATAAAATTAATAAAAAGGAAAAAAAAAAAAAGGAGTGAAGGCTTGATTTACATTCCATACAGTAAGTCAGAGTTTTTCCCAGTGGGTTTGGGACTCCACCAGGGCTACTCTCTGTTATTGATTCTGTTCATAATTTTCATGAACAGCATTTCTAAACAAAGCCTAAGAATGAAGTGTGTCCAATGTAGTGACTGCAGTATTGTATCTCTGTTTTTTGCAGATGTCATAGTCCCTTTGGCTTTATCAGGCTATGACTTCAGACGTGTACTGGGACGGTTTACAGCCAAGTGTAAAGCACCCTGGTTAACGATCAGCACTTCAAAGTTTGAAGTCATGATTCTCAGCCAGAAAAGGTGGACTGCTCTCTCCAGATACAATACTCCAGAAGATTAGGTGGTGACTCAAGCATAGGAGTTTAAGTATCTCAGATGTAGGAAGATGTGATTGAGAGATCGACAGGTGCATTAGAGCAATATCAGCAGTTCTGCTTTTCCCAGTGATTTGCCTTTTGATGGTCATTGGAAAACACAATTTTACAGGAAAATGTATTCTTTTGAATTGCAACAGGTAATCAGTAGGAATATCACAAACTTTTAGTACATATAAATGCTAATAATAAACAATTGTTTATGATTTTCACTTGTTTTTTATGTCATTCACTGAAATATTTATTTTAGTGTTATTCATCATTTGTATGTTCAAGCTTGAATTTTTTCCACTGTCATATGCATATAATAAAGTTATGTCGCATTTTACTTTAACTTATTACAAACACCAATGATGTTTACATGCTGCACAACTAAGCTGCCTATGCAATGAATTGAATGTTTTTATTTTTGGAGTAGTTTTCTGTAGTGCTTGAATTGGATTCTATGCTTTCGTAACTTCTTACACAATCGTGGGTCCCCATCATGTAAACGTAAACAATTTCAGAAGGGAGGTGGGGGTCCACTATCAAAGTCTGTAGATGCAAATGTATATTACAATGGAGTAGCTTGTGGGGGACACTTTAAGTTTAAACACAAATGCTCACAGCCAGAGCATCTGGCACTGAGCTTTGCATCTTCCTGGAGATTTGCTGAAGTTTCTCTTTTCTATTTCACACCTCAACATACATGCTGAACATTATCACGTCTGATTTTTCCTGTCAAGGAAACTGCCTCTTTTTTAGTCATCCATCTGCCGTATTGGCTAATTCTGCTGTCAGTTGGATCAGCTGCAAACAGCTTCCTGTCAACCATGCAGACCAAGTAAGAATAATATTAATAAATATTGATGAAAATGTATCAGCAAATTAAAAAAACATCAAATTTCAATCAAATCAGCCAAAACATTTTTTTGAATTTTGGGGTTTTTAGTTTTTCTATTGTGGGGAGGGGGTGTTATCTCTAAATATTTTCACATTGAAATGTTCTTTCTTAGTGGATACCTATTAGTCTGGATGTGCAATCCTGCACAGTTTTATTAACACTACAATTATTATTAACACTATGAAAAAATGTGTAATCCCAGGCCATCTTAACACTAGAATTACCAGAGCCTACGAAAAAACTCATAAATCCGCCCCATCTTAAATCCCTTCACACCTCTCCGCCAGCGTCCTTTGTCCTCTAAATGTGCTGATAAAGAGAAGCTAGAAGCAGCCGGCTATTCCATCCTCCCACCAATTTATACGTGCACATTCTTCTCTCAGCTCATGCCTTGATTGAGTATCTGAGAGTGAGGTGAAGTTTTAGAGTGGAAATAATACACTTATCTAAAGGATTATTAGGAACACCTGTTCAATTTCTCATTAATGCAATTATCTAATCAACCAATCACATGGCAGTTGCTTCAATGCATTTAGGGGTGTGGTCCTGTTAAAGACAATCTCCTGAACTCCAAACTGAATGTCAGAATGGGAAAGAAAGGTGATTTAAGCAATTTTGAGCATGGCATGGTTGTTGGTGCCAGACGGGCCGGTCTGAGTATTTCACAATCTGCTCAGTAACTGGGATTTTCACGCACAACCATTTCTAGGGTTTACAAAGAATGGTGTGAAAAGGGAAAAACATCCAGTATGCGGCAGTCCTGTGGGCGAAAATGCCTTGTTGATGCTAGAGGTCAGAGTAGAATGGGCCGACTGATTCAAGCTGATAGAAGAGCAACTTTGACTGAAATAACCACTCGTTACAACCGAGGTATGCAGCAAAGCATTTGTGAAGCCACAACACGCACAACCTTGAGGCGGATGGGCTACAACAGCAGAAGACCCCACCGGGTACCACTCATCTCCACTACAAATAGGAAAAAGAGGCTACAATTTGCACGAGCTCACCAAAATTGGACAGTTGAAGACTGGAAAAATGTTGCCTGGTCTGATGAGTCTCGATTTCTGTTGAGACATTCAAATGGTAGAGTCAGAATTTGGCGTAAACAGAATGAGAACATGGATCCATCATGCCTTGTTACCACTGTGCAGGCTGGTGGTGGTGGTGTAATGGTGTGGGGGATGTTTTCTTGGCACACTTTAGGCCCCTTAGTGCCAATTGGGCATCGTTTAAATGCCACGGGCTACCTGAGCATTGTTTCTGACCATGTCCATCCCTTCATGACCACCATGTACCCATCCTCTGATGGCTACTTCCAGCAGGATAATGCACCATGTCACAAAGCTCGAATCATTTCAAATTGGTTTCTTGAACATGACAATGAGTTCACTGTACTAAAATGGCCCCCACAGTCACCAGATCTCAAACCAACAGAGCATCTTTGGGATGTGGTGGAACGGGAGCTTTGTGCCCTGGATGTGCATCCCACAAATCTCCATCAACTGCAAGATGCTATCCTATCAATATGGGCCAACATTTCTAAAGAATGCTTTCAGCACCTTGTTGAATCAATGCCACGTAGAATTAAGGCAGTTCTGAAGGCAAAAGGGGGTCAAACACCGTATTAGTATGGTGTTCCTAATAATCCTTTAGGTGAGTGTAGATCGTTATTTGGAACACACGCATTTCATGTCTGTTCCGTTTCTACAGTAATCTCTGTAAACACATTTTTAAAACAGAAACGTTTTTTATATTCTAGTAGTAGATGACAAAATGTAGGCATAAACTATATAATGTATGAAGCCTGAAGTCCAAATATCAAAGAAACATTTTCACAAAAGGTACAAATATAACACACCAATTGTGCTTTTATTCAAAAATATAACTGCAGAAACAAAAAGCCGCCTTAACATGCGACATTGACACCCATTTATTATAACTGCCTCTGACGCGCAATAGAATCAGCAGCCGACTGGGATTCAAAAGGTCGCGAGTTCGAACCTGCACCACTCTGTTTTGAGAAGTAAACTGCTCTTAATCTTACTATTTTAGAATAAAAGCATACATTTGATTTCAGTCTGTAACAGCTGGTGTAATTTATGATCCTTATAAAGGGTAGCTTTGTTGTTTTTTTTTTTTTAATTCACTTTTCATTCTCTCAGTCGCGTTCAGAATCAATCCATACATCCCCATCTGACACGGCTGTTTTCACATAAAGACGCGCTATAGCTCTGCAGTGTACCACGATGCATACTAATGCCCCCCCCCCCCCCCACCCGGTTCTGACACACAAACGCTGGCGAAGCTGCCTTCTTCGTATCTTACCGTCACTTGATTTTCTTTTTATTCAGTTTTATTGAGTGTTCCTGCCAGTCCCCGCATGTTGCTGTATGCTGTTTCTTTTGTACTCCAGGACATGCAGAGGGGAGAATGGTAAAGAGCAGTAACTTCAGCGCTATATGCAATCATCAGACACTCCCCATCTGCCCGTGTCGCTCAAACACAGGAACATATGTTGGTGTAAAAGTATAACAAAAGTGCACTTTTATTCAAGTGCACTTTTTCCATCCCCTTTTCCTGTAAGAAGCAATGTTCACACTTCTCTTTATGCTGTGGTTTCTATTACACACCTGAAAGAAAGAGACAATATATGTGAAAACATGCGCTAATGCAATATTATTTGAAAACGAACAGTGTTAGATCGGGTGTGAATTTATGCAGGAACTGGAAATTCTCTGATGTGGGACCTTCCCCCAGGGAAGAAAGTACAGTGTCAGGTGCTCATTCAGTGTAATAGGAACCATAGCACAGAGAGGTGTGTACACTGCAACAAGTACACGTGTTGTAAATGTAGGAAGGACGGTCCTTGTGTGGGAACTGTTAATATTTGAATGTGATGATTTTATATAGCACGGAATGGAAATCAGCACTTCTTAGCATTGCACCATGCAAGCTGTCGTATCAATTGCCTACTGTAACCTGCTTTCTTTTTTCTTTGGTTATACAGGTAGTCTTGAATAAAAGTGCACTTGTTTTGTTATACTTTTACACCAACATATGTTCCTGTGTTTGAGCATGCTCAAACGGGCATGCTCAAAAAATACACGTGTAATGCCACGAAAAGTGCACGCAGACACTTCATTTCGCAAACATTGGTACGAGAATGCAGTCACAAGTACACTGCAGAGCTATAGCGCGTCTTTTTGTGAAAACAGCCGTGTCAGATGGGGTTGTATGGATTGATTCTGAATGCGACTGAGAGAATGAAAAGTGAATTAAAACAAAAAAAAACAAAGCTAACCTTTATAAGGATCATAAATTACACCGGCTGTTACAGACTGAAATCAAATGTATGCTTTTATTCTAAAACAGTAAGACTAAGCAGTTTACTTCTCAAAACGGAGTGGTGCAGGTTCGAACTCGCGACCTTTTGATTGTCAGTCGGCAGCTGATTCTATTGCGCCATGGAGGCAGTTATAATAAATGGGTGTCAATGTCGCATGTTAAGGCAGCTTTTTGTTTCTGCAGTTATATTTTTGAATAAAAGCGCAATTGTTGTGTTATATTTGTACCTTTTGTGAAAGTGTTTCTTTGATATTTGGACTTCAGGCTTCATACATTATATAGTTTACTAGCAAAATACCCGCGCTTCGCAGCGGAGAAGTAGTGTGTTAAAGAAGCAATGAAAAAGAAAAGGAAACATTTTGAAAATAACGTAACATGATTGTCAATGTAATTGTTTTGTCACTGTTGTGAGTGATGAGTGTTGCTGTCATATATATATATATATATATATATATAT